>CM063604.1:10790673-10987389 GCA_032356905.1 Salix exigua
AAAAATAGAGGTCAAACCTTTTTCCATCTTTTCCTGGGCAGCGTGAAAATACGATGACATCTGCTCCAAGTCTCATGGTACTTGTCTTAAACCCATTGCCATCTGAATAGCAACAACATAGACAGTTTAAAAAACAACAAAACAAAAAATAAAATGAATGCGTCTTTTCCAGACAACTTACATTGTCCAATGGTGTTTGCCAATTTGCTTTTTGCAGAATAGCCCAAGGACATGCATTGTCGCATTTTATCTGGATCCATTCCGCCACCATTATCTACAACAAAGTAAAGAAACATCCGAAAAATACCACATATTATGAATATAATAGCATCATCAAGAAAACAATCTCAGGAGAGAAAAACATGACAGGAAGCCTCAAAAAATATTCTCAGAAAAGATAATATCATGATGTTGTCTGTATGTATGAAAATTATGTTCGAGGAAAACAAGCCCCACCAATGCTAACATAGAATTGCATATATGTCAGAGTAACACCTACTATATCACCAGTGATCCATATAATTCTACCATAACTAGAACCAACAAAAGAAAAACACCAGCTAAGTATCAAATACCTTCAATCAAAAGCATTCTGCTGCGATCCTTCTTGCTTTCAACCATATCTATGTTAACAAACGTAGCTCCATTTCCACACTAACACAAAAACAAATAAAACCATAAGAAAAAAAAATCTACTTCGGAAACTTCAAAACACAAAAGTAACCCATAAAAAATACCTCATCCAATGCATTGTCCAAAAGTTCCACAAATGCTATAAAAAGGCGAAGGATAAACAAAATCAAAGCAAACTAATCAGTTTCATGTCATGTCTAGTGCAAATAGAGAAAAAAGAAAATCATGTTGCATGAGCAAGCAAATTAGGTAGGTTTAGGTTTACCTCCAAGTGCCCATTTATGACTAGTTGCATTAGAATGCAAAAATTTAGGATGAACCCTAACGGATCCATTCCACCTACTTAAAGTAAAAAATTCACCATCACAATCACTTTCAACATACATTACCATTAACAATAAAAACTCTTCATTATATAATAGTAAGAAAACAGCAAATATAGCATGCAGAGAAAGCAAGAGATTATTCCTCTTGAACAAGCTGCAAGACAGAAGGTTGCTGAACTTAAGACAATTATTGATACAGAAAAGAGTCAGGGATCAGTATTGAAAGCAATTTTGCATGCCAAGGAATCTAATGAAATAATGGGAATACATGGACAAATGGGAGATTTAGGTGCCATTGATGGTGAGTGTCTTGCATTATATTAACATATCTTGGCCAACATAGCTGAATTTCTGAGACTATTATGCCATTTTGCAATAATGGGAAGCCTTTATTAACTGTTTGTTATGGAAAATCTAATTTTTAACTAGATGGATGTCAAAACTAAATTGTATGTTGTCAGCTGCTTTGAACATAATTCATTGTATTGATTGTGAAAATATTTGATATGCTTTTCTTATAATATTGATTTCCCTATATGTTTAGGTGTTGTTATCAGAAAACTACACTTTCATGTTATGGATAATAAAATAATCAATGCGGTATGCATAGGAGCAGTTGTTGCTGTGATAGCTGCAAGGGAATGTTATAAAGAAGAAGAAATAAATAGAATTTATATACCAAGAGAACCACGTATAAATGCAATTGCTCAACACGAATTCTATATTAACAGCATTTTGAATCGAGGTGATCGACATTGCGTTGAACAAATTCGTATGAAACCTATTGTATTACATAGATTGTGTGATCTTCTCACAAGCCGTAACCTATTACGAGCAACTCAAAATGTGTCTATTAGGGAGCAAGTAATTGTTTTCTTACAAATTGTAGGCCATAACCAAAGATTTAGGGTTGTTAGTGGTAGATATTATAGGTCTGTTGAAACTATCCATCGTTACTTTAGAATTGTTTTAAAAGCAATTATAAAGTTGTACAAACACCTTATTAAAGATCTAGAGGATACAGTTCCAGCAGAGATAATGAATAATACAAGATTCTATCCTTATTTTAAGGTATGAACACAATACCAATATTTTAATGAATTGATTAATTACATTAAGAAGAAAAGTTTATAATTTATGTTGTCATGTTTATATAGGATTGTGTGGGAGCAATTGATGGTACCCATGTTCCTGCAAATGTTCCTATTGAGATTCAAGGAAAGTTTCGAGGACAAAAAGAAGGAACAACACAATATATTTTAGCAGCTATAACTTTTGATTTGAAGTTTTTATATGTTTTAGCTGGCTGGGAAGGAATTGCCCATGATTCACGAGTTTTAGTTAATGCATTATCAAGATCTAATGGTTTTAAAATTCCAGAAGGTATATAATAAAGTACGCATTATATGCATAAACATATCAAATGTCTTACTATATAAAGATAGTAATAGGTTTGTTTTTAAATTGTAGGGAAATATTATCTTGGTGATGTTGGTTACGGTATTCGAAAAGGAGTCATTTCTCCTTTTCGTGGAGTTCGATATCACTTGAATGAGTTTACAGACCGTGCACCAGAAAATGAAAAGGAGCTATTTAATCTTCGACACTCTTCATTGAGAACCGTGATTGAGCGAGGGTTTGGTATTTTGAAGAGTCGTTTTAGAGCAATTGATGGAAAATCTTTTTGGTCTTATGAAACACAAGTAGAAGTTGAGCTTGCATGTTGTATTATTCATAATCACATAATGGGGGTTGATCCTTATGACTTTCTTATGGAAGAAATATGTCCGGATAGTGAACCAAGTAGACGAACAATGTACTTAAGTCAACGGGAGGAAAGGGAAGAGAATAGGGAGTGGATATCAAAGAGAGAAATGATTGCCTCAACCATGTGGAATGATTATAACACTCAAAGAAACTTGTAATTGAGTGTTAATTATATGTTTTTGTTTTTCTTATGTCTTGCTTAACTGTTTATATGAAATGTATTAAATCGAAATATTGTATGATTTTGTATAAATTTTATAATTTCTTTTTTGTAGAAATGAGTTTAACACGGGATGAAAAATGCAAAGGCAAGGGCAAACATTTCAAATGGACTAAGCCCCTAACATGTTGCTTGAGTTATTAGCTGATGAGGCACTTAAAGGAAACAAACTTTCTTCCACCTTTAAAGAAGAATCTTTTGTTAAGGTGGCTACAGAAATAAGTGCAATATTCAATGTGCAATGCGAGCCTAAACATGTGGAAAATCATCTCAAGACTGTGAAAAAAGAATGGGGAATAATAACCACTCTTAAAGGTAAAAGTGGTTTTGGCTGGGATGATTGTTTGAAGATGATTACAGTTTCGAAAGATGTGTATGATGAAGAAGTGAAGGTATGATAAATATTATACTCTTTGTAATTTTTATATTTACTTTTGTTTCTACAATGTTATACAATGAACTAAAAAAATTGCATATTCTATACGTTATGAACAGGCACATCCCAATCATGACAAGTATCTGAACAAAAAACTTGATTTGTATGACGTAATGACAATTGTTGTTGGAAAAGACATGGCAACCGAAAATTTTGCCGAATCATTTGTTGATGTCAACTTGGAAGAGAACACTGAAGTTCATTCAATTTCCATGGAAAATGAAGTTGAATATGAAGAAACTTCAAAGGGAAAAGGGACATCTTCCTCTGCTACACAAAAGAGACAACATAGAAAGAGAAGTCGCATGCATGAAAATGATAATGTTGACAAGTTGTTTAAACAGATTGGAGATGTAGTATGTGCAATTCAAAGTATCAACAAAAATCAACTTGATGTTAGTGCGTTGTATGAGGCAGTGATGGAAGTTGAAGGCTTTGATGAGATAACTCTTGTATGTGCATTTGATTATTTGGTCCAAAATGAAATGCTGGCAAAAACATTTCTGGTAAAAAAGGTAGATTTGAGGAAATTTTGGGTTCAAAACTTTGTCACCACACACTACAACAGGCCTGCTTCCTAAGATGGTTTGAAAATGTTCAAAGTTTGGTTTCAGACTATGTTTTTTATCAGTCAAGTATGTTTACTTGTTTAATTCGGAGAATTCTATATTTAAATTTGTAATTTGAACTAATATGTATGTCAATGACATCGAAACTTTATATTTATGCAAGACTATTTATTTCTTGATGTTAGGTATAAATATTTATTTCTTGATGTTTATTTTATAGATATTAAAGGGATAATTGCCTTTACCCAATTTTTTTTATCTAAAATACCCATCAAAATATTGTTGTATCTATTTATCTTTTCAAAAATACTTCAAACCAAAAACAAAAACCCAAACATATAACTCACAACATAAACTAATTTGGCTTTCTTAATATGAAAAAAAAAATATTTTAAGCTTTTCAAATTGAATAATTTTTACTTACAAAATATTTAAC
Organism: Salix exigua; assembly: GCA_032356905.1. NCBI lineage: Eukaryota > Viridiplantae > Streptophyta > Magnoliopsida > Malpighiales > Salicaceae > Salix > Salix exigua. Next base: position 10,795,061 of record CM063604.1, read on the forward strand.
AAGTTTATTTCTCTATAATAACATATGACATATATTGTAATATTTTATAAAATAAACTATGTATGAATATAGGATATAATAAAAAAATTCATCATTATACTTATTTGATTTCATTTTTTTATTTAAAGTGATTAAATATTTAATATACATGGGATAAAATTTAAAAATTAATAAATTATTAATAAATTATTTTCCAGTTCATTTTCCATAACACAAACAAACACTGGAAAGTGTTTTCCATAACACTACCAAATATCGGAATTCACTTTTCCCGGAATTCACTTTCCAAAAGAAAACCACTTTCCAGCAAACAAACGGGGCCTAAGAGCATAATACTTTTCCAGTTTTTCCTTTCCTTGAAAACAACAAGATCCTTGTGTCATAAATACCCTAAAACTATAAAGGTAAAGGGGTTCACAATTTTCATTCTCATGTACATACATAATTAAGAGCTTCTCTTCAATAATATTATTTTATTTTTTGTCTTTTAAAAAATAATTACTTAAGCATATGCGTACCTCCATCCACCAAATAGGACATTTTGCAAGCGCTGGTCACAAATGATCTTGACCTACCAAATACCAAGTACAAGTTATCAATCACTTTAGCCACGAAGGATGTATTGTTTAATTAATTGTTCAACTTGGGAGCCTTGTTTCTAAGTTATTTGGATTTGTAGGACATCATCAATATATAATAAGAGTTTTTATCTCTTTTAACAATAATGACATTTTGATATTGATTTCATTTAGGATCTAAAATAATAATTTTATTGGGCCAAATAATAATACTCAAAAACTTTCATGATGGTTTAATTCTAGATGTAAATCGTTATTTACTTTTGTTTTCAAATCAAGACAAAACCGATAATATAAGTTGATGTTTAATATTGTATTTTAAAAATATTTTTTGAAAAAAAAATATAATTTTTTAAATTTTTATTTTAAATTAAAAATATATTTTTTGATATCATTTTTATATGCTAATATCAAAAATAATTTTTAAAAATAAAAAAATTATTTTAATGTATTTATAAATAAAAAGTATTTTAAAAAATAATTTCAACTACACTTTCAAACATATGCTAAATAATTAAAAACTTAATTATCTCATTTTCACTGGAAAAAGATAAAGAAAATGATAAATATTCATAACTTCTTAAAATTATGAGACTTAATGGACGCAGGGTCTTAAGAAGTTTACCAAAGGAACGTATGAAGTTGTCCCCAAGACCTGTTATTCCCATTCAGCCCATCCCATGAGGACCTACCTCCAACTATTTCGGACACCAATAAAATGAAGTTTACCTAAAACAGCGGGCAGTTTCGTCATTTACATGGTAGACCTCACATCCTTTCGCGGGCTAAATGGGAAATATATTGGCGCCAAATCAAAATCCAAAAGAATTTACGACGCGTTTTCGGCTTCCCGCCAAAGTTTTCACGGGCAGCCCGGTTAAACCGCGTGAGAAAAAAAGAGAGAGAGAAGAAAAAGGGGAATGGAAGCAAAAGTCAAGACGGGGGACAAGGTAAGGAACGGAAGTCGATGGTGGATTTTATACGAGTTCTTCGCAAAAGACATATTTGTCAGCCTAACCATAACTAGGTCCTCAAATAAAACTAAAACTCCCAATCAGATCACAATTTATATAACATTATCCAATCATCCCTCATAAATGAAAGTTAGGTCCAATGGTCGGGACCCAGTTTAGATTTTCAGTTCTTTGGGATCCCACTGGAAACTTTATGTGATGGTAAGATTTCATGACGTTATTATCCTTCAATTCTCTCAATTTTTTAGAATCTTCTTTCTTCACATTGGATTCCTTCGAAAGCCCATGTGTGCATTTCTAAAACCCTCTCCCCTTCCCTTTATTTCGCACGCATAGGATTCCCCTTCCCTCTTAATTGCCAAATCCCCCGATTATATTCCCTGCCACGTGCCAATTATTTGTGCCTTGTTAAGAGTTAAAGAAATCAAGTTTTGAGCATAACTTTAAATGTGATTGATGAGATTAAAGGGAGAGAATGGAGTGTTTAATAGTGATTTTAAAAAAAAATTATCTTTATTTAGAAATATATTAAAAAAAAAATTATAAAAATACTAAAATACATTTTTAAAAAAAAATCAAACCTCTTAGAAGCACATTTTGAAACGCAATATCAAACAACATCTAAGAGATCTAATACTAAGAATTTGTGAGTTCAATTTTTTTTAACTCTCATATTTAAAAAAAAAATCAATATTTATCTTATATGTTTATCTTCTATATAAAATTATTTTCAAACTCAAAGTTCACCGAGGTTAATCTGTCAATGTGCAACTATGGTCATAAGACCATAATAACTCCCATAAAAAAACATATCAAAATACATTATGAAACCTAATTGCTAGTCAATCCAATATTAAAGAGTGAAATTGAAGGGAAAAAACTCACTTAAAAAACGACGTTCAAGTCAACTCAAAATTAATTTTCCAAATTCACAAGTTAAGTCATGAGACTAAAATAACTTCATTAAAATCAAATCAAAACAAATTATAAAACTCAATTCCTAATCAAACTAATGTTGAATAGTTAAATTAAAAAAAAAATTAAAAAAATAACACAAAAATTACATGAGTCAACGTGAATTAACATATCAAAAATGTGGCCTAGGTTATGAGGTTAGGATAACCTCCTAAAAAGCAAATTGAAGAATGAATCGAGTCAATATAGGCTAACTCATTAAACCAACAACTTGAATAAGGTTGAGATAACATCATAGAAAATAAATCAAAACATATTATGAAACACAATTATTAATCAATCTAATATTGAAGAATAAGAAAGTTAAATTAAAAAAATACTTTAAAAAAATTTCAAGTAAACTTGGGTTAAACCATCAAACGTTTACCTTGAATTATAAAATCGAAATAATATCATAAAAAATAAATTACAAAATCTAATTCCCAACAAATAAAACATGGGCTAATAAAAATGGGGAAAATCAATTAAAAAAGAAAAAAAAACAAGTCAATATGATTAACATGCGATCTTAATTATGAAAATAATCTCATAAAAATCAAATAAAAAATCATGAAATTCAATTCTAAACTAACCAAATCATGAAGAAATAAATTGATTTTTAAGAAATATATATATATATGAAAATAAAAAAAACACAATGCATTATGCAAGCACCACCTATTTTAATGTTTTATTATTATGTTTTGCTTGAGGTTAGAAATAAAATATAAATCAAAATTAAATTTAAAGAAAATATAGAAGGTGCGTAAATTCACTATGCAATCTACCATGTACTATGACTTAGTGTATACTTACACTGTTTTTTTAAAATAAAATAAAATAAAAATTATTTTCATATTTTACTTTAATTTTATATTATTTTAATATAATTTTAAAAAACTATTTAAAAAAATAATTTCAACAATAACTTTCAGTGCACTACCGATTGCATTCTCTGAGTGTGAAAAGAAACCTGATAGGAGTGATGAAGATAGTCTGGCTGATGACGATGTCTTCTTCTCCGAGCAGATTGAGTCCATTGTCAACTTAAATAGGAAGATAGTCTCGCTGCCAAAGAATGGCATCTGAATCATTGTGCCTCGATGGATCATCAAAAATAAGATGGAAGTGTTATTTGAGCGAGGACATGTATCAACCCGATAATCTTTCTGTGGATGACAAGGGTCCTGAAAAAAACCCGATTGAGTTGCGCGCAAGCTCCAGGAATTGGCTTAACAGTTACAACTTGTTTCGGAATCTGAGTTTACAACTTAATTTGATACATGTCTATAATTTAACGAATCACAAGTTTAAGAAATTAATCTGAGCTTACAAAGTTTACCTAGGCTTGCGTATTTGTTTTTATTATTATTTCCACCAAAAATTTGTTATATTTGCTTATTTGTCTCTATGGTTTTGAAAGTAACAAGTGTCGACTCTTCTTGTTTTTTTTTTTCATTTAATGGGGTTTAGTGTTATTTTGTGAGTTTGGTTTTTCTTTTCATTTTTCCCCTTCAATTCAATTTTGATTTCTGATTTTGATTCTTAACCCTTTTATCAAATATACTTTGTTTTCAATTTTAATTTTGGATTCATAATCTTGATGTTTTGTTTTTTCAAATCTGGTTTTCATTTAATGGGGTCTAGTGTTATTTTGTTATTTTATGAGTTTGATTTGTTTTTTGTTTTGGAATCTTTTATAGTTTTATTTTTCTTTATTTTGCATTTTAATTCAAAAAACTAGGTTGTCCTCTCATTTTACCAAATTAGGTGTTTTATTCTTTTAATTGTTTTTCTTTATTCTTTTGTATAATTGAAATATGTTTATTTCATCATATAACTTTTGATTTATGGGGAGATAGTATTTGTGGTGTTTCTCATGGCAAAGTAATGCCCATCTATCTAGTAAAATTACTAGAATTTTACCTATTTATACTTAGATAATTGAGTTATTAAAATAATCAAATCAACATAAGTCATATGACTTGTGATTAAATAAAGAGTTAATCCATGTGGGATAAATGCTATAGATGTAGACATAGATTACTATGGATTCCAATATTGTGATTTCCATTTTACCTCTCACTGTGTTAAAATAACTCTTGATCTAAGGGGTATTTTTGATTTTTCTATTAAACCGATTAGCATTTACTGGTTGTTTGGGGGTATTTATATCTTTTTTTGAGTATTTTTACACAATTAAACTATGATTTTACCATTCTCAGTAGACAACAAACAACTAATAACTCAGGGTTATTTTTTATTTTTTTCCACTGTTGTAAACAGTAAATTAACCATATTACCTTCAAATAAGACAACCAAGAGTAGCCCATAGAGGTGAAACTATATTTCTAAACAATGAAACTATATTTATACCCTTAGAAAATATAATATTCAAACGTTGGTTGTAGGGGTGCTTAAAATAATTGTAGGCTTTTTATTCTTATTTTCTGCAGACAAGTCTGCCGGACATGCCAACGGTTTCCTTTTTTACTTGCACTTTAAACGACGTATGTGGCATCTTACGATGATTAAAACTTCTCATCAAGTGTCTCATCGAATGGAGCACTATTTTCTCTTCAACATGATGGTGCACGTGTCGTCTCACGGTGGCCGAACAAGCTACAGTGGTCGGTTAATCATATGTGTCCAGTTTTCTTTCTCTTGTAGCTGCAAAATACAGGTCAATATGTTTTTAGGGTTGTTTCATGTTAGATCTTGGTCTTTTAATTGCCTTTTATCATCTTAATTTCTGCTATAAAAGTTTTAGTTTCTTTCAATTTCGTCCTTCAATTGAAATTAATTAGAAATATTATGTTTCATTTCAACCCTTATTCTTTTAAATTTTTTCTATTTTTCATTCTTGTGAATCTTTTGGTATTGATATTTTAATTGTTTCAATTTTTGTCTTTTAATTAAAATTGACCATATATGGTGTTATTAATTTCAATTTACTCTTTTATTGTTTTAATTCTTTGAATTATTTTGTCTTTTTTGTATTATTTTTATTATGGATCAGGTGTTGAAAATAATAAAAGCAATTATTTTTATAGTATTTTTTCTTGAAAAATATTAGGCTAATTATATATTTTGATATTTATTTAATAAGAACACAATAAAATAATATAAAAAACAAAAAAACTAAAAACTCTTTATAAACTCTATTTAAAAACTATGCAAACACAACAACTAATTAAAAAAAAATAGTTGTTATGTTTCATTTTAGCCCATATTTTTGTATTTTTTTCATTCCTGTTATTTTTTCAGTGTTTAGGTTTTAATTGTTTCAATATTGCCCTTCGATTGAAATTTTCCATATATTGTGTTATTCATTTTGGTATTTATTCTTTTATATATATTAATTTATTATGGATAAGGTGTTGAAAATAATAATTATTATTATTTTTATAGTACTTTTTGTTGAAAAATATGTTAGGATAATTATATATTTTGATATTTATTCAATATTAACATAATAAAATAATATCAAAAACAAAAAACTCTTTATAAACTCTATTTAAAAATTCCATAAACACAGGAACTAATTAAAAAACAGTAGTTGTTATGTTTCATTTTAGCCCATATTTTTTAATTTTTTTCATTCTTGTTATTTTTTTTAGTGTTAAGGTTTTAATTGTTTCAATATTGCCATTTGATTGAAATTTCCCATATATTGTGTTATTCATTTTGACATTTATTCTTTTATATATATTAATTTATTATGGATAAGGTGTTGAAAATAATGATAACGATTATTTTTACTATATTTTTTTTCTAAAAAATATGTTAGACTAATTATATATTTTAATAATATAAGAAACCTAAAAAAATAAGCTTAAAGTTTTTTTTATCTCATATTAATTTAATTTAAGTACTCTTAAACCACACGTGAATAAAACAAGTGAAAAAGAACACAAGGACAGTAGATCAATGGAAGCATAAGATTCACTATACATGCATAAAATAGAGTTTTGATCTTCTTCATGTCTTTTGATGCAAGTTGAATTTAATGCAAAGATAAATAACAATAAAAAATAAAATCAAAACTAAGAGTACAAATATATAAATACAAAAGAAAAATAGAAACTATTCGAGAAGGACAAAAAAAAATCAAAAGAATTGTAACTAAACCAAAAATTAAAAGTATAAGGGCCATAATACAAAACAATAAATAAACAAGATAATTATTTTTGTTTGATTCTAATGTCAAGTAACATAATTTTAAGATAAATATAATAAAAAATTAAAGACAAAATCAAGCCACATATTTTTTCCAGATCATTAATCTGAGATATTGGATTTGAAACATTATATATAGAGAAATTGCAAAACTTAGTTCTTAATAAATACAATATAGAATAATAAATTATTTGTGTTACTATTCTAATTGTTATTATTATGATTGAAGATAAAACTAAAAAAATATTAGCAACATTAAAAAACACTATTTAATCTGAAGAGCATATAAAAATAATTAAATGACAAAATTAAAAGACAAAAGCGAAATTAATATTATTATCATTATGAATATAATTATTCTAATCATTCGAATTATAATAAAATTTGTTATTGTAAATATTATTTTATGAGTTATTATTACCATAAACATACTAGTGAGCTACATAATTATTAATATCATAAGCACTATAAATCATCATAATAAATTTTATTTCTATCATTTTATTTTTTCTATAGGTTTTATTTTTATTCTTCCAAATTTGAATTTATGTTTGTGATCATTTTGAAATTGATGTTTTTTCTTTTTCCACTGTGTTGTTTTGCTTTGATATTTTTTATTATTTTTATTTGTTCTTCGAGTCATATAAGTCATATTTTTTGCTCATGATATTTATTTTAGTTTTGATGTTTGATTTTATTGTTTTTGCTTTATGTTTTATTAAAATTGATGTTTCTTCTTTTTGTCATTTTGTTTTCTCTTTTTGTTCCTATTTTTATCTATTCTTCAAATCAAATGATTTTTTAAATACTAATAATATTTAGTTTTGTTTTTCCATTTATTTTGGTTGTTTTTATGTGCTTTTTTGTTATTCAATATAATTTTAGTGTTTAAATTGTTTACACAACGATAATAATCTTAGTAATTGTTTTTATAATTCTTTTTCTTACTTACTCTTTAGTTATAGGTTTGTTTTGTTATGTTTCCGGACAATTCAATAATTTTATTATAATCCAAATGATTATAATAGTTATATGCATAATGATAATAATATTAATTTTTCTTTTGTCCTTTAACTATTTTTTTTATTTTTTAAATTGAATAATATTTTTTTAAGCTGCTAATATTTTCTTAAAAAATTAATATTATTATTAAGCACAAAAAATTATCTGATAAATAATATTATTAACATTACTTATAAAAAATTCTATCAAGGCTAATTATTTTAGTAAAATGTATAACATTATACATATAAAAAACTCTCGCCATTTGTCTTTTACATTAAAAAAAAAGTTGTCCCGGCGAGGAAACGTAGGGCCAATGTCTCGTATATTCTATTACATCTAACAAATACAAGATCTGTGCAGGCAATTATGACAGCTTTGCATGGTCATGGATCAAGTAAAGTTGACGATTAAGGACTTGATGAAGTTATATATCTTTAGTGCAATTGCTGGGGTAGCTATAATTTATGGTTTTCTTAAAGTCCCAAATAAGAAGTTGAGGAACAATACTTAATTACTATGACAAATGTATTACAGCATATAATCATGGTAGAAAACAATTTGCAAACTTTGAATGACTAGTAATTTATCATTGATTAAGTAATTTTTTAATTCATTTGTTTCCATCCAAAGACTATATTTTTTTATTCTGAAACTGTCCTTGTTTTATATAAATTGATAGAGAGGTGTTTAAAATAACACGTGGCTTTCCTATTTGATGATATCTCTTTCTGGTCCCCACAAACGACCCCATCTATCAAGAACTGGCTTGTAACCATCCATTCGATCTACTAGCTTACGTCACGCGGGAGACTGTCTTTTCTTATGAAAGTGATTGATCGCTCGATCTCCTATTCAAAGTTTGTTTTAGATTATTAATTACCATGCATGCCTACCCGATTAGATCTTAACAGGGGCTGACTAATTTCTTATGAATATATATATGGTCAGATATGAATGCACTAAAATCCCAATCTTTCCTTGATATCATAGACCCAAATTCATGCGATGTGCATAATGACCGTAGTAATCCAATTTTTTGGGTTAGTCTCAAAAATAAAATAAAAATAATAAAAATAAAATAAAAAAGTTTGGTGTTTGTAGAAAAATCATGATGACAATTCTGAATATTTTCTAAGCTAAATCGTATCTCTTTTGTGCCTAAAAATAAAAGAAAATACAAATTAGAGGTAAAAATCTAAGTCAAAAATCATAATTATATTTTGAATAGGCCAATTTGATTTAATTACGGGCCAATTTAAAGTACAATTATATTTTAGAATTAATTTAGGATCCAATTGAAGGATTTAATTAAGTGCAATGACTTAATTATACTTTAAATTGGTCAAATTATTTTTATTAAAAACTTAATTGATAAAAATCAAATTCTTGAATTTAATTCAGGCTCAATTGGAAAGTTTGGAATTTTTGAAGACCCCAATGAATTTTTCCAATCTAATTCTGAGAAATTAGGGGTCAAATTGAATATAATTAAGAATTTATTGGTCAATTAAGGGTCAAATTGCATAAATCAAAAGCGATGAACCAAAATAAAAAAGGCGCGCAAATTTAAGACTAACATTGATTTTCTGACGCGGGTACAATCGAACAAAATTAAAAGTTCAAAGTCAATTCCAGGTGCAATTAGAACGACTACAAATTGAAAGACAAAATTGCATTTTCACTTCCTTCCAAAACAACAGCTCGCCGCTGCCTTTACCTGCATGCCTGCTGACCAGCCATCATGCCTGCCAACTGCCCAACGTCGACCAACCACCGTTGCAGGCACACAGTTGTTGCAGGCCACCACGTCGCCAACCAGCTAGCCACCGTAGTAAGCTGAATTTGCCTATAAATAGTAGCCATGCAGGCTGCAGAAAGGAAAGCAAAACAGAGAGAAATTACATGACAGAGGAAGAGAGAACAGAGAAATAAAAGAAGAAAAACAAAGAGGGAAGAGAGAAAATTACGTGTAGAGGAGATGAAATAATGCATGAAGAAACAATAAAAGAAAAACACTGACCCGTAGCAGCCATCTCTCGACCATCTTCCTCATCTCTGACAAACTTCTCTCTCCCCGACGGTGGTCCTCTCTCTCCCCTCAAGCACTGCAACTCCTTTTTCTCTCCATTTGACAGCTTCGACGACCTCTCATCCTCTTCCACCTCCACGCCAGCAGCTCCCCAACCATCATCCTTCTTCTCCCGCTAGAACTCTAGTAGTTACAAAGCACAACAACAACAGACTGACGGCTTCCAACGTTCCTCCGGCCATTACAAGCCACCATTTTTGACACCATCACGACAGGTAAAACCACCCCGACCTCCTCTACCCGGTGGCAGTAGCGAGTAAGCCTCTCGTGGTGGTCGGTCGACCGCCAAATCACTGTTCACATGACACGTGTTTTAAGTTTTTTTTTTGTTTTTTTCTCTTCTTCTTTTGTGGCCTATGGGCTGGCCTCTCTTGGCCCAACCTAGTTGGTTGGGTCAAGCCCAAGTCCAGCAGGCTTGGGCCCACCTGGCTGGGATAGGCCCATTCGGCCGGCCCAAGCCCGACCCATTTTTTTAAATTATTTATTATTATTTTTTTGAAAAAAACAAAACAAAAAAATTGCATAAAAATGTGTTGTTTTCTTGCATACGGTCGAATTCCAAAAAGTTTCCCATCATATTTTTCGTAAAACAATATGTTGCATTTTTCTCATATTTTAAAACAAAAATTTGGATATCGTAACAAGTTTACAATTATTCGTTGGAAGTCAGCCAAAATGTCAAAAATAATTTAATAATTATTTTTATTTTTATCTATCGCGGTGTAAAATTACATTGTAAAGTACATCCGCAGATAAAAAAGATTTTTACTGGCATGTAAAATTACTTTCTATAATACATCCGTAGATAAAAAAAGATTTTAACTATGGTGTGAAATTACATTATAAAGTACATCCTTAGATAAAAAGATTTTCAACAACATTGTAAAATTATATTGTAAAGTATACTCGCAAACAAAAAAAATAGTTTTTGAAATTGCAGTGCAAAAATTTTGAATTTAGAAAAACAATCAAACAAGAATGCAACTTACCTTAGGTAGAGTGGACTGAGGGTGATGCGTCTTCCCCTTGCATAACAAGTCTCTTTACCCAAGACTCTTGCAGACCAGTAGGTTCTTAGTGACCTTAAATACTAGGTGACAACTCTTGATATTTTATAGTCATAATTTACACGACTATAAAACCACCCTCATTTCACCGAGTGTTGTTGTCTCCCCAAATCTGAGGATAACGGGATGCGAAATGCATAAAAAAATTCGTCATCATGACAATGACTTTAAGGAACTAAATACACACTTGTATAGGTGGGGTTTGCGAACAACCCTTGTAGGAACAAAGCTTAAAAATAAAAACTACGCACGCACGCTGGTTAGAGTCTTGCACGGGTGGGATTTAGGATGTGTTTGATATTATGGTTGTTCTGCATTGAGTCTTAACCACATTATATTGTAGAGCCAAAAACCCACTTAACTCATTTGAGAAATCAGCAGGGAATATTAATTAGCGGCACAAGAAATTCGGCAACGATGAAAAAGCTCGGAACAACCTGCAGTCTTATAAGAAAATAAATGGGCAGGACCAGTCAAAGTTATATTTTTAGTACAAGCATTGCTGTAGGCTTTGTTAAAGTATCCTAATCCCTAGAAACTTTGGCTTGTTTAATATCCAAACATTTGCCACAAGTTGGATTAGGTAACCCCCCAAAGTTGTCACCTTTTAAGATGATTTTTTTTATCTTGTCCATTAAAAACTGGCTGCCCTGTAAATGATAAACATGCCTGTAATCTTATCCACAAGCACACTAATCTAACATATAAAACACCAAAGATCTACAAAATGTCCTTATCATCAAGTGCTTCAAAGTGGAATCAAACAATCCATCAACCCCGCATAGGATTCTAACCCATCACATTATATGTTTCTCATTTTATTATATTCAAAGATGCAGTACAGCGAGCTTGGCTTCGAGGAAGGATGGGTCACGTAAGTGGGGTGCATAGGAAGATTAAAGAAGAGATAAAGAGGCTCTAAGCTATGGGCTCAAATGAATTGTGCGAACGAAGCGTCCGAGCAACCATCAAAAAGATTCTTTCTTTCATACAGTTCTTGCCAGCTTTTGGCTACATAGCTTAGGTACATTGAAATTCTCTCACTGTATGGTAGCTTATCTAAAATATACACGTGCATTTATGTAGTTCAAGTTAGTTTTTAGAATGTTTTTTTTTTTGAAAAAAAATACAAATATGATGATTTTTTAGTTTTTTAAAAATTATTTTTGATATGAAAACATAGAAACATCTAAAAAAATCAAAAATATTTATATATGACCATTTGTAGTTCAATTTATTTTTTAAAATGATTTAAAAAATACAAACATGATAATTTTTTAGTTTTTTTAAAATTATTTTTGATATATAAACATAAAAATATATAAAAAAATAATTTAATATAAAAAAAAGCAAAGAAGGGCAGTACGAGAGACAGTAAAGGGTTGATTAGCAATGGGGCTCATGAATGATTAGTGACGCAGAATATGCGCTGAGCAAATAGGAAAGTGCTGGACACCAGCAAGCTACTTTTTACCAATATGACTGACTGAATTTACACAGTAGACAGACCCAGCCCCACCTCTCATATTTTGTTTTTATAAAAATAAAAATAATAATAATAAAAAAAGTAACCATCTCATAAATACCATAACTTTTGTACATCTTTAACTCCTAAACACTACCAAAGTAGAAAGAAAATAAAAGAGTAACTGATACATAAGAACACCAAAAAAAACCCCATTAAACAGAGCATAACACTACAAAATCCCTAATTTTTGAAATCAACCTCTTTTAGGCCAAACTAACCTAACCTCTCAATTTGCTTTCTCAACATAGCATTTAAACACCGTTTCCAAATCAGGAGGAGTAAAGAACTCCCTAGCACCATTGTAGTTACACCTTGAAGACGGTCGCCGCTTCCTTGGTGCAGGCGGGCATGGAAATCTCTCTGGTATTCTTGCCTCTTTGGCTGTTGGTGTGGTAGAAGACTCCTGTTCGTCGCCATCGCAATCTTTCACTCTTGATTTCGTGTTTACTGGCTTCAGTGAAGTCCTTATTGCTATTCCGGCGATCACCCATTTCTTCCCTTCAGAGTCCAAACCGGAATCCACCTGTGTCTTCTTGGAAAAACCCATGGCTGATTAGAACCAAAACCAACAAAAGGGCGAGATGCTATGCTAAGTAGAAGAGGAATAAGAGAAAAGGGTCTTTGGATGCTACTATTATTTTAGCGAGAGAGAGTGAATGAAGAGAAAATTGGCTTTGAAAGTAAGGAGAAAAAGAGATTTTTAAGGGAAAATTTATTCTCGAAAGAGAAAAGGGGAGATTTTATATACTTCACCCGACTAGACCGAAATAAAGCGAGGAGAAAGGGCGGCTGCCCGGAATTATTACGGGCAGATAAAACCGAGTGAAATTGATTTTGGCGCCAAATATTCGTGCTTTGATCATCAACGGCTCCTTTTCCCGCTCTCTATTTTTCTTTCCTTTTTTTTTTTCTCTACCGGTTTTGACATCTCTATAATGTCGATTGTGTCGATTGTGGGAGTAATGTTGCCTTGCCAAGTCAGGGTCTGGGAGAGTCGTATATATGATTATCAAACTCGCGAGTTGACTTGTAAAATCGTACGATTTTACGAGTCAGCTCAAGAACACTAGTTAACTCGGGGGAAAAACTCGAATTCGATCAAACTCGTATAAAATCGGTTTGATTCCAGTCCGATTTTATGATTCTTATATATCAAGGCTGCTGCTTCAAAATTCTACAATACACGTATTTATATTGAACTCCAAAGAGTGGAGAAGGTTTTTGGCCGATGTGGGATAATGAAACACTTATTTATATTGAACTCCAAAGAGGGGAGAACATTTTTGGCTGATGGACAAACAGTTTGTCCAGCGTTTTGCTGGACAAATTGTTTGTGTGTGTGTATATATATATATTAAAAATAATTATAAAAAATATATTTTATAAGAAAATAAAATTATTGTATTGTGATTTATATAGCACATCAACAAAATATTTATTTTAAATTTGTTAGTTTTTATCTAATAAAATTATATGGACATAATTGTTTTGTAATGTGTTTTAAAGTTATTTTACATGTATGAACCTTAACTAATTAAGTTTTATGACCATAATTATGTTGTATTGTATTCGGAAATATTGTACATATGATTTTACGATTTTTCTTTTCACACTATTTTAGCTGTAATTTTACGATTTTTGTACGGACAAATTCGGGTACGATTTTACGATCCGATTTTTCGAAGCCCCTTCTAATTCGTGTCAAAATCTCGATTTTGACAACCTTGATCGTGGCTTCAAAAATATTCTAAAAGAAGCGCAGAATATATTGTTTCTTCAACGAAAATTAGTTAACTGTGGATTCTTAAAATATTTTTTTGTGTTTTTTTTTATTATATTTTGTAGATTAATGGTCACTTAAAACATATTTATTGCGAAAACACAAGATTCAGAGATAGGAATTAAAATAAAAAAAGAAGAAAAACATTTTTCTAAACATGGGGCTAAATGTATTCTTTGATCTCAATCTTTTCATATTATAAATTTTAGCCCCTAAAAATATATGAAATTCATTTTTTCTCCCCAACTTCATTTCTCTTATATTTTTATCCGTAGTTTATGAGATGAGAAATAAAGTTGTGGGATATTTTGATGGTAAAAAAAGAATCTCAATTGAGATTAATTTCTATCACGAAAGCAAATTAGTCATGGCGTGACTTTCTTTGATAGGAAAAGTTTATACAAGGTGTAGATTTGAACTCAATTTCCTTTTGTTTCAGTTTGATTATGGGTTTTGGAACCAATTTTTTAGTTCTTATGTATATGTTTGATCAAGTATTTAGGATGTTTTTTTTGTTAGAATATAGTTGAAAAAGATCTCTTCTTGGTTTGAAAAAACCAGTTTAATCATGTCATCAAAATCAAGGAACTATAGGTAATGCGTCACCTACTATTATTTTTTGAAGTTTTAAGGAGCGGATGACTTGTCATGCATCCCTTAAGAAAAAAACAAGGCTCTCCTTTATATAAATCTTAATTTGTCCCCAATTTCTCTAATTAATGCTTTATCATTTTAACAAGTGTCACAACACTTTATTTTTCACTCTTAACATAAACATGTATTTTTAATTTTCCTAAATCATAATTTAACCAATTTTATTTCAAGGTTATATTTATATATTATTTTATATTTAGAAAGAAGTTTACCAGAGTAACCTCCATATTTGTAAATAAAAACCCGCACATAAAAAAATGTGTTGAAGTTTATGAATATTAAGAATGTAATTGATGGGTAGAAGGGTATAATTGAACACATTCATAGTTTAGTTGATAAAAGATGAAATTGAAAACAATATTAAAGAGCTAAAAGTTTAGTAAAGAGAAGGAACTTATGGGATGTATAAAAAAAGAAACAACGGTGTCAATATAAAAATATGAGAAAATATAAGGGGTTAATATGGAAATTTACTAAGCATGAGGGATTAATTTGTAAATAAAGAAAGTAAAGGAGGGAGAGATGCAAATAAGGGAAATTATAGCCTTAAATAAAGAAGAAATCTATAGAAATTCCAAGAGTGTTGGGTGACCAAGGAAAGAAAAAAAGAGAGACTAAACCTTGTAAATTCAACACCCGAACTTAAAGAAAGGCTAGATTCAGCGATCTAAGTTTGTTACGAGGTGGCGTTAAGAGGAAAATCATAAGGAAAACCTAGGGATTCACTAAAGAGAGCATACGGTTTGGGAAAAGAAAATAAAAAGGGGAGGAAAAATGTGTTTCCAAGAACTAAAGAATGCAAGAATCTCTCTCACATATAAACTGAAAAGTTCAAAATGAAGTTTCATCAATGACTACTGAAGTAAGGGTTACATGAGTTTATATAGTCCTTAAAAGTAACCTTAATGAACCTCTTATGTGTACTTAAATGAGGTCCACTGAAAACTGACCCAAAATCCTAAATTAAAAAATCCCATTACTTAATCCCAGCAAGCCTTGGATCCTATCTGAAAACAAAGTTTTAATTAAGCCCAAACAAGCCTTGGGTTGTAGTAGCTAGCTAACTTAAATAAAGACCATAAGGTTTATTTATTCTCTTCCATCCAACCCATCAATCCCATGTTTCCATGTTGTACTAGGATTCTTTTGGATCCTTTTGTTGTCCTAACTTCATGGCCCAAATAAGGTTGTATTGGACCCCTCCTACACATGGATAAGATGTACTAAGGTCTCCTCTTGATACTCCAATGGTCCTTGCAATTCTGCCCGGGTTGAAACCTTCAAGACCAATGCATTCATTGCCTCTTTCAATGCCTTTGTCCTAGACCGCGTGATTGGACCATTTTGAACATGTAATGGGTCCATGCTGGTGTTTTTGGGCTGGTCCGCATCATCCCCTCTCTCCTCGAAAGGATTCAACCTCGAATCAATATCTGTGTCAAACAATGTAAGATCAGCAACATTAAAGGTAGCACTAACACTATACTCACCTGGAAGATCAATTTTGTATGCGTTGTCATTTATTCTCTCCAAAACCAGAAATGGACCATCACCACGAGGTTGTAATTTTGATTTCCTTTGGTTAGGAAACCGTTCCTTCTGCATATGCACCCAAACCCGATCACCGGGTTGGAAAACAACCAGTTTACGTCCCTTATTTGCTTTAGAAGCGTAAAGTCTGTTCTTTTTCTCTATTTGCAGTCGAACTCCTTCATGGAGTTGTCTCACCATCTTTGCCTTCTGTTCACCATCTAAACTTACCCTTTCTTCACAAGGTAAAGGAATTAAGTCCATAGAAGTCAGTGGATTAAAACCATAAGCAATCTCAAAAGGAGAAAAAGTAGTCGTCGAATGCAGAGTTCTATTATAAGCAAACTCTACAAAAGGCAAACATTCTTCCCAACTTTTCAAATTCTTTTGTATTACAACACGCAAAAGTTGAGATAATGTTCTATTGACTACCTCAGTTTGTTCATCTGTTTGGGGATGACATGTTGTCGAAAATAAAAGTTTGGTTCCCAACTTTCCCCATAAGGTCTTCCAAAAGTAACTAAGGAATTTAACATCACGATCTGACACAATACTCAGAATGCCATGCAAACGTGCAATCTTCCTAAAGAACAAGTCTGCAATATGAGATGCATCATCTGTTTTATGGCATGTAATGAAATGCGCTATTTTAGAAAACCTATCAACCACAACAAAAATAGAGTCTCTACCTTTTTTTGACCTAGGTAAACCTAAAACAAAGTCCATAGAGATATCTACCCATGGTTCAGTAGGCACAGGTAATGGTGTATAGAGACCATGTGGTTGTACTCTAGATTTTGCCTTTCGACAAGCGATGCATTGTTCACAAATTCGTTGCACATCTCTTTTCATTTTTTGCCAATAGAAATGCTCATGCAATACATCCAAGGTTTTCTCATCATATGGTGGATGGAAAAATAGGTTAGAAGAGAGAATTTCTATTTTAAAGGATAATTCATGAAGGAGTTGTATGTTGATGAGTGTTTAAAATCATAGAAAAAGGCATGCGAAATAATAAAATACTTGTTAAATGTAGGAATGAAAAACTGGATAATTTGTATTTCATTTCTTTTCATTATGTTTTGGACCTTAAAATGATAGAAGTTGAGATAATTTTACTCATCAAAGTTTTAGACATAGGTGTTAAATTTCAAATCCAACTGACCTTGATTTACAAAACACTTGATATGAAATAAAATTCAATGAAAGGTCTAGACTGAAGTCAGTGGGGGATGGCCATCTTAGAAAACTGTGTTGGTGCAAGTGAGCTCACTAGCACTAAACAACACGGGATGACTTCCATAACAAATATTTCAGATAGTGGCTGGACCCTAGACATTTATGCAAGTGAATTTCTATTTTTATTTATTTATGACTATGCATGTTTGATGCACAACTATTATTTCAACCGGTGTTCTAGTTTGGGACTAGTGCTTTATTAAATGGGTAATTGTGAAAATCTATTATGGTATTAATTGGAATTTGAACCCTAGATACTGGCCGAGTAAAAAAGAAAAATCATAAGTGTAGTGTAATAAATTATTTACTACATTAAATTGTTAAATTTATATTATAGTGGTTTTATAAATTTGTATGTAGGTTCTTCTCATCAACATACATCCTAGTTAATATTTTTGGTGTCGCTTTTGTGTATACACGTAGGTTAATGAAGTAATAGAGAATCCCATTCCGGAATGTATTTACCATATATTTTAACTGGTGTGTGTAAAATTACATTTTTCAGTAAGTTAAGATGTATAAGGAAAGATAAGAACCCCCATACCCCATGAAATACAATGAATCCATTCTTCTGATTCAAAAGTCACGCAGACTAAAATATTAGGTCAAACAAACTACAAGAAAGATAAAAACAAAAACTACACAACTTCCTGCATCCACAGACTGATCTTAAGAGAATTTACTCAACCAAACTCATGGAATCACTATGTTTTAGTTGATTAGTAATATCAAAGTTATTAATACCATTCCGTTTCTGCCGAAATGACCGAAACATTTCATACCACTAAAAAAACCGAAACAAAACAAAGTCAATTTCATCCCGGTTTAAATTTTGGCCTAATACCGGTTGAAACATTCCAGATTTATTTTGTTTGAAACATTTCGGTTGTATTAAAATATTAATTTACTTTCATCTCTTAAACCAGCCTAAATACATTGGATGTCGCCGACCTAAGATCCATCCGGGTAAGAAAGTTGTGGATGTCTTGCTTTCTTTTATAGACGCAATTCTATTTACTCGATGTGAGATAACCTTTCAGAATTTAAAGCCACAAAATGTAAGCTTCTTGAAGTATTTGAGCGATGTGGGATTGTATATTTGTCCAGGCAGACAAATCTAATTGATTTGTTCGTAGCTAGACCCCGACAAACTTAAATTGCTTTCTCCAGCTACGGACAAATTTAGATTTGTCCGCTGGACAAACATGCTATATATATATATATTAAAATTAAAAAATAAATATTATAAACAAATAAAATTGTTGCATCAACTGTGATTTTATAAAAAAATAAAAATTATATTTTATTTTTTTATATATACTTAATAAATTATTAGAAACAATACAACCCTGAAACGACACGACAAAACATTCTGAAATTGAAACGTTTCGTACCAATAAAAAAAAAATCAACTAAAACAGTATTGACAAGAGCATATAACTAGTAAAGAGCCCAACTTGAAACCCAAGAGATCTAATAGAGATGTGTTCAAATCATCATCCACAACTGATAAGAACACATGAATCTTCTTTGGGTTCATCACCAGACTTGATGACACAACACATTCATCCAGAGCCATCCTTTCTACAATTGAATTCGTGTCTCCCTGACATAATATAATAAGATCACCAACAAAAGATAGACGAGTAAAACTCTGTTTTATCTTTTCAATAATAATGATATCTTGGATCCTAAATAGCCTTTCTAAGGATACCCCAAGCTGTCCATAGCCAGCACAAACAAATAAAAAGACTTTGGATCACCTTCTAGATACCCCTTCCTAGCTAAAAAAACCTATGCAACTCTCCATTCATAGTCTTTGAGAAATGTATAGTGTGATAGAGAAGAATATAAATTGTATTATTTAGGTGAGTTGGTTACTTAATATAGAATCAAAACCTTGTTGACCTAGCAACCAAGAGTTAAAATCTCACCACCATCATTATATTTGATAAAAAATAAACACGAGTTCGAATCTCACCACCGTCATTCTATTTGAGAAAAAATAAGCATCAGGTAGTGTGAGTGCAAGTTTCAAGCCCAAAGAGCTTTCACTTGAAGGGGTGTGTTAGAGAATAATATAAATCATATTCTAGAGCCTCGCCTAATAGTTTAAGCTTTTAAGTGAGGTGGTTCGTAAACACAATGAACATACAAACCTCAATCTATCTAGTCATGAAGTTAGGGACTATAATAGACTCAAACCAAGAGGATAAATTCCCATTTAACTATATCAAAAGCTTTCTTGATTTCTATTTTCAAAAAGCATTTAGACATAGTATTAGGCGAATGATATTTTGTGCATGAATTTTCATGTCAACAAAATGGCATTTGATATATGTCTCTCAAGCATCAAAGTAGTTTGGGAAGTTCCAATAAAATCATACAATATCAACTATAACCTGCTCACAATAACTTTAAATATGCACTTATAGATGATTAAATAATTTATAGTAACAAGACTACTGTTTTTTTACACCAAAGCTAACCTAGTAACATTAACACATTGATGCGAAAATAAGGTCTGATAGGAGTGTGACACAATGGAAACCTGCCTCAAGGCACCAACACTATTGGAATGAGTAGAATGATGCCACGAAGCCAGTTAATCTTCGATATGTCGGATTCAGTTCGTTCAAGAACTAAAGAATGCAAGAATCACTCTCACACATAAACTGAAAAGTTTAGAATGAAGTTTCTCTAAAATTGACTTGAAAAGTGGGCACCATCAGATTAGGATGAAAGAGGGTGATGAGTGGAAAAATTAGGATGAAAGAGGGTGATGAGTGGAAAACTACATTTAAGACTAAGTATGGTTTATACGAATGGTTAGTAATGCCATTTGGACTTACAAATGCACCAAGTATGTTTATGCGTTGAATGAATCATGTGTTGCGTGCATTGATAGGTAAGTTTGTGGTTGTGTATTTTGATGACATTTTGATCTATAGCAATAACTTAACAGAGCATTTTGATCATTTACGGAATGTACTTAGTGTGTTGCGTAGTGAGAAATTGTATGCTAATCTTAAAAAGTGTTCCTTCTGCTTGGAAGAAATTGTGTTTCTTGGCTAAGTTGTAACTGCAAAGAGTATCTTGATGGACGAGGAGAAAGTTAAGGCCATCCAGGATTGGCCTACACCCAAATCGGTAAGTGAGGTAAGGAGTTTTCATGGGCTAGCTAGTTTTTACAGGCGTTTTGTGAAAGATTTCAGTACAATAGTTGCACCCTTGAATGAAGTTGTTAATAAGTCAGTTGAGTTTAAATGGGGGGAGGAACAAGAATTGACTTTTGTTCTTTTGAAAGAAAAATTATGTTCTCCACCTGTTTTATCTTAACCTGACTTTACAAAAGCATTTGAAATAGAGTGTGATGCGTCTGGAATGGGAATAGGTGCTGTTTTGATACAGGATCGGAGACCTATTGCATATTTTAGTGAGAAGTTAAGTGGAGCGACCTTTATCTAAGTTAGTAGCCTTTGCAGCGCACTCTAATTATGAAAACAAAGCAAAACTAAACTACGAGTACGATTTTGCGAGTAGCAATGCAAATTCGTACGAATTGTGGACGATACGAAAACACGAAATAAAACAGAAGAAAATACTAGAGAAAACAATTACTTGACTCCTAGATAGCTGAAAATAGAACAAAAATGGAGAATTGGACAAAACTAAACAGGAGGGATCATGTTTTGAGACTTGAGCAGAATCTAATCTCTTACGCAATTTTTACGTAACAGAAATGAAACCAAGACCAACCGATTTCGAAACAACCTCAAAATCAATATTTAGTATTTTAATACTAAATAAAAAATAATACTCAATTTATAGGCCTTTCCCGTACTTTTAGGTACACAAACCTTTAGGTGATGAATTTGCAGCAGAAATGAACCTCCAATTGAAACCTCTAGTATATGATATCGATATAAGCCCCAATTTAATATATCATGGGATATCTACTCCAAGACACAGAATGTAAAGTTTCAATTGATTCTAAGGTGTTGTAAAGTTTCAATTGATTCTAAGGTGTTGTAAAGTTTCAATTGATTCTAAGGTGTTTTTATATGGGTTCACTAAGGTAGTGTTTCTGCAGGAGTAATGAATATCAAAATAACCTCTTAAGAAATCAATATCAAAATAAGCCCAAATTTGACATATGATACTATATTAACCCTAATAGACAGAATATGAAATCTCAACTGATTCAGATATGATTTGCTTATGTTTCCCCATAGTACTGTTTTCTGCGGCAAAATTTCAATAATTCTTCAAATTTCAACTAATCTCTTTCTTTTCTTTTCTTTTTTCTGGTTTTTTTAATATACTGAAATGAAGAGACAGAAAACAATGAAATATAACTCTTTTTTTAAGATGACGCTGACAAGAAGAACAAAGAGATGAACACAAATACTAGAAAACTTCAAGGAACACTAAAAAAAGGCACGAAAATAACAGAATGATATGACCTTGTTTCGGAGCCTAGCTCGGATACCACCTGATGCGAACCTCGTGATCACCTGGTCACGCAACCCACAACCAAGAATGAGATAAGATCCCAAAAATCCGAAATAAGGTGTGATAGGAGTGTGACACAACGAAAATCTGTCCCAAGGTACCAACACTATTGGAATGAGTAGAATGACGCCACGAAGCTAGTTAATCTTCGATACGTCTGATTCAGTTCGTTCAAGAACTAAAGAATGCAAGAATCACTCTCACACATAAACTGAAAAGTTCATAATTAAGTTTCATCAATGGGTCCAAAATTAGGGTTACATGAGTTTAAATAGTTCTTAAAAAGGAACCCTAATGGACCTCTTATGTGGTCTTAAATGAGGTCCACTGAAAACTAACCCAAAATCCTAAATTAAAACGCCTATTACTTAATCAAAGCAAGCCTTGGATCCTAGCTATAACCAAATTCTTAATTAAGCACAAATAAGCCTTGGGCTATAGCTAACTAACTTAAATAAAACCCATAAGGTTTATTTATTCTCTTCCATCTAGCCCATCAATCCCATGTTTCCATGTTGTAGTAGGATTCTTTTGGATCCTTTTGTTGTCCTAACTTCATGGCCCGAATAACGTTGTATTGGACCCCTTCGGCACATGGATAAGATATACTAAGGTCTCCTCTTGATACTCCAATGGTGCTTGCAATTCTGACGGGGTTGAAACCTTCAAGACTAATGCATTCATTGCTTCTTTCTTTGTCCTAGGCTGCGTGATTGAACCATTTGGAACATATAATGGGTCCTTACTGGTGTTTTTGGGCTGGTCCGCATCATAATTAGGTTGTTATTAATCTTGATGATCAAGAAAAGACTACATTTACATGTTCATTTGATATATATATACATATAAGATAATGTCATTTGGTATTTGTAATGCAATCCTAACTTTTCAAAGATGATGAATTTTTTTTACTATGTTAAAATCATACTTGAGGTTTTCCAAATGATTTAATGATTAAATCCATAAGCAACCTACATGTAATCTTCAGCATACCAAGAATAAAATTCATATAGATATATAAACCCAAAGATCTTAGGCATTGGTAAAGTAGTATACAAACCATAAGGTAGAACTTTAGACTTAGCCTATCTACATGTAATACACATATCAAGAAGTCTTAACACATCACTTTTTATCTTAAACTAATAAAAATGCTCATGTAAAAATTTCATTCAAAGTATCCCATTAAATCCCCCTCATGAGTTTCATGAGCAAGCAATTCATGTTCACGTTTCTTTTTCATTTGTAATTGATCTTCATAAACCTATATAGGTAACAATGGTACAGGTGTGGAAATGTTTCAATCCTTTTCAAGAGAATATTTGGTCTTAAACTCATCAGGATTGGTCTTTCAAATTGCCAAGGATGCCTAAAAAATAAATAAGTTTCATGCATAAGAACCATATCATAGGAAGTTTCATCCTCATATTTTCGAACCCAAAACAAAATCAAAACTTGTTTTATAACACTTCATCATAGTCATTCAACAATTTAAGTTTATGAGTCTTTCATGTTTAATAATGTTCGGACTCAATTTTATAATAGGTTTAACACTTCTTATATTAGCATAACTCCATTATCAATAATCATATTACATACCTAATTACTTGTATAGCATTTAGCATGTAAGGTGTTCTTTCTTTGTTGCTCCATATCATCATTCTCAATTTAAAATTAAGTGATTACCTAATCATTAAAGCCTTTTTATTAACTAGATAATTAAGATCTTAAGAGGTGGCATCTCATCCTCCTTTGATGTGTCACTTTTGGATTCAGTCTCCCAACATTTTCTCATGACCATAACCCTTTTATTTGGACATTGTAAAACTATATTCATTACCCAATCATTTGAAACACTTAATATCATGATTATTATTAGTTTAAGTTCCAATTTTACCTTAAATAATAGTGGCCAAATCTTTTTTATAACTTTAGGTGGTTCAACCTTGTTTCCTATTGTATTCATCTTTGATACGTCATCCTTCTCTCTCTTATTATTCAACCTTCATGCTAAAAAAGAACCTGACTTACCCTTTTAATATGCATTACCTTTTTTTCTCAAATGTCTCTATACCTTGTAGCCATATGACCTATATCTTCAGGCTCAACATAATGTTGTAATCCAACCATATTATATATCTCTTTATCCAACCCATTAAAATAATTTATCATTGTAGCCTCTTTAAGATCCATAATATTAGCTCTAATCATGGAAATTTCCATCTTCTTAGGGCAACGCCCTATACCCTTAAACCTTTTAATTTTTGAAGTAATTCCTCTACTAAATTATTATGATACATCATCTCAATAAATAGCTTGTCTCACAAGTTTTTTACCCTCAAAACCTTTATGTATTAGTCTATCTCAAAAGCTAACTACTTTGGTTTTTAATCCATTCATCTTATTCATAACCTCTCCAAGCGATCATCATCTTCAATTATTATTGCATGGTCTAATAAAATCATTATGGATTATTCTTATCCTTTAGCGATGACTATCCATTTTTGGTTGACATCATTTATATCTTAAAATCACATTAGTAATAAAATATATCATCAGTCATTCTCATGCTTTTACGCTCAATAAATATCAGTCATCTCATGTTTCACACAAGTTTTTAGCTTTTAACATTACATTTCATAGTAGTAGAAAATTATCTTTCCTCCCTTATCTTTGAGTTTTTTCACTTCAAAAATTCTCCCTCCTTTTCTTTTATTCCTACAGGATCAAATTTGGTTTCCTTTGCATCCAATTATGTTTTAACTTTGATTTATTTTAGTTTAGGTTTCTCCATGTTTCAGTTTTGTTTCATATTTATTTTGGTCCTATCTTGGTTTTTTCTTCTCCTTGTGCGTGATCTCCATGCGAGAATCTTTGAATACCATGGGTATAGCAAAGGAAAGTCGTCAGTTCCTTCAGTGCAACAATGAAAGATTATGATGATTTGAAGGGAAACATGGTTTCTTTGAGTTCTTCGATGGCATCAATGAAGTCTTGAATTTTTTCGGCTACAAAAATGATTTGTAAAGTTGGTTGCAAGGGTTAGGATAAGATTTGAGCAGGTCAGGTGGTCAACTTTACCTTTGGAAAACTCAAAGATGTTAATACAGGTCACAACCTTAGACTGGAACTTCAAGAAATGTTGCACAACCATGGCACAAACCTATCTGGGATTCCTCAAGTTGTTAATAATAGTTTATTATAGTACAAAGTGTAAGCTATGGTAACAATTGAAGATGTGAAGGAAGGAATATTTGAAATCTCTTGTTGGAGAAGCTTAGCCGTTTATCATGGTGTCAAATCAGCTGCAAACATTGAATGAGGACAACAGAGATGGAGTGTTAGTTAATCCAAAGAAGAGCTATGTTAGTGTGTCCTATCACCCTTGTCAACTTGCTATACCGGCTTTCAACCCCTCTTTTTTCCATTTTAATGCAAATGAAAGAAAAGGATCAAACTCACATTACCATGAACAATATTGTTGAGTTTGAAGTCAGCAAGAAAGCTCTCTCAGGACCTCATCCTCCTCCACTAAAAAAACATTCTTCAATTGGAATATAACAGGCATACTATGTTTTTTAACTTGGTTAAAGACTTTTTTGTGTGCACAAATGTTTCTTGACATTCTAGCTGCAAAAATCACCTCTTTCTTGTGTAAAAACAAACTTGAATCCTGTGATGTTTTAAATTTCCATGTTGCAGACTCTATCCTAGCATGAGCTGATACCACATCTCTTACCTTGACATGGATCTCATCAAATTTGTTGAACAATAGACACTCATTTCAACTTGCTCAAGAAGAGCATGACCTTGAAGTTTGTAGAGGACTTTGACAAAGAAAACTTCAAGTGTACATCCGAGTAATTGTTAAAGAGACCGCACTTGTACCCACAACTCCCATGTCAATTCCCCAGGAGGCAAAATAGAAGATAACACATACTATAACACTCATTTGTTCATAAATTTGTGAAAGTTGCATCATGACCCAAATATATGGTCTAATCCTAATGAGTACACAACAAAAAGGTTTCTCATAGACCGAGTAAGTTTTCAAGCCATTAGGATCAGGGAGACATTCATATCCTGACATCACATTTGCATCACAACAACTGTGGTGGGGAGACCAGACCTGCACTGCAAACTACAAGAGTATATGGATGAAGACGACGTAGAATAGCCCAGCCTGTCATACTTTAGTTGGGAGACAATCCCATTTGAGCTCATCTCATTGTTATTTTATTTATTTGAATTTATTTATGTTAAACATTTTTATTTGATGCGTCGAGCCCAATAGCAATATGTTTTAAGGTCTACTATTTATATATTCTTCTATCATTTTGTAAGGAAACTTTTGATGAATATTGTTAATTTTGCATACTTTCCAATCCCTTCTCTCTCTTCTTTAGCTTCTTCCTTTCTCTCTAATCTTCTTTCTTTCTCTCTAGATCTCTTTCTTTTCTTGCTTGATTCGTATCCTTTTTTTGTTCCACATCATACTGCACTTGACACTTGCTAGGTTACTTCAGGGTTTTGGCATGATTCAAAATTCTAATCACTACACACCTCTAAAATGAATTTCATTGGCAGTCAATGTTTTCAGACAAATGATAGTTGCCACAAACATCTCAAATACATCTAGTTCTCTTTCATGCTTGTTTCAGATATAACATTCTCACTGAAACACTATGGATAAGAAATGGTATTAAGTTTTATATTAACTACTAATAATAAAGTTGAATGCCAGACCAATCATGATATTCCTAGCATTTTCATCATCAATATCACCCCCTTTTGAAATGCATACTTCCAAACTACAGGTGATTCATAATTTTATGATAATGGAACAGTATGGGAGCCCTAATGTCAAGACAAGTAATCATTAGGGCAAGGGATACTACTATGCTATCCCTAAGCATAAGATCTATAATATCATAACATGTTATGAACATGTTATTCTGAAATGAGGAATTCATAAAATAAAAATCCCTAACACACAAGATCAAACTTTCACATCAGTTAAACACAGAACTTAAGCCCTAGAGCTTAAATTTTTTTACTAAGTTCCTCATCTTGATAGTTAATGTATTCGTTTGCATACTAAAGATATATAAAACAATCTCAAGATCAAACACAAACCAACATTTGAGATAATATTGGCATGTTCTAGAGACAGCTCAGTTCTTCAGTGTACTGTTCTCCAATTCCTTCTTCAGCTGCAGTGAGAAATCATCATTGACGTCATCATCATCCCAATCATCCTCCCACTGCTGTGTCGCCTCTTTCACTTCCTCCTTCACTTTCCACTCTGTCAGTTAAGTTACCATTAGAAAAGAGACAATAACTCATAACAAGATCACATGTTTCTAACAAGCAAGACATTACAAGTAATGAACATGTCATCTGAAATGAAATTCATAGATAAAATCCTAACACAAGATCAAGCTTTCATCAGTTAAACAAGCCTAAGCCTACAATTTTACTAAGTTCATCTTGATAGTTAATGTATCATTTGCATACTAAAGACATATAAAACAACTCAAGATCAGACAGACATTATACAGACAACAAAAACAGGCTAGAGAATTTCACAATTTCAATTCGTTGTGATGACCAAAAAATCATGGAAGTGATTTCAGATAAAAGTCGTTCAGACAACATGCAATTAGCATCCAAACTCGACAATATGTATCTACATTGATATTAATCCATCTTGCTTCCACAGTTAACATAAGCTACAAGCAACATCAAGTAAGAACAAGCTTCCTTATTAAACTGTTTCCTCAAACAGCTAATTACTAGAATCATTAAGAGTTAGGATAAAAACAAATAATCATTCACAAAAAGCAAATTACTAAAAGTATCTGCACACACAACAAGGACAGAAAGATCATGAGCATAGTCTCAGTCATTATATCCACCAATTATCACCTATTATAACGGTAAAAAAGATATTACTTTAAGCAAAATTTGAACTTTCTTCAATGTCAATACAAACTTTCTTCGCCAACTAAAAATCGAAGCATGACAACTTGGGGACATAAAGAAGAAATCCAACAATAGAGAATTTTTTGGTATAAGTACTTTGATTATCAAAAAAAGAAAGAACAAGTCAATCTTCAAAGGGTAATTACCTCCATTAATTTCAAATTCTTCAAATTCATCGTCTTCCTCGAACAAGTCAATCTTCACTTCCTCAGTTTCTGGTTTCGGTTCAGATGCCATTCTTACCAATGATAAAAGGAAAGCAGATTTCTTGCAGTTTAAGAGAGAGAGATCTGACGGAAACCCTAACTTGGAAACAGGGGGAATTTTAAACGGGGTGAAAGTTGTCGAGGAATCAGGGGTTTTACTTATATTTGGCAGGGCAGCCGAACGACATGGCGGCAGTTAATATGTAGTTAGTTTTGTTCTTATATGGTTCATTTGGGTCTTAAAATCTATACACTACATAATTATAGTCACTCTCTATTATATAATAACAAAATAAATTATAATTAAAGATACTCGAAAAGAAGTTATCAATTACTTAATCATTAAATTATGTTTTTATTTTGGTATGTTGGCTTCTTGCTGTTGATGCTGTATGATTAAGGAAGAAGATTCTCGTGGTTAATTTCTAAATCATATATAGAATCAAACAATTATTAAAATTAGATAAATAGATTTATGTTTGTTTTATGATGTATTAGGAGTTCTACTCCCACACCCTGTGCTGTGTTTTTGGTCTTCCAACCCTTTATTATATTACCAAAAAAAGGCATGGATGAACTATCTATTTGAATCCAAATTTCATGCTCGAGCAAGCCTATTGTTTTTTTTTTTAATTGAGAAAAAACAAATGATGAAACTAATGCTATGAGAGCGGAACTATCTATTTGTTAAAGAACAGATACTATATATATATATATATATATATAAAGAAGCTCATGTTGACTATGTAATTATTTGATAGAATATATAATAATAACGATAGCAAATCAACTATCTTCATGCTCTGCATAGAAATCAGGTTCCTCTGGTTTAAAAAACTTGGGCATTTCTAAGGTGGAATCATCCGGCCGAGGAAGCTTTTGATGGCCAGCTCCTCTCCTTGTATTGGCAGCAAATTTCGAAGCAAGCATGGTGGCTCCAAGATGCGAACCATTGGTTGAATGATCCACCAATGATCTTTCTCCTCCTCCTCCTTCATCACTGTAATAATATTCAGCCTCACCTTCCATAACTTGAGAATAAAATAAGTGTTCTTGCCTGGCCAATTCCATTAGTAGTTTCCTCCTTGTGTGGCGCCTCCATGCAGATTGTATATAACAAGCTCCCCACGTCCTCCATTGATGAGAGTAATACCTGAAAGCATGCTGCAATTTCTTGCTATGCAACCGTTTAAACTGCTTCGCAACAAACTTTAGGTCCACCGCTCTAAGCGCGAACGCCTCGACTTCAGAGAGAGCCTTGACAGTTCGAGTGGATACAGGTAGATTTAGACGAGAGCTTGGCATCAGAGCCCATGTCAACAATTCCTCCCCGCAAAAGTCGCCGGCCCTGAGTGTGATTGAGTTGAAAAACCCTGACCTTCCCCCGTTTGTCGTGGAACTTTCTAGCTGTCCTCGAATGATGAAAAGCATCTCATTTACGGGATCGCCCTCCCGGACGATGAAGGTGTCTTTCGTGTTCAAGGATGAGACAAGACGTTCACATATTGCATCCAGCAGTTGATCATCCATTTGTGCGAAAAACGGTACCTGATGAATAACACATGTTAGAAAATAATATAAATTATATTCTGGAACATTATTGTAAACTTAAGTTTTTAGGTAAATTGATTTTTTGACATGGTATCAGAACTTTATTGATCCAGCAGTCACGAGTTTGAATCTCATCACTCATTCCACTTGATAAAAATCAAGCACACGATAAAGTGAGTTTGTGTGCAAATTTCAAGTCCAAAAAATTCACTTGAGAGAAGTGTTAGAGAATAATATAAATTATATTCTAGAGCTTCATCCATAAACTTAAATGTTTAGGTAAATTGGTTCTTTAACATAGTATCAGAGATTTGTTGATACAACAGTCACGAGTTTGAATCTCATCACTTTCATTCTATTTAATAAAAATCAAATACAAGGTAAAGTGAGTCTATGTACAAGTTTCAAGTCCAAAGGACTTTCACTTGAAATGAAGTGTTAAAGAATAATATAAATCATATTATAAAATCTGAATTTAAATTTTTAAATAAATTGGTAAAATATAATTCAAAATTTCCAAACCGCGGTCCTGGTGATCGCACATTAATTGGAGGCATCAGATATCGAGAACTCACGCGTCGAACAAGGGACAGGCAAAGATGGCGTTGGATCTGACGTCGGATATCCATAGGCAAGGACTTCAAGATGCTCTCTTCGTCCACACCTCTCGTAGCTAGCCATTTGTATTGAACAAAACGGCGAACACGTTCCTGCAACTCTGTAGGTAATTGACGGTGCCTCATCCATTCCTCTGTATCTCGTCGCCTAATCCTCCATTCTTCCAATCTAGCAGACGCGGATTGCATATATGTCTTCAGGGGAATAACAGCGGAGTAAAATTAGAGTAGTCATACTACTATTTCAATCACACTCTCACTCATGCCATAAGTTCTCATCAACTTTAGTGAAACATGTCGTGTAGATGTTCAGGCAATAGAATATTGTGTTCCGGAAATTTATTTTAATCAGAGATTGGAAGATAAACGAACGTTAGCGCATTAATAGAATAAGGTTTACGTAAATATAGATACCTGCATATTGCCTATGAGATGAGCAAACAGAACCAGACCCATAATACAGATGCCAATGCTGAATAGTGTTTCACCTTCATAGGTACTTGTCATCAAATTTTGTCCATACGAACTGCTCAGAACGAAATGATCGAAAACTTTATTAGTAAAAACAGTATCTCCCAGTTAACTTCAGGGGACAAAACCATCTATGGCTACAGAACTGTTAACAAGAAATTTAGTGGGAAAAAAAGCTTGGCAGCAAGGAAATGCTTGTCTAAAAGGCTAAAACTAGGAGAATGATAATGCTCCTTGGCCTCGTGGCTGCATCAGATTAAACCAGAAATCAAAAAGGGAGATGGAAACTAACCGCACCTTAAGTTTCTTAAGCCCCACCAGAGACAATAGAAATATTTATCTACGAATGATGCTTCAGCAACATGATTTGTAAAGGCTTCGGCAAACATCCCAAACTGAAAATTCCCATCATTCTGGGCATCACAATTAGCGAGCAGATTAGTAGTTGTAAGCCAAGCTTGTCGTGCAGGGTTATCCTTGGCACTACAGTCAAGAAATAGAAGGGTACAAGCTGGCGTGCGGTTCCTCTCATTTTTACATTGCATGTTCCAGCATTGATGCTGCCTCTGAATTGATGCCAGATACCATATAGCTCCTAAAACCTGCACTGACCATGACGATAACAGCAATAAAATGAGTAATACCTTTTACGGGATTGCATTTACTCAACAAAATAGTGGGAAAACATTTTATAAATTAATTTCTGAAAAAAAGTGGAGTGGTAATTAACTAAGTGGTGCTTACATGGCTAGCAAGGACGTAGAGAAGGAGATTATAAGCTGCCCCGGACCAGGCAGTCTTGGCTATAACACCAGTAGTCTTAACAATCCGTCGATTCAGAGGTATCATAACAAAAAATCGAGGAATATATTGGATGAGAACTATGAGAGAAACAGTGTGATTAGCATGAGCAGCTGTGGGATTTTTCAGCACTGATGTAATCATGAACCAAATCACAATCTGTCAAAATCAAGTAAGCAGATCAAGATAAGAAACAGCGAGCCCTATACCATGCTAGTCTGTAGAACAGTCAATGATGAATCCTAGCAAAAATTCGCAATCCTGCAAAATTCAGCTGGCAAGTGGCCTATGAAAATGACAGTGTGTGTCCAGCAATTCAATGTTCAAAGTAGATTAATATAAGGTTCATCCCATTCCATACCAAATACAAGTTTTAGCGGATACAGAGAGGAGCAGGTAGGTGGCATGATTGCATCAAAATTTACAGTTTTGCAAATACTGCCCTTTCGAAAGTAAAGAACCACGAAAAAAACGCAGAGGTGGTTCTTTTAAAATATGATAACCATTTCATTTGCTTTCTAAACAATCACAATTTCTTAAGTAAATGGAAAGATTTAAACCATAAAAAATCATGAGAACATGAAGAAAAAAACAGTTACAAAGGTGATGAAGCTCGTATAGAACGAAAGAATAAATAAATAACTTGAATTAACTTAGTTAGCATGCCAAATATGTAAATGGTGTTATGAGACCAAGATAATTAAGCTAATAAGGCACACACAAAAAAAAAACTCAATTATCAATCAATTTAATATAGAATAATAAAATAAAAATATCACTAAAAAAGGAAAAATAACCAACAAACAAAGCAAGTCGATCAAATTTTATAACCCAGATGATACGAATAAGATAACCTAACAGATAACAAATTAGGAAAGAATATGAATATCAAATCTAAAACAACCCAAAACTAAATGAAAAAATAAAGTCAAGTCATCAAATTTTCATTTAAGTCATAGGATAACGTAAGCAAATAGAAAGGAAGAAAAAAAACATGGAGTTCTATTTCAAATATACTTAGAATGACAGGATCGAAAAAGAAAATTAATTTTAAAAAACCCTAAAAATTCATGAGTCACGTTATAGAACTAATATCAGCTAATTTACATTTCCCAGCCCTAAAACCAAGAATGTTGTTATCGGATAAAAAAGGGTTTTATGATTTTAAACGATTGAAAATCATGTTACCCTTTCAATAATCTAATCCGAAACATAACCAGGCCAGAACAAACTATTACATTATTCATTGTCAATGCAAAACCCTTGGTATGGATATGAATATAATGAATGTATGCATGGCTAACCTGAGGGAGAGGAAGGGCAGCAGCAAGATCAACAACAAAGTTCGATTTCAGGTAGCGTATGGCAATGGCTCTTGGGTCCATCACAAGCTCTCCTCTGCCGAAAACGCGCGAGCTTGGTGCGACAAAAGCTGTCCTAAACTTCATGAAAATGTGCAGGAAAAAGAACAGGTCCGTGAAGGTGCGAGCGAAGGTAACCCGAACGCCGAGGGCAATGTCAATTTTCATGCAGGCATCGCCACCGATAATGGGAAGGTAAAAATAAAGAGGGTCAAGAAACATTGCAATCATGCACGCGACGAGGAAAATGTGGTTCCATTTGCTAACAATTTCATTTCCAGGGTCATGAATTTGGTCCCACCAGGGAACTTTGCGTCGGATGGACAAGGATTTGGGGAAACGGCGGAAGTGTGAGCTTGTGTATGAGCGGAAGTTATTCATTTTCCATTGCAGAGAGCAGTGAGATATTCTTATGGGCGAAAACCCTAGCAAAGAGACATTGCTGATCCTAGAATGAGAGAATTGCACAGAATTTGAGAGCTTCGTACCTTTGTGGAGATCCAAGAGAAGCTGCAAAGATTACGGTATTGCATGGCAGCTTGAGAGTTGAGATATCTATGTATAAAATATATAATAATTCCACATTTATTCTCCCTTTTATTATTCTTCCTTTTTTTATTTCATGATTTTTGTCAAAATTGTATTCTGAGTTGTTAACTTAAAGCCAGCTACGTATAGATTTCTATAAATAGAGTTCTTGCTATAGTATTTACTAGTTAATTGTCATTGTTACGTTGCGGGCAAATCAAATAATTTTTATAATTATTGAGATTCAAATATAATATTTATACATGTAAAGTTTGATATAATGAAACAGATCAACGTACCCTATTATAAAAAAAATAATATTAAAGTCTTAACATTTGAAATTATCATCACTATCACTGCTAAAACAAAAAAAAAAATTACCCCGAGAAAAAAAATAACAGATGATATGTAAGAACAAAAACTAAAAATTATTATTAATATTATTATTGCATTAATAATGAAAAAAACAAAATTAAATCAAAGATTAAAAAACCTAAAAATTTTAACAAAAAAAAAAAGCAAACAAAAAAAATAAAATAAATGATAGTTGGTACGTTATAGTTGAAAAAAATCATTTGACTTGAAACAAAACTAATAAAATCACTAAAAGAAATAACAAAGAGGGAAAAAATAAATATCAATTTAAAAATGATCATAAAGACAAACTAAAATTTAAGAAAAAAACTCAAAAAATATTATCCTATGAAAAAAAAACTCAACAACATTAACAAAAAAGTAAGTAAGAAAGAAAGGATAAAATTATTGTTGTTGTTGTTGTTGTTGTTACGTTAATAATGAGAAAACAAAATTAAATGAAAGACTAAAAAGATTATAAAACTTTAACAAAATACAAAACAAAAAAATAAAATAAATGATAAAACAAAAATTAAAATTAACAACTGGAAAAAATCATTTGACTTGAAAATTAAAAAAATTGTCTACATTATGTTGTTGGCTGAGTAACCAATTTTTATAATTATTGGCATTAAAGAAATTCATAAGATTTGAAGTTCAACAATAAAATATAATATCTATATATACAAATTGTAATATAACAAAACAGATCAACACACCATATTATAACAACAATAATATCGAACTTTTACCATCTAAAATTATAAATAATAAAAACTATCAAAATATTCCTCGATAAAGAAACACAAAAAACATTAACAAAAGAGTGGTGTACTCTAATTTCATTCCTCTCGGTAATCATTAATATGATCTTAAAATATGTGTCTTAATAATTCTGTAATTTTTAACTTAGAATAATTCTTTTTTGTTTTACCTTCATAAAAATAATAAGATGGAAAAGCCTATCTCATAAGAATTAATTGTTATGAGATTTATTTTATCCTGGTTAAGGTTTTATACTTTGCACTGTATATTTTATTTTAGTAGTAGTTTTAGAGAATAAACTTGTCAAATAGAGATTGGTATCTATAATTACCATATTTTTTAGAATTAATATGTGAACTCATTACATCATAAAGAACAATATACTATTACTAATCATAAATGATTTATATAGTACACGAGCATTGGTATCTTTAAAAATTTAAAATCATTGAGTAACTTATTCATAAAATCTGCAATATCTACTAATTTCATGTTTAGTTGGTAAAATAAAATTGCAAGACTAGTATTTTTGAAATGGAAAGTCATAAGTATTTATTCATAATTTTATTCCTTTTTGTATAAGCTTTATTTTTCAATAAAAAAATTCATTTCAAAGTTTTTTATGTTAAGATTTTAACAAAATGAATAAATATATCTTTGTCTCTTTCAATATTTTTGTCTTAGAACGACTAACTAGACCATTTGGAACATATAATGGATTTTTGTTGGTGTTTTTAGACTAATCCATATCACATAAAATATAAGACTTGACCAGTGGCACAAGGGTTTTTACAAAGACTTGACATCGATTACAATAAAACATATTTTCCTGTAGTGCATGCAATTACATTTTATTATCTTATTAGCCTAACAACTTGTGAAAAACTAGATATGTGCATTATGGATGTTGTTATAACTTATTTATATGGATTAATTGATAATGATATTTATATAAAAATCTCTGTAGGTTTTAAAATGTCTACAATAGATAATTCATATCCTCGGAAAGTTTACTCAATCAAGTTACAAAGATTTCTATATAGGTTCAAAAGCAATTAGGATGTGTGTGGTATAATTGCCATAGGAAATAATTACCCTAATTTTGCTATCATTGTTTGTGTATGTAGATGATTTAAATATTATTGGAACTCATGAAAATATACCAAGGGCAATAAATTATTTAAAGAAAGAATTTGAGATAAGAGATTTGGGAAAAACAATTTTTTATCTTGGTTTGCAAATCAAATATTTAGCAAATGAAATTTTCATTCATTGAGTACACTGATGGTTATTCAAACTGGATGTGAAAAAAAAACCCTTTTAGACCTCATGAGGATAGCGACAAATTACTTGGTCCTAAAGTACCATACTTCAGTGCAATTGGTGCACTGATGTATCTTGCTAATAATACATGACTTGATATAACATTCTCTATGAATTTACTAGTAAGATATAGTTCTTCTCCTATTCGAAGACATTTGAACAAAATTAAACATATTTTTTGTTACCTATGAGGAACTATGATATACATTTATTTTATTCAAATAATGCTAATCATAAATTAATTGGATATAATGATGCAATACATTTATTTGATCCACATAAAGGTTGATCTCAAACAAGTTATCTATTTACGTGTAGCAATATTAATATATCATAAAGATCTACAAAGTGAATATTAGTTGTTATTTCATTCAATCATGTTAAATTCTTGCAATCCATGAATCAGGTAAAGAATGTGTGTGACTAAGATCCATGACTCAACATATTCATGAAACGCGTGGTTTATCCTCCAGTAGAGGAACTCCAAGTAGAGGAACTCCAACTATTATGTATGAAGATAATGTTGCATGTATAACTCAATTAAAAAAAATACATCAAAGGAGACATAACAAAACACATATTCTCGAAATTATTTTTCAAACATGAACTTTATAGGTGTGGTGACATTGATGTTCAATAAATTCGCTCAAAAGATAACATAACATATTTGTTCACTAAAAACATTACCAATTACAAAATTTGAATGATTGTGATGTAATATCGGAATGCAATATCTTAAGGACTTAAAAGAGATATATAAGAGAAATTTAATACCAACTGCACTTCTTTCTTAACCAAGGTTTTCTTCCATTAATAAGGTTTTGAATTAGGTAGTTTCCAATGTATAAAACCATACATTACATGTCTGGATCTCTAGGTTCCTTCGTAAATCTCTTTAATATTATATTCACTTATTATAATGTAATTCATTTGAGTATTTCTAAATTCATATGACTCTACATCTTATGTTGTTTGAACTTATAAATATTTATGATATGTGTCTATAAATAAATATATTATTGGAAAAACAAAGAACATATATACATATATAATTTCAAAGATATATAAAATAAAAGTATTATCTTTCAATTCTTATAATTTATATTATTCTTGTTTATAGTTTATACGAGCTGACTTGCCTGCGCAATGCGTTGGACTTTTTTCTTTGGAGAAAACTGATTGATTTTGTGCGTGTTGTAATAGCTTATTTTAATATTTGATTAGTAAAATTATAGTTGATAGAATCTTTTAGAAATGATTCTTTTATGCAACAAACAATTTGATTGATGATTTTGTTTTGACTACTTTGGTCATTTGAAACGAATTTTTATTCTTGATGATTTAACTGATTATATTTATAGTTAATCAATGATAACACGAATAACAACCAATCAGTTTGTTATATCAAGAAACTCAGTGCTGATGTAGCAAACTAATTGATTGTTATGTGTCTTTTCATTGATTAAATATAAATACAACTAGTTAAATCATCATCAATAAAATCCGTTTTAAATGGGGTTATTTGATTTGTGTATTGAAGTTACTAAATGTTACTATCTATTATTCGAATCTTTGGATAATTATTTAATCGGTAGATTGTCTATGTGCATTGAAGCGCTTATAAATAAGTTGCAACAATTTTCCTACCCATTTTGTTTAAATTTGATTTCATTTATTTTTTGGTTATATGATATTAAATATGACATACCATACAAAAAAAAATAGTGCGGGTCAATTTTGGGGGAAAATCGACTACTGAATTATTTTCATTTTTATTATATTTTAATCATATTTGTTTTAAAATTATCCTAATTATTATAGATACTATTATAATAATTATTGTAAGTAATTAATATTTAGATTATCACTAACAATATTGTTATAATCATTGTAGTTATTACAACAATAATCATCACGATAATTAACATCGTTGTTTCTACGAATAATATTTTAATTATAATTAGTATTATTATCATTAATATAATATTTTTGTCATTATTGATATTTTATATTTTTTGTGAGTTATTGTTATTATTACCATCAAAGTCATTAGTAGCTACATGATAAGCACCACAACTATTAAAAAATATTATAATCTTTATTATTATGATAATTTATAATGTCACCATTATCATCAAGATTACAACACCTTAACTTATTATTATTAATACTGTTAAAATAATAAAAATATTAACTTATCCTGAAGAATAATAAAACTTAAAAATTTATACAAAACGCTAAGCTAGAAAAAACACATCTCTAATTATTATAATCATGGCATATATATATATATATATATATAATGAAAATAAAACATTTACCTTGAAGAATAAAAATTACTCAAAATTATAACAAAAGCGTAATAAAAAATGGAAAAATAAAAATAAATATTATTAGCCTTAACAAAATCATTTGAAAAGAAATCATTTCAAATGATTATTATTATTATTATTGCATATATAATGAAAATAAAACATTTACCTTGAAGAATAAAAATTACTCAAAATTATAACAAAAGCGTAATAAAAAATGGAAAAATAAAAATAAATATTATTAGCCTTAACAAAATCATTTGAAAAGAAAACATTTCAAATGATTATTATTATTATTGTTATTATTGCATATATAATGAAAATAAAACATTTACCTTGAAGAATCAAAAGAAAACAAATACAACAAAAGAGTAAGCAAAACATAAATTAATGACAAAATAAAAATAAATATGATGAGCTTTCAAAAAATATTTTGAAGAAAACATATAAATTAATGATTATCATTATTGCACAACATTTTAACAAAAGCAGAAGATAAGAAATCAAATAAATGACAAAATATTATCTTTAAAAAAATATTTGACTTGAAAAAAGAAGAAGAAATGATCATTAACACAAATTAAGATTTAAGGACTAAATAAAAGCAAAATAGAAAATTAAAAAAATAATTCTTACTATTATTGCATAAATAATAAAAAAACATGAAACTTGAAGAATACGAAAACTCAAAATTATAACAAAAAAGTAAGCAAACAAATAAAATAAATGACAAAATAAAAATAAATATTATTAGCCTTAAAAAAAATTATTTTTTTTAGAGAAAAAAATTGAAATTTCAAATGATCACTAACACAAATTAAAATTTCAAGACTAAATACAAAAATAAAAGCCCAACAAAAAAGAAGATAAAAAAGAATCCAAAAGTAAAACAAAATGCATATACACATAAACATGTAAAATAATAGAGATTAGTGCATAACTATATCGATACTAATAAAAAATTAAATTTGAAAAGAATAATTAAAAAAAATATAATCGCTGAAATAAAAATAAAATATATAATTGATCTCAATTGATGGTCTCAATTGACAATAATTCAAATTTGTATATCACAAATATTAAGGGATTTAAAACTAAAATCAAAATGAAATGAATGGGACTGAAATGAAAATAACATATATAATTAATTTCAATTGAAGGACAAAATTGAAAATAATACAACTTGTTAAACCAATAAAATTAAGGGATTTAATTCAAAACTGAAAATTAAAAGAAGAATGACCGAAATGCGAACTAAATATATCATGAAATTGAATTGAAGGACTAAATTGAAACCAATCGGAACTTCTATTACTGAAATTAGAACCATACACAAACCGAGAATGAAAAGATGAGGGATAGAAATGAATATACCATAAACCTAGGGGATTGCATTGCAAAATGGCTCTAAGGAGAGAGAAATTGGAGCAAAAATATTCAACCCACCACCATCACCTCTACGTTGATAGAGAAAATGGAGGTGAAGCCTCTGAGACACCGAAGAGACATTTTCTAACACCATATGAAGTGTCACGCGCCACTTGAGAAGTGCGGGTCGGGAGAAGGTAGAGACGATGTGCCAACAGTGTGCCAGAAGTCAAACAGTGCAAGTAGGGCTAATTACCAAAGGACTCCAATGCTATATCTAAACTTTTATCTTTTATGGGGCTAAAGTAGTATTTACCCATTTTCCATAAATGTGCATTGTCCAAAGTATCCCCTCGCTGGCAGTTCAAAGTTTTGTCTTATTCATGGGCGTTTTCGTACATGCACGATTAAAAAAACAATATTACCCCTGGTTCGGTTACTGTTCATTGGCTGAGGGGAAGTTTTGTTTTTTGGATAAATCCACAGGTATCCAAGCTGCTGGGCCTAACTAATCCCGAGAGTGCACAAGGCCTCGGCAAGCATGTTTCCCACAAGTGCACCACGGTTAAGTCAAGGGCTTCGCCCAAGTCCGATGGCCCCAAGGAATTGTTTGCACCTGAGCGGATTCGAACCTGAGACCTCATGGGGAGCAAACCCACGAGCCCCAGGTCTCCACCGCCAGGCCAACCCCCTGGGGTTTCTGATTAAGAATGTATTTTAACTATTTGAAAATAAACTAAAAATACAAAAATACCTCAAAACAATTTGGTATTGCCAACTGGCCCCATGAAAAATTCAAAAATACCTTGGTACAAAGGCATCAGCTGAGTCGCATTGAGAGACAAAATCGATACTGTGTACAGTAATTGACCAAACTCTTTTAGCTTTGTTCTTAATTAGCAAAAGATTAATTTTATCCTTACTCTATTTCGTTTTTTAGCGTCAGATAAGAATCATTGTCGTTAATCATGTGTGTCTTTTTTCTGAACCGTTCATTTTAAAAACAAAAAAGAAAAGAGTCATATTATTCATTCATCCATTATTTGATTCTTTTCTCTAATCTCCAATCTAAGAGCATCTCCAGTGGAGAGTGCCATTTTGGAAAGGCAAATCTCCAAAATGACACTTTGAATAGTGTAAAAATGATATTTTTGTTGATGTGT
Organism: Salix exigua; assembly: GCA_032356905.1. Classification (NCBI taxonomy): domain Eukaryota; kingdom Viridiplantae; phylum Streptophyta; class Magnoliopsida; order Malpighiales; family Salicaceae; genus Salix; species Salix exigua. Next base: position 10,835,958 of record CM063604.1, read on the forward strand.
GCTATAGTGGTAAAAGCTATTTTGGAGAGCCATTTATTTTTATATTATTTTAAATATAGTGTAATTATTTTGTTCTATTGGGTTGGTATGAAGGGTGACATATGAAAATTCATCAAGGAGTGCGATGTATGCCAATAGAATAAAACTGAGAATATATCTACACTAGGACTGCTACAACCCTTACCCATTCCTATAAAAAACTGGACTGACATCTCCCTTGATTTCATTGAAGGGTTACCTCAGTTCGATGTTTACAGTGTGATAATGGTTGTGGTTGATAGGATATCTAAATACGCTCATTTTATCCCCATTCCCACCCTTATACAACAACCAAAATTGCCAAATTTTTTCTACAAAACATTTTCAGGTTGCATGGAACACCTACAATAATAGTCATCGACCGTGACCTTACTTTCACTAGCTCATTTTGGAGGGAGTTCTTTAAACTACAGGGCATAGAATTGAAGTTTTCATCAGCCTATCACCGACAGACAGATGGCCAGACCAAAATCATAAATAAAATGGTGGAGCAATACTTGAGGTGTTTCTCAGGTGATAAACCCAAAAGATGGTCTACATTCTTACCACTCGCAGAATGGTGGTACAATACATCCATACACACATCAACAAAATTAACCCCATTCCAGTCAGTCTACGGATACCCACCCCCTAAACTACTGCAGTTCACCCTAGGCACCACGTAAATACAAGACGTGGAAAATACCTTAAAAACTTGAGATGAAATCTTGAGCATCCTTCGATCCAACTTGCAACAAGCCCAAGAGAGAATGAAGAAATTTGCAGACATCGAACGCACAGAAAGGAGCTTTGAGCCAAGAGACTGGGTTTTCCTTCGGCTTCAACCATACAAACAGCAGACAGTGGCCCAAAGGAGGAACATGAAGTTGTCCCCAAGATTATATGGACTTTTTCAGGTGCTGGAGAGAATCGGGAAGGTGGCATACAAACTTGATTTGCCCCAAAATTCAAAAATTCATCCCACTTTTCATGTGTCATGTCTGAAGATGAAATTAGGGAAACATCACCAAGTGGTGGTCACCCTTTCTCCCACGGATAAAGAAGGGGTCATTAGGCCTGAACTAGAGGAGATTGTGGAGAGAAGAAGTAAGAAGAAAAGGGGAATAACTATGACCGAAGTGTTGGTCAGATGGAGAGGATTGGGAAATGAAGAAAACTCATGGGTCGAGTATACTGAACTGGTTAGAGAATACCCCGACCTTGTGGGCAAGGTTCTCTGAGAGAGAGGAAATGTCATGTGCCTATTTAATTTAAAGCAGCTATGGGTCATGTCCAAGGCAGCCATGGATCATGTCAAAGGCAGAGACAGATCACGTCAAAGTCAACTTCATTTATCAGCTCATTTATTTAGTCAAGGCAGCAGAGTATAGGGCAGTTAGGATGCAACTAGTTGTTAGGAAGTTTGGTTATTTTTATGGGTCACTGTATTAAAAGAGTTGGGCCAAATTATAAGACCCATTCTTAGTCAGTCCAGTCTAGTCCGTACGGGTTAGATAATTAGTCAATTATTGGAAGACCTATTTTCTAGCTTACGTAATTGTGTGGGTCATTAGAGTCCTAATTAGAAGTATTACAAAGTCTTTTATGTTTTCAGTATTTAAAGCTAGAGGCTTTCATAATAAAGCATCGAAATATTTTCCCAGCAATTATGTTTTAGGAGGCTTTGGATTCCTCGAATTGTCCACTTAAATTCTTCAATTATCTTCCAAAGAAACCAGGATCGTAACAAGATAGAATTACGGGTTGGGAGCGAAAACACCGTCAAAATGGCTTCTTTCTTTGTCTCTGCTGGATTTGTCTTGTAATAGCTTGATGAACTGAACCAGGCCAAACAAGAGATATTATGTTCTACCTTCTACTTCGAGCCCGGTCGAGAGCACGTTTCTCGATAGTCTCTTCCTTCCTAGAAATAGAACTATAACTCTCAAACACGTCCCGCCTCTCCTTTCCTTCTTTGAGGAAATCTATCACATCGGAAGATTTACTTTCTTGACCCCTTTTGAGATGCATTCTTTTGATTTGAAATATCATCAACAAGCGCTCATTTCTTGGCTGATGCCAAGCCACAATGGCCTTCTATCACGAATTGAAGAAAGAGAACACTGGAAGGCGACGAGAGGGAGACTAAAGGGAGCATTTGAATTCAAATTTACAAAGAAACAAAACAACTGCGTTTGAGCTTCTACTTAATTCTAGAGTAATGGCCACTGAGGCGATGCCACGTTGGCACATGCAGAAAGTGTATTTAAATGAAGTAAAGAAACAAACAAAGAAGACAATTATTATAACAGAATACAAATATTCCCTCCGTTGTCTTTTTCTTCCCTCTGCGTGCATTGTGTGTGCACTCTTTTCTTCCTCTTGTTCATTTGAACAAATAAACTTGCAGCAAATTTGTATTGGAGCCCTCGTCTTTGGACTCAGTTTAATGGCGCCAGAAACTAGATCACAAGACGTGAGAAGGATGGATGATTCTCTAGAAGCTGTACATCAGAGGGTCAATGGAATAGAAGTCAATATACACGCTCAATCTAATGACCCAACACAACTTAAGGCCATGATGATGGAGATAGCAACTCAACAAATCGCAATTCAACAAACCTTGCAAACCCTGCCAGAAGAAGCAAGTTCTTCGCACAAACCCAGCAGTCAGCAACACCCTGCTGCTGTCATGGAACTAGAATGGCTTGGCGAAGGGTCCTAGCCAGTTTACAAATCACGCAAGCCCAGAAGGGATTTTCCCACGTTTGACGAAGAGGAGGTGCACAAATGGTTGTATAAATGCAACCAGTACTTCGACCTTGAGGAAGTGCCTGAATCTGACAAAATGAAACTGACCTCGTATTACCTAGATGGCATGACACTCTATTGGCACCAAAACTACACTCGAAACTTGGGTGGACATGAAATAACTTGGGCAGAGTATGTGGATGCCCTATGCTGTCATTTTGGAAGACAAAAAGACCTCTTGGAAGAGCTCACAGAGCACAAACAGGAAGGGGGCTTGGAAGGCTATATCAAAGATTTTGATGAGTTGTAAAACAAAGCCCAGATATCTGAGAAACAAGCTTTAGTGTTCTTCTTTGGGGATTCGAGATCAAGATTAAGAATTTAGTCAAGATGTTTGAACCAAAATCTCTTAAACAAGCCTACAATCTTGCTAGACTTCACAACAATACCCTTACCCAAAGAAACATGCCAGATGAACCCAAATCCACCACCTATGAAGTCTAACCATTTCTCAAACAATAGCAAACCCCATACCATTCCTTTCAAAACCCCTTCACAAGGTTTATTATCTACCCTTACTACTGGATATCCAAACAACAACCACTCAAATTCAAATCACAAACCTTCCAGACCCCTCAGAACCAAAGAAATGGATGACAGGAGGGCTAGGGGCTATGTTTTTGGTGTGATGAGAAGTTTGTGCCAGGGCACAAATGAAGGGATCGAAGGCTATATTCATCATGTATAGTTGGAGACGATGAGGACAACTCAAAAGAAGAGGAGTCAATAGAATCTATGAATGTGGAGGCCCTCACCCCCCACCTGTCACTACAAGCAATTCAGGGCACTTCAGAATGTCAAACAATTAAGGTGTGGGGCAAAATCAATCGATGCCCAATTTTGATTTTGATAGACTCTAGCAATACATACAACTTCCTTCATGAGGAAGTAGCCAACAAGTTGGGGTGTTCCAGAACTCCCATCAAACTAATGGAAGTAGAGGCAACCAATGGAGGCACCATGTCTTGCACTGAAATTTGCAAGAACCTACAATGGAAGATGCAAGAGACCTAATTTCAGGCTGGTGTGTTTGTGAGAACTACAGAACTATGATATGATTCTAGGGATTCAATGGCTTAAATTGTTGGGAAATGTATTATCCAACTATGAGGAGAGGTGGGTTTCCGTTCAATTGCAAGGGAAGGAAGTTACACTCAAGGGGGAAAATCCTAAAATGGCTCAATCCATACGGGTGGAGGAGTTGAATAGGTTGTTAAACTCTACGACCCTATTATCAGAAGTGAGGTTATGTAGTCTAAGAGTCATGGAAGAGGATGTAGTGAAGCACTCAATGCTAGAGGAGTCTAGGAAAGCTCAGGGAATTGAGGATCCTCGGTTACAGAAATTGGTGGCAGCTTACAGGTATATTGAGTTCCCAGTGATGCCTTTCTGGGTTATCAAATGCACCTGCCATCTTTCAAAGCTTAATGAATGATGTGTTTAGGGAACACTTGAGGAAATTCATCCTAGTATTTTTTTGATGATATCTTGGTTTATAGTAGGAACCTAATAGAGCACCTCCACCACTTAAGAGTAGTTTTGAACTGCTAAGTGACAATCAATTATTAGCTAAGGAAAATAAATGTGTTCGGTACCAATAAGATTGAATACATGGGCCATGTGATTAACAAAGAAGGGGTTGCCACTAATCCACTCAAGGTCACAGCCATACTGTAATGGCCTCTACCCACCACCCTTAAACAACTTAAGACTTTTTTGGGTTTGACTGGGTACTACAAAAGGTTTTTGCAGGGTTATGGAGCCATTTGCAGGCCCTTTACTCAATTACTACAAAAGGATGCTTTTGTGTGGACTGAGGTAGCTACCACAGCTTTAGAAAAGCTTAAGCAGGCCATGTCACAACCCCCAATGCTAGCTTTGCTAGATTTTGGCAAAACTTTTGTAGTAGAGACTAATGCTTTAAGAGTGGGAATGAGAGCAGTGCTGATGTAAGAGGGACACCCTATTGCTTATGTGAGCAAGTCTCTAGGACCTCGACTATTAGCCTTGTTGATCTATGAAAAGGAATTGTTAGTTGTTGTATATGCAGTTTGCAAATGGAAGCACTACTGGGGGGGCATGAAATTTCTCATAAGAACAAACCATTCTATCATGAAGTTTTTGTTGAATCAAAAGGCTACGCATGTTTATCAACAGGTTTGGTTACCAAACTCTCGGGATTTGACTATGAGATTGAATATCGAAGGGTAAAAGACAACCTAGCAGTTGATGCCCTTTCCATAATTTTCCACAATGAGTTAAGTGCCCTTACTCTCTTCAATTTCCACCACCATTATGACTGCCATTAAGAAGACTTGGGAGACTGATCCTAACTTGAGACAACTAGTGGCAGATCTATCTCAGGATGCTAGTTCTCATCCTAATTACTCCTGGGTGAATGGGACATTGATTAGGAAGGGTAAGGTGGTAGTGGGTCATGAGCCAACCCTACAAGGCAGCTCATCGAATTATATCAAAACTAAACGGTGGAGGGAGACTCAGGAGCTACAATAACCTCCAAGAAACTAGGGCAAGTTTTATACTAGAAGAAGCTTCAGAAGATAGTGAGGCAGTATGTCAGAGAATGCCCAACCTGCCAACATAATAAGGCTGAAAACATCAAAGCCCCTGGTCTGCTACAACCCCTGCCTATACCTTAGCCCCCTTCATCGACATTAGCATGAATTTTATCGAGGGGCTGCCTAGATTAGAAGGGAAAGAAGTAATATTTGTGTTAGTCGACAGATTTAGTAAATATGCCCACTTTATGACACTGTCTCACCCTTATTCAAAAGCAATTATGGTGAAAACTTTTATGGACAATGTCTATAAGCTACACGACATGTCAGCAACCATTGTGAGTGATAGAATGGAAAGAATTGTTTAAGCAATAAGGAGTTAGCTTGCTATACTCAACTGCTTACCACCCACATATTAATGGCCAGACCGAAGTGGTTAACAAATGCATTAAAGGTTATCTAAGGTGCATAACTAGGACAAATCCTACTCAATGGGGGTGATGGTTGAGTTCATGTGAGTGGTGGTACAACACTAACTATCACACAACTACCAAGAAAACCCCTTATGAGATAGCATACGGGTTTATTCCCCTAATCCACATTCCTTACACCCAAAAGACTCTCCTGTGGAAACTGGGATCAATATTTGACTCAAAGGGAGGAGATGATTTGACTCATCAGGGCCAACTTAATGAAGGCACAAAAAAGAATGCAACAACAGACTGACACGAAGAGAAGTGAAAGGACATTTGCTGATGGGGACTTAGTTTACCTAAAACTATAGCCTTATCGTCAAACTTCAGTTTACAAAAGACAGAATAAAAAACTAGCAGCCAAGTACTATGGTCTTCTCGAATCATCAACAAAATTGGCATGGTTGCTTACAGAATCGACATACCTGCTGCTGCCACAATACACCCAGTGTTCCATGTGTCCCAATTGAAGAAACATGTGGGCAATCATATGGTTCAGACTGAGCTCCCTACTTCCTCGAAGGATTATCTGTTGCAACCGCAACAAATTTTAAAAAGATGGTGAAAAGGGGAAACAGGGCCAAGACTCAATTATTGATTCGATGGAAGGACTTACCTCTAACCGAAGCTATGGGAAGATGCTGAGAAGTTTAGCTGGAGGTTTCCTCAGTTTAACCTTGAGGACAAGGTTGAATCCACGGCGGGAGTATTGTCACGAATCGAAGAAGGAGAACACTTGGAAGGCGACGAAAGGGAAACTAAAGGCAACATTTGAATTCAAATTAACAAGGAAACAAAACGATTGTGTTTGAGCAACTTCTACTTAATTCTAGACTAATGGCCACGTAGGCGATGCCATGTTGGCACATGCAGAAACTGTATTTAAATTCAGTAACGAAACAAATAGAGAGGACAATTATTATAACATATTCCCTCCCATTCTTTTTCTTCCCTCTACATGCATTATGCATGCACTCTTTTCTTTCTCTTGTTCATTTGAACAATCAAACTTGCAGCACCTTCCCTACAAGGATTAAAAAAAAACAAGTTTTTGAGTGCGGGTTACCTTTGTTTTGATGGAAGATAAATTAGCCTTTTGTTTCTGTTTCTTTTTGTTTCCGTTTCTTACAATTCAATTATGACTCATGAGAGGAGGAAGCGAAGACAGTTAAAGCGGGGTACCAGGTAGGGTTTTTAATCTTTGGCGAAAAACAACGATGTTTCCTCAAGGAAAAAAATAATATAATCTAGTGACTAGAAAATACGAGATACCTTTGCCCTAGCATTTTGCTGAGTTTATTTGATGCATTAATTGTTTTACTTGTTTTTATTAATTAATTAACATTTAATTAGTCAAATGATTATAGATTAAAATTGTTTTAAGTAAGTTACTTGTTTTTTACATCAGACTGGTTGATACTTTAATGCTGCTATAGTTTAACTAGTTGGGATAATAATTAAATCAACACATCGCTAAATTGCAATTAATCAAATTCATTTAAGATAAGTTAATTGATTAATGGTTAGGCTTATTTAAATTGTTTATCGATTTATTTAATTTGCAGACTGCAAAATGCAATTGATTGTTAGGTGTGTTGTAATTCTTTTGACAATTATTTGATCATTAGATGGCAAAATTGCAATCAATGAAAATAATTTAAGATGAATTATTTGTTTCTTGTAGGCAACTGCTTATTGGTTGAGCTTGTTTTAACTACAACGCATTATTTAACCGGAAGATAGGAAAATTGTGATCGTTAAAATCTATTAGATATGAATTATTTGTTATTCACATCAAATTGGTTGATTGTTATAAGTGTTTTAACTGTTTAGATAATAATTCAATCAGCAACTTGCAAAACTACAATCGCAAAACCCATTAAAGATGAGCTAATTGTATTTTGTAGACAATTGATTAATGGTTGCGCTTATTTTAAATATGTATCGATTTATTAAATTTGCATATTGCAAAACTGCAATTGATTGATAGTTGGGTGTATTTTAGTTATTTTGACAATTATTTAATCTATCAATTGAAAAATTGCAATTAATTAAATCAATTGTTGTTTCTTGTAGGCAATGACTATTGATTGGTCTTTAAAGCTATCAGTGATGGATAATTGTTTTTTGAATTTGGTTCATAATGGTGAAACCAGTAGCAGGTACTTATAGTGGTTGACCTTGTTATTATCGTATGAGATCTATGGTGAGGGGAAAAAAGAACATAGAAGGAGATGAAAGAAATGCTTCCATGGGGTCAACCTTTTGGAGGAGGTTTGGTTGGCGACGATGGAGTTGTTGGAAAGGGAGTTGTGTAAGGGTGTATTTTAGTTTGTGTAGGGACAATGGAGGTTGATGATTGTTTGTGGGATCTTGTGTGTATAAGGAAGGTTTAGGGAGTGAAGTGTTTTGGGAGAGGAATGAATTATTTTCACCTCCTCCCTCCCACGAGTTTGAGTTTGGTGTTTTTGATTCTTGTTTTTTTTAGAGAGAAAGTAAAAGGCTTATTGGACATGGATGATTGTCTCGTCACATTCCGCCTATTCAATCAGCATAATTTTACTTGCTAGAAAGACCACTTCATCTTGTTTAATAACTGAATCCACAACATTTAAGTATCGTAGTTGCCTACGAGAAAGAAAACAGTATCAACATTGATATGGAATTATCACTGTTCACCTTCTACTTGTGAGGCATAAATTTCCTTCTTGTCAAATGGTTTGCTTCTCCGTGGAACATCAGCCAAATTACAGAATTCAGTGAGGGTTTTCCTGATTTGAACTTTCTTCTTTTTATCCGTTGGCCGAGGTCCTAAAACACTGGTGTCAATAGTAGCCACAAAAGCTTGAGAGGAATCCATAACTGCATCATAAGCCTTCGGAGAGAGTTGAAGGTCTTCATTTCGAGCCCTCAAATACAACTCATATGCCAGTCTTGGCTTGCCATTCTTCGCAAGACCCTCAATCAGCATGCCATATGTGATTTCGTTTGGTGAGATGTTCTGGACTTTCATGCGGTGAAACCACTCATATGCTGCACTGCTCATGTTATTTCGAGCACAACCACTGATTATTGCATTATACGTAACAACCGTTGGTCCAATACCAGTTGAAACCATCTCATTAATTATTGCATCAACCAGCCTAAAATTCCCTTGGCCGGTGAAAATCGAAGCCATAATAGTGTACGCGTACACATTGGGCTTGACACCGACCTTAAGCATATGCTCCCACACAAGGACAGCCTCGTCATACAGTCTACCCTTTTCGAGGGCACTGAGAAGTGCTCCATAGGAAAGAACTGTAGGCTTCTCACCTTGTTCAACCATTCTACTAAATATCTGAACAGCAGCAGCTGTTTCTGAAGCCTTGGAACAGGCAACTAGAACTGCATTCCATTCCTTACTTCCTGGCTTAAGGCCTTTCTCTTGCATCTTGTTTAGCAGCCTGACACCCCATTTCCAAATTCCTCTCTTCTTAGCTGCAGTGAGTAGGACATTAAAGTAAGATACAATCAGTTCGTATGAAAGGTTATTTGGCTTCGGGCCCTTGTCTAACAAATCCTCATAAACCTCCAAGGCAGCCCACCACTTTTTAGCCTTGCCCATCAACCAAATCACATGGTTGCAGACTGATAAGCTTATATCAGAGCACCTTTCTCTAATCCGAATGTACAGTTCTTTTGCAACAACATAATGTTCTTCACGGGTACAAGCCCACACAAGGCGCTCATAATCTGACCGACCAGGTTGAAGTTTGGCCTTGTCCATATCTGTCAGAAGCTTTAACACTTTGGTGTTCAAGTTTTCAAGCTTCACAAGCCACCGCCTCATAACCTGGTAGCAAACAAGAATTGTGAAGTTTTCAAGCTTAACAAATTCCCTTTCCCAATCTTCATCAGCGTCCTTTCCTATTTCCCCTTTCAGATATTTCTCTTTTATTTCTACAAAGAACTTGAGAGCTCCATCCCCGTCTTCCATTTTTCTATAAGCCAACAGAGCAGAAGAATAGGATGCAGCAGATGGGGCAAAACCATTTCTTCGCATCTCTTCAAGAATATCAAGGGCCTTTCTAGCCTGTCCTTGCTTGACATAAATAACCATCAAAATGTTGTAAGTCACCACATTTGGAGCAACCCCCTCCTGAGTCATTCTTTCAAAGATTTTCTCCGTTTCTTCATATTGTTCACACTGTTTCACTGCACTTAATAGACTATTATATATGAAAAGATTTGGAACAATAGTACCACCTGTTACTTTCTTTATCTTGAGCCATTCAACGAGAGCCAGGGCAGGCTCCATTTTCTTGTCCCAGCCAAAACCCTTAATCATGGATAAGTACACTTGAACTGGCAATTCACCCTTGTCCTTAAGAACCTCTTCTATATCATCCACTGTTTTTGCAAAATACAAACTCTGAGCGAGCGTACGGACATCAATCTTTTCATCTTGTTCTTCCCCTACCTCTCCCTCACTCCGAACATCTACTTCACTATTTTGTTCTTCATCACTATTATCATCATTTCTATCAAAATCAGAATCAACTCTATCTCTCTCATGTTTCACTATCGACCCATCATCCATACTTGATTCGACTCTATGAAACTCATTACCAATTTTGTTTTGCTCCAAAGCCGATGCCAAATCCAATGATGAACCAAATGAGCCTTCCTTCGGCTCACGAAGACACACATATTTAATCCTTGAATACTTGGAGAGAAACCTACTTTCCACACCAAATTTTAAGGTCCCACAAGAAGTCCCGCTTCTATCACACCTCAAATTGCCATAAACCATAGGAAAACCAGAACTTGCACCTTGAAAAACAGTGTCAAGAAGACCCCATCTCTTTCTCCCTCTTCTAGTTATTACAATACAAGAAGAATCCTCCTCAAACTCCATATGGGGCACCGCACACGAGCCACCACTCAACGGCCAAACACTCAAAGCTTGCATTTTGAGAGATAACTCAGCAATAAACAGAAAAAACCAGAACGCAAAATCCAGTTAAAGAACAAGAAAACATGATATCCACTTATCACGAGAGACTTTCAGCTATCATGCTACATACAAGGGAAATAATCGGAGAGCTATAGCTATTGACTCTTGGTTTAGAATTTACACAATCTTATGAACAGCTAGAGATTAAAACATACCCGAATTGCCTCCTGATGATTATTTTGGGAGGAGAACTGCGAGCCTGAGGTTGGCACAGGATTTGAGGTAAGTGTTTCTCTGTGTGTGCTCACAACCATTCAATTTTAGTAACTGGTGGACGGTCAGCTAAAATATCAGATATTAGAAAACGAGACAGTAAAGATTCTAAAGATTTATAAAGTAACTCAGTTAGTCCAGAAGTACAATAATTCAATTATCAAAATATTTTTGTTAGATGGCGTAAATCAAAAGGCAATGGTAAGATTAGTTTTCTTATTTTTTTAAGAAAATGTTTAGATGTTAATGAAGTTTTTTATAGTAAACAATAATGTTATAGAGGGATTAATCTAATATGATTTAAGTTGTGTTTGTTTTCCGGAAACCACTTTCCGGGAAACCATTTTCCAAACTTTTTTGTGTTTGTTTAATTTCTAGAAAGTTGATCAACGGGAAACACTTTCCAATCAAAGAAAAATTTGGCTTGGTTTTCAGGAAAGTGTTTTCTGGATAATTTGGACGGAAAACACTTTGCGGAAGTTGTGAAAAATATATAAATGTCATTATTTGCTGATTATATTAAATTTGATCCTCAAACTTTTGATTGCTATATATAATTTGTTTTGAATATTTATTTTTCAATTTCATCTCTTAAAATTTAATTTTTATATTAATTTTGGTCCTTATATTTATAATTGCTATTTGCTTTTTTTATCATATTTTTATTGAAATTTTTTATCTATCAAATTTGGTCCTCATTTTTTTTATTGTTACTTATTTTATTTGAAATAATTTATAAAATGTTAATTATTATTATTTTAATTTATTTACCTTTTATTTTTTTTTAATTTTTTAGATTTGATCTCTATTATTTTGATTATTGTTTATTTTATTTGAGATAATTTATGAAATTATATTTTTTTTCAATTTCATTCTCATTCAAATTTTTAATTTGTAAGATTTGTTCCTCATTATTTTAATAAACTAGAAAAAAATAATTTATTAATAAATTATTTTTTAGTTCATTTTCCATAACACAAACAAACACTGGAAGATATTTTCCTGTTCATTTTCCATAAAACTGTCAAACATCGGAATTCACTTTCCAGGAATTTACTTTCTCCTGGAATTCACTTTCCAAAAAGAAACCACTTTCCAGCAAACAAACGGGGCCTTAGTTGATGTAATTAGTTTAAAATAACACAGATAATCAATAAAAATTTAGTTTGAGAATGCTAATCCCAACATATTGGACTGCATTTTTAAAAAATATATATTTAGACATGAACCTTAAGGATTGAATCAAGTTAACTTGTCAAGTCTACAACTCTAATCATGATATCATAATGATCTCAATAAAAAAATAAATCAAAACAAATTATATATATTTTATTTTCAATAAACTATAAATTATAAGTTGAATGATGAAATTAAAAAAAAAATCAATTACAAAAATAAAAAAAAGTTTTTTTGTCTCTCCAAATGAACCTATCAAACTCTCAAGTCCAGCCATAAGATCGGTATAACATAATATAAAATCAATTTTTATTAATTTAATTGTAAACCCATCAGAAAATCCGTTAGGAAAGCCAAAAAAACAATTTTAGTTTTCTCCATTTTTTAACACAAAAACCGAATTGAACTAAAAATGGTTATTTTTTACTAGGTATGGTTCGATTCAGTTTATTTTTCAAAAAAAAATATAATTTTTATTTTGTTATTTTTATAGATAAAAACTGAATCAAACTGAAAATTCTCATCCCTAGTTAGGGTGAGTTAAATGGTGAATCCATTAACCAACCAATGTTAAAAAGAGATAAATATTCAAAATATTTCTGATTTTTGTAGGTGAATGTTTACTTGAGACCAAAATTTATTTTCTTGATAAATTTTAGTTTTATTTAATTTTTCTTGATAGTTTTCTATTTTATTTTGCTTTAACCTAGACAACTCCCCCCCCCCCCCAAAAAAAAAAAAAAGAAAAAAAAAAGAAGGTGAATATCATATAACATAAAAATATGACTTGACCCTTCCTCACGCAGGATCAACCCTTGTTTGTTGTATTCTATCTTATGTATTGTGTTTTCAGTTAGAATAATTAATTTTAATTTGTGCAGTAACCACGATATCACAACATTTAGAAAATCCAATTAATATAAGGGAGATTTTGAAGCCAAACAACTAGTAGGTGTCAAATATTTTGAAGGTGTAGTTAGGTGAATGACACCTAAATAACTAGTTTAAATTAAATATTTTTTTCATTGCTATCATAAGTTGTATTATGTAAATGACTTCAAAAGAAATGAAATCAATAAAGTAAAAAGTTAAGGGAAAAGGTAATGATATAAATAACTTAATATATATTAAAATGAACAAATATTAAGCATTAACAAAAACTTAAAGGAGATCAATCATTCACTATACATTTATTCATAAATCATTATGGAATGCAATAGTGGAATAACAATTTTGCCACTAAATGCGCCTTAGCGCCTTTGTATCAAAGGTATTTTTGATTTTTCATGGGATCGATTGTGTTCCAGATTGTTTGGCGGTATTTTAGTATTTTTCATGTATTTTTGCATAATAGAAATATTGGTTTACCCCTCCCTTCAAACTATGAATAGTGACCAATTCGGGGGTAATATCAAATTTTTACAGGTATTTGTTCAATACAGTTACGGAATAGCCCACAGATAAGACAAAGACAAGAACTGCTAGCAGGTAATCCTCCAGACACTTCACATTTTTGTAAATTGTGTAAATGCGACGTTACCCCTTGAAAAGAAAAAAAAAGTTAAGAATTGATTGTAGACATGCTTAGGTAATTGGCTTTATTTATTTCTAGTGCACTGTTGGCGTGTCGTCTGAATGCGTCAACACCTTTTTTCGACACTCTCTTTTGGTGGCGCACATGACATCATACGATATTCAAAAATACAGATCCAGGGCGTGTGGCAGCCCATCATTACCAAAGAGACGACGGTGATCGATTGAACCTTTTTGTACCATTTTCTCTCTCCTTAAGATATATTTAGTCCCCTAGGTTTATGATAGATTCATTTCCATCCTTTCTCTTTTGATTGTTGTGTATGGTCATGATTTCTCTCCTCAAGGACATTTCTCTTTTTATTTAGTCCTTTAATTGAAATTGATGATATATTTTGTTTGCATTTCAGTCTTTCTTTCTTAATTTTCGGTTTTGTATTAAATCCCTAAATTGTTTTGGTATAACAATTTGTATTATTTTCAATTTTGTTCTTCAATTGAAATTAATTATATATTATATTTTAATTTCGGTCCTTATTCTTTTAGTTTTGATTTTGGTATTAGATCCCTTAATTTGTTTGGTATAGAAATTTGAATTATTGTCAATTGGATCCTTCAATTGAAATCAAATATATATCTTATTTTTATTTCAGACCTTATACTTTTAATTATCCTTTTGATTTTTTTTTTAGTATTTATATAGTTATGCACAAATCCCTATTACTGTACATGTTTACGTGTATATGCGTTTTGTTTTACTTTTGAATTCTTTTTTATATTCTCTTTTGTTGGAGTTGTATTTTGTTATTTAGTTTTGAAATTTTAGTTTGTGTTAGTGATCATTTGAAAATTTATATTTGTTTTTTAAAAAAAGTTAAATGTTTTTTTAAGGCTAATAATATTTATTTTTATTTTTTCATATATTTTTATTTTTTGCTTACTCTTTTGTTATAATTTTGAGTTTTTATTTTTATTTTTTAAGGTTAATGTTTTTTTTATTATTTATGCAATAATAGTAAGTAGTTTTTATTTTTCAATTTTGTTGGGGTTGCCTATTTTTTTTATTTATCCCTTTAATCTTATTTTGTGTTAGTGATCATTTTTTTAAAAAAAAAATTCTTCAAGTCAAATAGTTTTTTTAAATATAATTTTTTTCTTTTATTTGTTTTTTTTTCTTCCCCTGTTAAAATGTTGACTTTTTATTTTTTATTATTTGAAGTAATTTTTTTATTAGTTGTGCAATAATGGTAATAATTGTTTTTTCAAAATATCTTTTTAAGGCTAATAATATTTTTTTAATTAATTTATTTTTTGCATACTCATTTATTATATTTTTATTTTATTGATTCTTCAAGGTAATTTTGTATTTTCCATTATTTATGCAATAAGAATAATAATCATTTGAATTGTTTTTTTCAAATGATTTTGTTAAGGCTGATAATAATTAATTTTCATTGTTCATATATTTTATTTTTTGTTACTCTTTTGTTACTCTTTTTTTATTCTTCAAGTTAATTTTATTTTTTATTATATATGCAAGGATAATAATAATAATTAGAGGAATGTTTTTTCTTGCTTACTTTTTTGTTAAATTTTGAACTTTTTTTATTTTTCATGATAACTTAATAGTTTTTATTATGTTAACATTACTAATAAGAATAATTTAAGGTGTTGTAATCTTAATGATAATGATGACATTATAAATTATCATAATAAAAACAATTATAATTTATTATAATAGTTATAGTTATGGTGCTTATGATGTAGCTAATGATGACTTTGATGGTAATAATAAAAGTAACTCAAAAAATATAAAAATATCAATAATGACAAAAAGAAAATTATACTAATGATAATAATATTTACTGTAATTGTAATAATATTCATAAAAAAATGATGTTAATTATCGTGATAATTATTGTCATAATAATTACAATAATTATAGCAGTACTATCATTAATAATTTGAATATTAATTACTTACAAGAATTATTATAATAGCAGCTATTATAATTTTGACAATTTGAAATAAAGATGATTAAGATATAATAAGAATGAAAATAATTCATTAGTTGATGTTGTTTTTGTTTAAAATTAACCTGCAAGACACCTTCAAATATTCTAAGTGTTATCAAGTGAGATAAAGAGATCATAGATCTTCATTTGTAATATTTACACTATTAAGAGAGTATTGTTGTTTTACAAAAACAATCATTGTAATACTCTTGAGAGTTGAATATAAAACTCTTGATATTGGTGAGGGAACATCACCAAGGAAACCACATCTTGAACGCCTCAAGTTACATCTTAAAGTAGGAAAAGACAGCGAAAATCTTGAAGAGGACATTATCTTTAAGTGGAAATATTACAAGAAATCTTAGCGTGTGGATTCATAAACGCTGAGATTTACAAGACTTAGTTACTGTGGATTCGAATAGTGTAGGGACGGAAATGGACTTGGTGATCAGACGTTTGATGCTTGATTTGTGGGAGTGTTTGCGGTTTAGCCACTTTTTAAATTCCGTCAGTTATACAATCTGTATCTGACGCTCTTTACTTTAAAAGACAATTAATATTGTAGAAGTGCTATGGCTCTTCGTCTTTACACATATTTATCTACCTTTAGGTGTATAGATGCGTAAAGCGCTCGAATAACGACAAGATAGCGAACGATGATCCGGAGGCGATGGCGTCCTTTCCGCTCTGGTATTTACGTAAATATAGGTGGGAACAGGGGCATCGTCTTAACTACACCATTATTTTATTATATTTTCGCGCGGGCGGCTGGCGCGTTTCCTTCCTGCGCCAGCGGGGCTTCCCGCTTACGCGACTTTCAGGCGGCGCGTGAGCCTTCATCCCGGCGTCAAAAATTTTCTTCCGCCGTGCCAGACGATTCGCCTGAATGTCATCTAGCCTCCGTCGCGGCGCGTTCCCATCATATACGTCCGGTTAGGTCGCGGCAGCCGATTTTCTCACGGGCGTCGGTTTTCTCTCTCCTGCCGCCCCAAAGTCCACTCCGGTCCCTGATATGTGTATAAAGTTTAGTTTGGTCCCTTATGTATTGATTTCTATTTCATTACTGATTTCTTCAAATTAAAGTTTTATGGTTTTCAATTGTGCCCTTCAATTAAAACTGATTATATAACAAGTATTTATTTCAGTCCTTATAGTCTTGATTTTTTATTTACTTCTTATTCTGTAAATTATTCCAGTCCGGATGTTTGGATTTCTTTAATTTGGTCCTCCAATTGAAATTATTAATATATACAAATTTTGATTTCAGTCCCTCTTCTTCTGATTTTTTTTTATATGGCAGCAGTTTTCAGTATTTATTTTTGGTCCTCCAAATAATTTTTTTTTTAATTTTATCCTTCAATTACAATTATTTTTATATATGTCATTTCTCATTTTGGTCCTTATTCTTTTAATTTTCTATTTGATATTCATTCATATGTTCTTTTTTTAATCTTTATTTTTTATTGGTATTTATTTATCTATGCTTTTAGTTTTTGTCCTTAGTGTAACTTTTGTCCATATATATAAGTGTATTTAATACAATAATAATAATAATTTTCTCTCTGTGTAATTTAATAATTTTTTTATTATTCTAGAGGCAACAATAATTTTAGATATGTTGCTATTGTTAGAATATTTTAAATTAATATTGCTTCCTTTTCCCTTTATTTTTTTTATTTGCTCTTTCTATTAATTGAATTTTATAATTTTATAATATGCACAATAATGATTTCAGTATTTTTTTTTATTCAAATATTTTGCTCTTTTTTCTAATGTTAGTACGCGCTCTTTAGTGATCGTTTATGACGCAATACCTATATTCTAAAAGATGTAATCTATGCTTACGTGACAAACTCAACTCAAAATTTTAAATATTTTATCTTTTAATCTATAATTTTTATTTACTTATATCATATACATTTATCGTTGTAAATTTAATTATGTTAAATTATATATAAAAAAACTAACTGCGGCAACGCGCGGGTAATTATCTAGTGAACTACAAGGAGGCGTAGCTGCAAATCATTTACTGGAGCAGCTCGTGAGGAATGCCCTCGTCATGGCAGCAAAGGAAGGTGGTGAATTTCTCCATGTAGCGGTTACGCTCGGGGCATTTCAAGGTCACGGGGAAATCAAAGCGGCAGCAAAGATGAGCAACGTCATGAATCTTTTCATGGTGCTCTGCGAGGGCCAAATCAAAACCCTTAGACGGGCACTTGTTCTTTCCACAGGTCATACTCCGCCATTGCTGGCAGTACTGTGGTGCCGTGGCTAAGTATAGCCCATTCACCTTCTCTATCATAACTCAGTAACTTCTTGATTTCTTGCATCATAGGATCCTAGACGTCAACCTTCCCCAGCTGAATCTTGGAAAAAAAAAATACTTGCTAAGTATAGCCCATCCACCTTCTCTATCATAACTCAGTAACTTCTTGATTTCTTGCATCATAGTATCCTGGACGTCAACCTTCCCCAGCTGAATCTTGGGAAAAAAAATTGCCTCGTCACTATCGGAAAAGAGGACTGTTTGCAACGAACTTGTCCATTGCAAATAAGATCAAAGCAATAATAGCAAAATCACTTGCAACAGAATACCCTTTGCAATGTTGCAACGGAAATTCCTTTGCAATTAAATTTGCAACCACCATTCCATTAAAACAGCCATTCCATTGCAATGGAAATGTCGTTGCAAACTTGCTTTGCATTTGCAACAGACATTCATAATGGATTGTCCGTTGCAAATAACAATTAAATTTTTAAATTAATTTATTTTGTATTTAATTTTTAAAATAATTATGAATAAATATTTTCATTAATATTATTAATATTTAGAAGCAAATAAATATAGTTCAAATAACATAAATGATATTTTATAATATAACAAAGATTCAGTTATATTTACATGTTAAAGTAAATCAACATGAAACAAAAAATATTTATTGGTTACTTTCTTCTTCAAATAAAATATATAACTACATCATTTATGTTAATTAGTTTTAAAGATAAAAAAAATATGAAATGAAAGTGAATAAAAATTACATTTTATGAAAGTCACAATTTATTTTCATTGCATCCACCCCATAATACAACATAAAGTAATTACGACTCACGTCATATTTCTCATAACCAAGTCCATGTGGCCGCAAGAATTTTTTGGCATCATGAAAATTTGAAACCAAATTTGCACTATCAGACATAAAACTCTTAGCAAATTCAGTAAATTTGTTGAAGGCATTCTGAGTTAAATTTAAATTTGATTTTATAATAAGAAATTGTACACAAGCAGATAGTTTTGATTGTTTGATACACCCTTCCCACAAAGGTTCCTCTGCAGCTTTCAACAACTTAAAAAAATTAGATGCCTCTACATTCGGAGGTTCCTCTATGACAACAATATTATGCATCATCATTCCTCATTGCATCTAGAACCATATTTCTATACGGATTTGCATCTTTCATATCATTCACAACACGACTAAGCCCTCCCGATGAAGGTCCGACCAATATATCTGTGATAAAAGGCTCTCCATGTACAATCCAATTTTCATAATAAGGTAAAAACCCTTTTGTCAATAACTGCTTACAAACATCATCTTAGTTTTGAAACTTTTGATTTTTGCATCTCACACAAGGACATCTAATTTTCCCCTCTAATATATTTTTATCAATTGAATATGCAAAATTGATAAATCTTCTAACACCCGCAATATATTTAGGATTCAGACGACCACTTCTCATACGACGATAGATCCACTCTCGATCAACCATATTAATCTAATAAACATTATGACATACAAACATTTTAGAATGTTGATTCATTTTGTATTACACACAAGGCAAATAAAAAATAATATGATTTCAATAATTGAAATATAATTTAAGTTTATTTTATTTCACAACTATAGATTCATGCGTAAGATCCTTTTCATATCATAACTATTTAGACTTGGCACGTTCAATTGGATTTACCCCAAGGCCCCTTTCTTTTTTTTTTTAAATATCACTAGCAATTCGATACTACATTTATTATAGTGCAAAGGAGACAACTGTCTCCCTTCAGTTCAATAGTTGTCTCTAGTTTACAAATTATTAATGCCCAAGAAAAAGAAAACAAAAACGAACAACACAAATACTTAACAAAACATTGAACACACAATCGCAACAAACACAATTTTTTCCATACACGGCAATATACATTTAATCGAAACTAATACTAAATACAAACAATAAACATATCACACTGACCTTTGAAGCGAATTTAATACACTTCGCAATCAATGTATATTGATCAATGCTTGATGCTCCTTTCTAAAACCCTGAGTAGAGACACATTGTTAGTACTTCAATATAAATTGAATATCAACCAGCAACAATATTAAACTATATATATATATATATTATTGCATCCTTTAGGCCCAAATTCAAAATCAGTTTGACAAGAGTTGTTTAAAATCTATTTGGAAGTATTTTTAAATTAGGGGATAATTTCTTAAGTTTGTTCGAGTATCTATTGCATGACAATCATTCAAAGAGACTTGGATTTTTTATACACATGAATCATCAATCATCTTAGAATTTCCAAAATATAACAATAATTTCTTCAAATATGATTTTTTAATAAACAAAAATCCACTTTGCCCACCATGTTCTTTTAAGACAGGAAAATTTTGCAAGTAGACTAGATTTACAAGGAAACTAAAATGTAGACAAATAAAAAAAATCAAATTATATCTCTGTTCACTCAGCTGCATTGCATTGGTCCTTTGACTATTCACTATTTTGCCTCAATCCTTTAATTGCAAGAATGTTATAAATTGAAAACCCAAGAGGTTTGCAACTTGGTTTCGAAATTTCTGCCTCCTTTGTTTCGTCATCCTTGTTATGTCCTGGGTACCGCAATGTATATTTTACTTACTTAAACTGAGTTGAATCATTTATCATAAAACCAATGCGGTTCATCCTCTGAATTTTATATATTATTGGAACAAGAATGATTAAATTCCCATTCCATATGTAATAGATTCAATTTGTTGATGTGCTGGTCAATGTAGATTTAGATATGAAGGTTTCAAACTCTCACTATCTTGAGAGTAGTCCCAACCTCACCGAGTGAGAATTAATTTGTCAAAGCCCTTAGGATTTTGTTTGAGAAAATATTTTAATGCTTATTGTTAATACTTGGTTTTTTCTTTTCAAAAGTACAATGGATGTGCTAATAAGCATTTTGCAGTCAAATTTGTTAGGGGAATGTATTCTGATTTTTATATATTAGTAAACATTCATGTACTTATTTTGTTGATGTTGTTAACCGAAATTATTTTGAAAATGGAGAGGAAAAATAACTTATCCCAACCCCTCGGTCTCAAAACACAATTATAGCTTCCATGGCAAACAAAAGCTACTTGCAGACATTTAAATGCAAAGAAACGTCCTGAGGCTCCATTCTATTTTCTAACATCCTTAGCCCACCCCCTCGGTCTCAACACAAACTCCCGAATGCACACCCAACAAACCAAAACAAATTAACCCAACAAACCCATGAAATAGAAACTCCACCCACCACAGTTACCACACCCCTAATCACCCTAAACAAAATTAGAAACTAAGGAAATTAAAAATAGAAATGCTTATCGTATAACTCAAGCTCGATATCGGCAAGGTGGAACGGGAAAAAAAGCTGGAACAAATTGTTTGAGTTAATTTTGCATAAATAGAGAAGGAGAGCAATTTTTTTCTTCTAAACACTGCAAATGAACGTGCGAGAGTTCGATCGAAGAAGAGAGACAAGTAGATAATTAATTGCAAATTGTTTGATTTTCTCCCTTTTGTTGCTTTTCCCCACGTAAACCATCTCTAAGGGAATGTCGGCGGCCTATGCAGTAGCACGTGCTGTGTTTGTGAACTTCCTCACCCATTCAACATCGTCCCCTCCGTACAAGAAAATGTAATTTTCTTCATTTATCTGATTATCATAAAAGCGTTGCAACAATTGTGAGGAGCATGTAAATATGTATAAAAATGTTGCAGAACTGTAAAGAATTTACCCATTTGAGTAT
The DNA here is from genome assembly GCA_032356905.1 of Salix exigua. NCBI lineage: Eukaryota > Viridiplantae > Streptophyta > Magnoliopsida > Malpighiales > Salicaceae > Salix > Salix exigua. Next base: position 10,857,771 of record CM063604.1, read on the forward strand.
CATTGGGTCAATGCCATTAACCAAAAGCTCCAGCCTCTGTCTTTTCAATCCATAAAGATTCCTCTCTCAAGTTGGTGAAAGGGAAGGTGTTGCTTCCTTAAATCCACATCATGTGGAGTGCATTTGAGCAAACCATTTTGCCTTGGGGGGTCAAGCACCACAAGAATAGGCTTGTTCTTGAGAAAATGTGAATTGTTGTATTGAAAATTGAATTGAATTGTACAAACAGACTACTATCTTTTATACAAGAGAAGAGTATCTAACTAGGCAAGCTATATATTACATCAATTACATATTCATTTGCCATAATTCATCTTGTAACCGTTGGACATTGATTGCAGATCAATTTGTAACCGATAGATAATGCGCTTGATTGCAGATTATATTGTTTCCTTTTACACTACTTCTCAAGTTGGAGTATGGATGTTAATAGTACCCAACTTGCTGAGGTGTGTATAAAAAACGGGTGCTCTTCGTGGTTTCATGAAGATGTCAGCTACTTGGTTTCCTTTAGGTGCATAAGTTGTTTTAATCTATCCCTTCTGAATCTTTTCACGAACAATGTGGCAGTCTGGTTCGATGTGCTTGGTTCTTTCATGGTATACCAGATTTGCAGCGATGTGTAAGGCTACTTGATTGTCGCAAAACAATAATGCTGACTAAGAATGTGATACCTATAAATCTCTTAACAAATATCTCAACCATGTAAGTTCGCAAGTGGCTGCATCTATTGAACAATATTTTGCTTCAACTAACGATCTAGACATTGTGACTTGTTTCTTGCTTTTCCATGATATGAGTGATTTTCCAAGGAAAATGCAATAGCCTGTCACTAACCGACATGTAACTAAACACTTAGCCCAATCCGTATCACAATAACTAACCAAATTCAAATGACCTTTTGCAGGAAATAATAGGCCTTGTCCAGGTGCGTTCTTGAGGTATTGAAGGATTTGTCGTGATGCCTTGAGGTGATGTAGTTTGGGTTCTTGCATGAATTGACTCAATGTGTTCACTACATATGTAATCTCTGGCCTGGTTATGGTAAGATAGATTAATTTTCCAATTAATAGTCGATACTTAGTTGGGTCCTTGAGAACATCACTATTAGTTTATGCTAGGGTCATGTCGGGTTCCATGGGTATCTTGTTGGGCTTCACCCTGAGCAAGCCAGCCTCTTCCAATATATCGAGAGTATATTTTTGTTGACAGATTGAAATCCCTTCCTTAGATCGTGCAACCACCACACTAAGGAAGTACTTTAACAAACCAAGGTCTTTGATCCGAAAGCAGCCATTGAGAAACTGTTTGAGATTTCGAATTTATTGCTCATCATTTCCTGTCATGATCATGTCATCAACATAAAATAATATCACAGTAATAAATTTTCCATAAACTAGAGTGAACAATGAGTAATCGGCTTGAGATTGTTGGAAACCAATGTCCTGGATAGCAAAAGAAAACCGTCGAAACTAGGTGTGTGATGCCTATTTAAGGCCATATAGTGATTTATGTAGTCGACAAATGATCTACTCCCCTTGTTGACGATAGCCAGGTGGACACATATAGACCTCCTCAAGAAAATCACCATGTAAAAACACATTTTCGACGTCCATCTGATATAAAGACTAGTTCCAAATTGCAGCAACAAATAAAAGACAACCGACAGTTTTCAATTTGGACACGGGAGCAAAAGTCTCCTTGTAATCAATGTCCTCCTCTATGTGAATCCTTTAGCGACGAGTCTGGCTTTGTAGTACTCAATGGTGCCATCGGAGAGGTACTTGATCTTGTAGACCCATTTACACCCAATGGGGCGTTGACCCAAAGGCAGAGCAACCATGGACTATTATTGGCCTCAAGAGCTGTGATTTCAGAGTTCATGAAAGAAATCCTGTTGGGATCCTGATGAGCTTGTTCATAATTGGCTAGTTCAAACCAGTGAGAGATATTAGAGACAAAAGAATGATGTGTAGTAGATAATGGAGCATAAGAGACATATCGATGTATAGGATACGGGGTGTTGGACGAAGAAGAGGAGAGGACGCCTGGTGTGAGTAGAGCAGCAAGATGAGTTTGATACTGTTGGGAATGGGGAGGTGGGTTGGAGGTTCGGTTGGAATGACGAAGTGGAGTTGGTGGGCAAATCGAGTATGGGTTCTGTGATGGGAGATGAGGCAGAGGGAAAATGGATGGATAATGAGGATGATAAGGTATTGGGCTTGGCTATGATATCTGTTGAGGGTGAAGATGGGTTGGAAAAATTAGGTTGTGCAGGGTTATTGGTGATTGTTGTAGGGTCATGGCCAGTGATGTGTGGGTCGAGGACGGGTATGGGTAAAACTGGTGGGTCTTGGTTTTCTTCATCAGGTGATGTTGTAAAAGGAAAGGTGCTTTCATGGAAGAGGACATCACGTGAGGTGAAGATTTTATGGTTGTCAAGATCATAAATAAGATAACCTTTTTGTCCAAGGGGGTACCCTAAAAATAAACATCGACGAGCACGAGCATCAAATTTGTGCATGGGATTTAGGTTGGTAGAATAATATAAACAGCCAAAGACCTGAAGGTGAGAATAGTCGGGTTGAACCCCTTGTAAAAGTTCGAAAGGAGTTTTATTGTTAAGTAAGGGTGAGGAATTCGATTGATTAAATAAGAGGTATTTTGAAGGCTTTCTCCCCAAAATTTTAAAGGAATATTAGCTTGGAAACGTAAAGCTCGACAAACATTCAAAAGGTGGCGGTGTTTGTGTTCAACAATCCAATTTTGTTGGGGTGTATAAGCACAAGTATGGTGAAAAATGGTACCATAACCATCAAAAAAGGAACGCATTGAAAGAAATTTGCCACTGTTATCGGCACAAAGGATTTTAATGTCACGGTGAAACTCTATTTTGACCCAAGACAAAAAAGATTGTAATAAAAGTTGGTTATCAGATTTGAAACGCATAAGATGAACTCAAGTGAACCAGGTGTAATCTCGACAATAGTTAAAAAATACCGTGCCCCAAAATGTGTAAGAGTTTTATGTGGTCCCCATATATCACAATCTATTAGGTCAAATGGTGCGGTAGATTTTATTGAACTAAGAGGAAAAGGCAAGCGTGTTTGCTTTACAAGGTGACATACATCACAAACAAGCGTAGAATCAATCATAATATGAGGAATTGTTTTGGATAAATATTGGAGAGGTGCATGGGAGGGGTGTCCAAGTCTTTGATGTGAATTGCTCGATTGTAAATGTGGGCCTCCCTCCAGCAACTGAGGTGATTCTTAGTCGAAGATCGTATTTGGTACAATGAGAAGACTCCTAATTATCACCTTTTGTTCATTTTCTGGGTTTCAATGATCAAATAGCAAATAAAGATTTCCAAGTTTTTATTTTTATTATTGTTGGATGCTGAAAATCTTAGTGAAACTTACAAGTGGTAGTTCTTTGTTCTCTTGATATCTCTCTTATCTGCTTTGGCAAATTCACCTCCATCGAATCAAACCACTCCTCCAGTGTCATCTTTTCTAAATCCAGTAATTATGTTTTTCTTTTCCAGGTTTCATTTATAGCTAGGGAATCTCAGGCCTCAATCTAGTTATAAACTATGTAGTTGGACAAGAGATTTTATATGGCATTGTCGATCGAGGCTCATGTGTTAACTAGATATTGTTTAGTTTCTTTATTTGATTTTTGGAGGAATATATATTGGTTGAGTGAGTGCTTGATATCATCACAGTACATTGTCCAACATTAATCCCATTTTATGTTTCAAAATGCGATTTGTTTACTTGGAGCACAAAGATAGAAGAACTTTGTAATTTGCTGGTAACATTTCTCAATTAAACAACTGATCAAACTAATTTTGAATCTGTGCCTAAAGGATGCTATCGAATATATATAAAGTTTAATATTGTTGCTGGTTGATGTTCAATTTATATTGAATGTACTAATTAACAATATCTCTCTACTCAGGGTTTTAGAAAGGAGCCTGAAGCACTGATCAATATATGTTGACTGCAAAGTGTATCGACCTCGACCCAATCTCCCAAATAGTGGTCTATCTTCATCTCATCCACAACATCGTAGATCATTTCCACTTTAAACAATGGTTAAAAATATGTATTTTTTTTTGTTTCATGTTGATGTAAAATTCTTGATTTTTTTGTTTCATGATGTAAAAATATGTATTTACTTTAACGTGTAAATGATACTGAATCTTTGTTGTATTATAAAATGTCCTTTTATATCATTTTGAACTATATTTATTTGCTTCTAAATATTAATAATATTCATGAAAATATTTATTTATAATTATTTAAGAAATTTAATAAACAATTTAATAAACAAATTAAATAAACAATCTTTTTGACAAGCTTGCAACGGATTTTCTGTTGCAAGCTGGCAACGGAAAATCCGTTGCAAATATATTTTCATCGGAAATGCCGTTTCTAATTTGCAACGGATTTTCAGTTGTCGCTTTTCAACGGAATTTTCCGTTGCAAACTAAATTGTAACGGAATTTCTGCTGGAAATTAATTTACAGTCACGTATTTGCAACGGAACTCATCCATTGCAAAGTCCGTTGCAAATTTGCTACGGTATCCTTACTTATTTGCAACGGACAAGTCCGTTGCAAAGACCCCTTATTTTTTGTAGTGGATATACCGTATGAAGGTGGCTCGTTTGAGGATGTCTTCTACAAGGTGAAGAAGAGGTTTAACATCCACCTCTCGGCCATCAGGATGCGTGTTTCTACGATTTGTTTCATCACCACATTGTCATCAGACATCATTAGCATGCTGCCACGGTCATTGCTGATCAGCTGCTGGCTCGTATTAGAAGATACTGAGGGGGCGGGGAGCCTGAAGGGGAGACCTGATGCCATGTCGAGCTGTGGAAAATTAAGGATAAATGGTTGAGGAGTAGAGAAGACTGGATCGTGTGTCTTAGTTGCATATTTGCCAGCCTATTTATACCATCCAAAATGGAATAAATAAAGCTCACTTGAATAAACTTCCTTGCTTTCTGGTAATCCAAATCTTATGACCGTTAAAGAGTACTACGTGGTCCAAAAACAATTAATATAAATATTTTTAAATTAGTTGTAGTTGTAGTTGACATTGTTTTTTAAAATGTTTTTATTTATAAATATTTTTAAATAATATTTTTTAAAATTTTTTAAATAATATTTTTGAAATTAACACATAAAAAATATCTAAATATTCCAAAAACAATTAATTTAACATATTTTATTTAAAAACACAATATTATTCATACATGGATTTTACCATCCAAATCTGATTCACCTATATTCGTTACAATGAAACCTTTTCCTTCTTCAATATTTTCTAGCAATTTGGGACCTCAATTCCAAATTCCCTCCACATAAATAATTAAATAACATATAATCCAGTAGGGTTGATTTACTTCCTATATTCTTGAAATTTGTATAGAGGATATATATATATATATATATATAACTTCATATATAACTTCATATATATATATATGAAGACTAAGAAAGTTATTCCCACCTAATTAAACTGTTGTGAAAGACTACGATTTTAGTGAAATCATTTATTTATTGGATGACCAAATTTTCAATTGATCTGTAACATTAGATGCTGCCAACTCTTTGGATGGAAGAGATGCTGAAACGAGAAGCGTAATTATCGAGTTGTTTAGTCCAAGATCCCACAGGATCATGAAAATAGTAGTTTATAATTTCCTTTTTTTTACTGGGGATTTTCTTTTCATTTTTAAGGAGATAAAAGTAAAATATTATTCCTTGCTCTCTTAGGAGGCAATCCATAAAACAGTACGTTGAATGCTTTTGGTTCAGTTACAATCAAAGGGCCGTTAACGCTGGAGACTACTTTGCCATTGATATCAAGTAATGGATATATGTTTTCTGGCATTGTAAAAAATAAATTTGTGTCTAAGTTAAAGCTGGTTGACTATTCACAAATTCTAGCTTATCCGAGTGTTGGTTTAGCAATCTACGAGTCAGGTTTTTTTTTTTTAATCTATGTAGAACATTAATTAATTTTATACATGTTATATTTTGTTAATTTAATATTTAATTAGTATAATTTTAATTGAAAAAATCTTTTAAAAATGGTTTTTTCCAACCAAAAAGTGATTGAATATTGCTATCGCAGAAATTTTTTTGATAAATTTTGTTTGAAAATTTGCTAAGAAGGTGAAATTATCTATTAGAAATTTGTTGTAACGGATACTTTGGTTAAAAAACAAACAAAAAAAGAAACCCGGTTAAAAAAAAAACTAGTAAAAAATAAAAAATACATGTGAAAAAAAGGTCACCGTTTCTTAAAAGGAAAAAAACAAGAGTCTAAAATATAAATTTAAATTCTAAGCCAAATTTGTTTTTATAAGATTTATAATATATTTAGTCTCACATACTATATAGTGTAATCGAAACGGGAAGTGATTTTAAATTTTATAATTTTAGATAACCTAGATAAATTTGCTAAATAAAAAATATAAGTTGCTTCTTTCCCCTAGTAATATTATATCTGACACATAAAAAAATATTGGCATTTTTTGAAAAAAAGAAATATAAATTTTTTGCGTGCTATAATTACTTATTTGCCGTCTAAAAAGAACAGTATAGTCGAAACGGAAAGTGCCTCGTATATTTTGTAATTGTAGATAATGTAGGCAAATTTGTCTAGTCTAACATAATCTATCGTGTGATTGAAAGGGGAAGTGATTTTTATAGTTTTTTTAATTGTAGATAACCTAGATAAATTTGAAAAAAAAGGTGTATGTTTTCCCCAGTTATATTAAATATGACACATTATAAATACAAATATTACAATTTTTTTGAAAAAAGAAACAGAAAAGTTTTTTCGTGCATAATTATTTATTTGCCGTTTAAAAAAAACAGTGTAGTCGAGACAGGTGAAATATTTGATACTCATGCAACATTTAATTTTTATTTAAGCAAAATTTAACGTAATAAAATAGCTCATCACTCCCTAGTATAACAATAGAAAAATATATAATTGTATTATATTTCATTTTTTTCTATATCTAAATATTTTTAGGCCATAATATCCAATAAATATTAAAACATCTAATTAATTTTACATACTTTAATTTGACATACTTTAAATAATATATTTAATTTAAAGAAAAAAATCGAAGTAAATCCAAATATTGAAAGAAAATTAAGATTGAAATCAAACCTGGAATAAAAAATTGCATAGAAGGATAAAATTGAAAGAAATCAAACTTTGATACTGAAAATATTAAAGATTTATAATAAATTTGCATGGAAGGATGAAATTGAAATCAATGAAAACTTTGAAACTGAAATTATATAGAATTTCGGCCCATTCCGCAAAATTAAAAGAATGAGGACCGATTTGAAACTTCAAGATATAATCAATTTATTGAAGGACGAAATTGAAACAAATCAAAACCTATATAATAGGATTAAGGGCAAGAAAATCAAATTATAACGTTCAGGGACTGAAATGAACTTTGACAAAAAACAGCTTAGCTGACGTCATGTTGCGCAGGTAGGAGAGAGAAATGGGGGGAATTCAAACGACCATTGACACGTATACAGACATCATTGTACCTCACGCGCCGCCCCATATGGAAGAGCACATCCCTGAAAATCATTCTAAACGTCGTTTTGGCATTTTCCGATGACGAGGACGCCGCACGCGCCGCTCGAAAAACGCGTGAGCATTTAAACGAACGGCACGTCCCACGACACGCGGACCTGTCAGCGAAAAAATGGCTAATTACCGGAACGCCCCTGAACCCGAGGCCTGTTTTTTGTCCTTTTCGAGGGACAAAATCATTAATACATTGTGCAATGTAATATTAAAAAAAAAATCGGTCGGCCGAAACGGACCAAAATGGTCAATGACCGTTCAGCCCCTAAACCGGCGAATTTTGTTGTTTTCTGGGGGCTTTTTCATTAATTCACTATTCAAAATTAAAAAAAAAACAGAGAATGTACACCCGCGATTCACCGAGACAAATTGTCAATCCATAGTGGCAATGAATCACGGTGAACAGCTCAAGGGACGAGCTATTTTAGGTATATGTAACTAGATCCGTGACTACTAGTCTAGCGCAAATGGGTATAGATTTGGTGAGTTGCGACACTGAACACCTCCACGGTTGGTTGGATGCCAAGCCTAATAGAGCGTTGGTTTGACAAGCTATTAGACCCTATATCCTTGAGTTCCATTAAGTGTTGAGCCCTAGTGGACATGGGTCCGGCAAGCTAGTAGATCTACGGTGATGATTCTATCATTATATCAATCACAAAGGGTATGAGTTTAACGAGATGTCATATACAACAATTTTAGGCTTGGCTATATATGGAGCTCAATTAGGCATGGGTCTCACAAATTGGTAGACACATCACCCTTAGGCTTGAGCACTCACCTAGTCCAATTGGGCATGATTTTTGTGACCCTCTTGACCCTTTGACCTTGGGCTTTGTTGTATGTCAATCCCTCTTGAGCATGGGTCTAACAACCTCTTGATCCATCAACCTTAGTGATAAGGACCAACCCAACATTAAGCTTTATAACTCAAATGACCTATTGACGGTGCCAATTGGGTCTATTGCAAGAGTTAGGACAAAGAGATTTAAAGAGATATTGAATGAGTTAATATAGAGCACATAGAGTAAGGTGGACCTAAAGGGAGTAAGATTGATGACTATGGGTTGAAATCAGTTACTTTAGGTTCCAGATTCAGACTTAGCTTGTCGTAAACAAGTATCTTTTTTTTAGCTTGTCTTGTTAGCTTTGAAATTCATTTTGTTATGTTGTTTTTGTTTTTTTGCAGTAAAATATCTAACATATTTAGGTGCTAGTTCATTATTTTGCATACTTTGTTTGTGTTTATTTTTTTCAAGTCTTCCATTTTGTCCATATTTTGGATAGATTCACTCGTTACTCATGATACTATCATCGCAATTTCATTTGCTAGTTTTCTATGTTTTTATTGCTTCTTTAGTCATATAGATTTATTTGGATTGTGCTGCAAAGTTGGTTGTATTTGGTGTTGGTTTTAGTTTCGCAAGAACCGCAAGAAGGTGAGATGAAATGATGTGATCCAACCATCAAAGGATCCATTGGAGGTTCCAGTTGGTCTAGTTACTAGGCTGAGGGCTAAGAAGTTGAAAAAAGCTTTCAATAGACTTCTTCAAGATACATGGGCTAAGGTGGACTTCATGAGGATTTGTAATAATAAATAGCAAACCTTGATTAATCTGATTCATATTCAAGAGGGGCTTGTTGGTGGATCCAAGAATCATTACACAAGGATTGGTAGAAGAAGACTAGACTCAAACAATTTGACTTTTCATTACTCTTTTAGTAATAACTTGAACTACAAATTGAATTTTGATGTGATTCTAGTTGTTCTGGAAACATCTTTTCCATACCTTTCCAACGGTATATGGAATGCCTTCTAATTCATTAAGAAGAGAGAGAACAACTCGTTTTAAGTTGGGCCTTGCTACTGCCAGACAAAATACGAAAACAACAAACTTGTCTTATTTAATTAGTTAAGTTGTCAAACTTTAATTATTTTGAGAGGAGACAATTTGTTTGGTTTTTACATTTGATTATTTTTTTATTTTAATTAGTTTGGACTAGTTTTAGCTTGGGTTAATTATTATTTAAAATGGTTTTATGTGAGGCTCATTAGGGAAACTAGAGTTTTGGCTTGGAGTATAAATAATCTTTAGGAATAATGTTAGGTCAACCTTTTTGACAATATTTTCCAGTATTGTAGCTGACTTTGGTTGCTCCTTCTTGGTTCTTGATTGAACTTTTAACTCTTCAAAAAAATTCACCATTCGTTGTTGTGAATTTATACTTTCTTTGCTAGTCTTTAAGCGAAGGCATTGTGATCGAGTCAGTTTAAAGTTTTGTTACCTTGGAGCAAGTCTTTCATTGTGATAAGCTCATTCAAATCTCAACAAGCTTGGATTAGATTGATATTGGAGTCGCGAATACAATTAAATTCCACTAGGGTTTGCATAAGACGAGGTGACCATCTATGATTTTCAATCCCAAAGAGAGTCGTTATCCTGTCTCATGTTCTTTGGATGGTATAGTCATTGTCAAGGAATTGTCACCTAATTGTTTAGGGTCGCTAGAAAAACCCAGTTTATACTAGTTTGATCAAAGATTCAAAACTTGGAGACTGGTTCCTTAAAGGAAAAGCATTAACACCCTAATATACCTCACCTAAGGCAATCTGCATTATGTATTTTAATGTGATTTTAAAAAGTTTTGATATATAATATTTATTCATTTTTATAAATTTGGCATTTGAAAATTTATTATAGGCTTGTGTAATAAAAAAAAATATCATGCTAAGATCCATGTAGATGTCTTAAAAAATCATCTATCTTTCCAAAAACATGGATTTTTTAGTTGTTTTTAAATATTTAAATATTAGTCTGCTTATAGATCCAACATTTATTATCTAAATTTAGATAATTAATTCTCATGAATTAAATTCAAGAATTATTTAAATATTGACCAAGATGCAAACACTTATTGTTTTGATTTTCATATTAAAAAAACTATGCTTCTTTTTCATCTTTGTTTTTGAGGCTGTGATTCATATTGTTTTTAGGCTATGAAAGAAAACACATTTTTTTGGATATTTTATGAAATAAAAATTAAATTCAAGACACACTTGCATTCTTTTTATTATTTTTCATTTAGATTTAAACACAACATTTACAAAACAACAAAAAATCAAATACTTAAATTTAAATACATATGAAATAGTTAAAATTTATAGAATTCATCTTTGAAGGGTCAAAACTATCTCAAATTAACAAAAAGCATTTAGGAAAGATGCTCAACTGAGGAGGCAACTCAGGAACGGTTATGGCATGTTGGTTGATACGTCACCCTTACTGGCAGTGCGTGGTCCATGCATTATTGCCAGTAAAGCAGTGAGCACAAGGACGCCCGTAGATCTCCCCATTTCCGTTCTTCCCCATTGGTGTTGGTGTCCAACGATAACCTACAAATACAAACAATATAAGGCAAACACAAACAGAACAACAAACAACAACAGTTCAATCTACCCTCTTCCATTTTTTATCTAATTTTATGGTTACCTTTTGTTCATCTTTTGTTCTTCTTTAGGTGGCAACTGGATTGCCATGGGTTTGGTTGAGGGAAGTGATCAAGATGGAGATGTTTTTGCCCTTTGATCGAGGGATGTTGTTGGCAGATGGCTAATGAAGAAAGCTATTGTGGGCGACTTGAGGAGGCTGATGTGAACGTAGGAATGACAGTGAAGGAGAGGGTTCTCAATGAGTTCTATATTCCTAATTAATATGAATCAATTATGTGATTCTACAAGATTATAAGCTGATTATAGAACATTCCTAAATAGTTTCCTAGTTTATGTATATATTCATGTGTGTTGTAATACAATAAAGAATAAGAAATTATTACAATCACCAAATGTGATATGGTATCAAAGCAATCGATCTTGATTGTCTCTTTCTCTAGTTTTATAAATCGCTTCTGCCACAACAACCATCAACACCCTTTGCATCAGCAGTGATATACAACAGCAACCATTAGCCACCCTTCACAACCATTTCCCATTGTTCCCTCAACCAATTATGCTAAAAAAAACTTTTGTTTGTTCTTTTTATATCTTTCTCTCATCACTATTTCAAAGCTTCTACAAGAACACTTTCTAAGCCAAAATCATGGTAGATGATGACAAGAAAATCATGACACTTTCTAAGCCAAAAGAATCGGGTTGGCGAGCGTAAGAATCGACATCTCCTGGAAGTTGTTCGTGCCTCTTTATTTGAAGCCCATTTACCTCATCATTTTTTAGGGTAGGCTCTTTGTTTTGCTGTTTACCTTATTAATAGAACCCTATCTAGCACCCTTCAGTACAAAACTCCATTTCAGGAATTGATCACTCGCCTTATAATGTCGTCTACACCAAATCTTGAACCATGTATCTTTGGATGTGTTACTTATGTTTAGGCATATCCACACCAACACGGCAAGCTTGATCCATGTGCTCTGCGTTATGTCTTTATAGGTTATGTTGATACTCAAAAGAGCTATAAATGTTTTCATCCTCCCACTCAGACCATGCATATTACTACCAATGTGACTTTTCACAAGAGTAAATTATATTACTTAGGGGGAGTCTTTGAAGATCCTTTGGAGGGGGAGAGCTCTATTTTTGCAAAAGATACCCAGATCCAAATTCAACAAAATATTTTAGAGCAATCAATTTCTGAACAACTAGTTACAATGGTACAACAAGATCAAGAATCACTTAGAACTCCAGACACTTGTACTGATTCAGATAATCTTCCCTCAACAACTCCTTCTATAGTACCATCATCACTCATCCAATCAAGTCCTAAAAATTTCCTATAGGTAATTAATCATTCAAACTCTAATTTAATCACTTTACCTGAGTCAAGTAATACAAGAAACACAAGTTATCAACTACCTCCTTGTACAATTAGAGGGATTCCTAGACAACAATATGATCCTGAACCTAAAACAAATGTTAAATATATTATTGTTAATCATGTGTCCTTACATAGGTTATCTTCATCACGTGTCCCTGCATAGGCTATCTTCATTATGTGTATCATTTGTATGTTAATAATCTATTATATTTTATTCCAAGTAATGTGCAGGAAGCTTTGAAAAATCCCAAGTGGACCCAAGCAATGAATGATGAAATGGGGTCCTTTTAGAAGAATACCAATTAGGAGATGACTATCCTTCAAAAAAGAAAGAATATAGTAGGTTATAGATGGATATATACATTAAAATTAAAGGCAATTGGTTCCATTGAAAGATAAAAAGCAAGATTGTTAGCTAAAAGATACACTTGGACTTATGGGATTGACCATGGGGAGACCTTTGTTCTTGTAGCCAAGATCAACACAATTTGAGTACTTCTTTCTTTAACAGCAAAGCCATTACATTAGTTTGATGTCAAAAATGCCTTCTTGCATGATGACCTAGAAGAGAAAGTCTATAATCCCCCTCTAGGATGCAATATGGGACCTGATAAGGGTAACAAGGTATGTAAACTAAGAAAGTCTATTTACAGATTGAAGTAGTCATCTAAAGCATGGTTGGGAAAGTTCAACAAGTCAATGAAGGGGTTTGGATACAAGCAAAATAACTCAAATCATACCCTTTTCTTTAAACATAAGAAAGGTAAAAGTCATTGCTCTTATTGTATATATTGATGACATGGTAGTTACAAGAAATGACCTAGAGGAAAAGGTAACATTGCAGCTCCACCTGACAAGTGAATTCAAAATGAAAGATCTTGGTGTTCTAAAGTATTTCTTAGGCATTAAAAACACCCTTTTTGAACAAGGAATATTTGTATCAAAACAAAAATATATCCTTGGCATTTTAATTGACACTGGAATGTTAGCTAGTAAACCAACATATACACCAATGGAGTTGAATAATCAGCTTGGTGAATATCCTGATTAGGTACCTGCTAACAAAGAAAGATATCAATGTCTTGTGAGGAAGCTACTCTATTTGGGACACACTAGACCTGATATAGCATATACTATAAGTGTGGTGAGTCAATTCATGCAAGCACCAAGTGAAACCCACATGGATATAGTAAATCGAATCCTAAGATACTTTAAGTTAGCACCTGGGAGAGGATTGATGTTCTTATGACATGATCATCTAGATATTGAGGGTCACACTAACGCAGATTGGCCAAGCTCTATTATTGATAGACGATCCATATCTGGATATTTTACCTTTGTGGGAGGCAATCTAGTATCTTGTCAAGATCAAGTGTTGAAATAGAATATCGAGGTATGGAACACAAATATGTGAGTTACTATGGAAAAGGAATTCGTTAGGTGAATTGGGATTCAAACCAATCATATCATGCAACTGAATTGTTACAACAAAACTGCAATAAACATTGCACATAATCTAGTACAACATGATAGAACCAAACATGTTTGAGTTGATAAACATTCATCAAGGAAAAACTAGAGGCAAAAATCATTGAGATATCTTTTGTTAAATTTGAAGATCAACTTGCAGATGTCCTCACTAAAACAGTCACAGGCAATGTATTTTACAACTCCCTTAAGTTGGGCATTAACAACATATATGCTCAACTGAAAGGGGAGTGTCAATGAGTTATATATTCCTAATTAGCATGAATCAATTATGTGATTCTGCAAGATTATAGGCTGATTATGGAACATTTCTATGTAGTGTCCTAGTTTATTACAATCACCTGCTATAATACAATGAGAAGAATATTATATTATTATAATCACCAATCTTATAGAGGTTATCAGTGGTTGGGACTACCAATGGAGAGAGTTGGAATCGATGGTGGTGGTGGAGGTTACTATCAGTAGGGAAAGGCTAAAGAATCGATAGGGGGCTGTTGTGGGTGGCTTAGAGATTTCAGATGTTGTGAATGGAAGAAGAAGGGAGGCCATTCGTTGTTGGAAAAGAAGGAAGTGATGATGTGGCTGCCAATGGGAGAGAAGCTGTTAGTTGCCATTAAAGAGGAGAAGAGAAAATGGAGAGAGGGTTATGGTTGGAGGTGGTGACGCCGCAACTAAAGAAGAAGAAAAATGCAAAGGGGCGGGTCTGCCTTGGAGGCTGTTAGACAGAAAGAAGTGTGGCCAACATGTGTATGAAAGGAAACGTGAGGAGTTGGCAGCTGAAAGAGAGAATGATATTTTCTTCTACTTTATTTTTTTTCCTCATTTTTTACATATGCATAAGCACCTGTGTAAATAGGAAAAATTATATTTTTTAGCTCTTTACTTATTGTCTCTTCATCTTTGGCCATTATGTCAGGATATTTTTTGTTCTTTTGGATTTTTGGTGTTTTTTTTGTTTTTTTATAAAAAGAGAATATCAACATCGAATCAAAACATAAAGTCACAAATTTTAAAAATAACATATTATAAGCTTAACATATTTAACAAATATTAAATTTGAAACTTCAAATATATTTGAGATGACGCTACAAAAAACTGAAAACGACGTAACTACTTCAAAAATATTTTTTTTTGTTTTTCTTCAAAAATCCTCAATCAAGGGGGTCAAAATTGGATGGCAATAGTTGTTCAACAAACATGCAAGACTAACCTTTTTTTCCTTGGTTGCAAAGATACAAAAACCTTTAAATTTCAAGAACTGTGAGATCTATTTTACCTTTTCTTTTTGGTTTATATGATAAATATATTTGTTATTGTATGTTTATTTTTGTTATGAATGTTTATTTTAATTACTAGAGCGGACTTTAAGTTATTATTGTAGATAATATATTGTTAAGTTTGATATTAAAATCGGAGTTATGGTGTATAAACATGTGAAACAACTATGTTTAATAATTGTGGAGGATCTATATTATTAATCTTAAAAAGAAAATCATTTAAATATGTTTTATCGATTAATCAACTTATTTAGTTCTTAAGGATGTCATTGATTTAAATTACTAATGTAGATATTGTGGTTGTTTGATGATATGAACTCCGTCAATAATTTTGATGAAACCCCATAATAATGATGGTTTAGAATCCAAAGATCATGTCGACAAGATTGGTTGAGTCTTGACCTGACACCTAACCAAATGAAAATCAAGACTATAAAAGATTAAAACACCACACCAAGAAAACCTGAGAATCTCTCAACAATCAATGTGATAAGTTTGGTTGTTTGAATGCCACACGATTAACTTGATAAGTTCTAAGAGTTCTTTTAAGAACGAAGAGGTACACATGACCTCACAATAATGATATTTTTATGAAAACAATCTTCTTATTCAATTCAAAATACCCATCTATATACTTGGAACAACCCTCCAAGAATAGGAAAAGTCATAACTAAAGCTTTAAAACATCACAAGCATAAACATGAACTAGTCCCCGCTTTCTTAGGCCTCTTAGACTTCGAGATGTAACTATAAATAGCCAAATGATTAAATTCAATGTATTTAACATAACCATTTAAGATCAAATTCATTCCTGTATTTACTATCCTTAGAACTCAACAAATTTATGCCCTATACTGGTAATGTTTTTGCATGCTAATTATTAGCTTCTTCAATTGCTTTAGTGACATGAACTAAGTATTGATTATAATTTGAGCTCATCTTGGTCTTTTTAGAATCATCAATAACTCATTAACTAAGAGCCACTCCTCGCTCAAGCTATGTTGGCACTCATAAAAGTACCTTCCTTCATAGTTTTACACTTACAAGATGCATTTATTGCTTGTAAACAATTTCACTATCTAAAGATGTTTGGGTAAAATAATATATTTGGAGATTTTCACCTTTAAGTATAATAAAACCCTTTTAGTAAGTGTTCACATTACCGTGATGTTCATATGAATAAGTATTATTGGGCGTATCTAGCCACCATGAGACAAATGCTAGTCATTGATCTTGTCATTACTTGCTAGAAACCTCAAGCTTTCTAGAAACCTATAGATAAAGGAGTGAAAAATAAATATGTATGAAGATGTCTACACCGCTCACTAGATATAAGATTATCTATTGTCAAGATTAATATTTATTACTCATATTTCCAAGGACTTTGTTTCATTCAAAATGAATTATGAAAACTCTGAAAGTCTTCTTAAAGTAAGAGACCACATATAAAATGTATAAAACAACATAGAACTAATCATCCAAGATAGAGCTACCATGTGAAAAATTCATAACCTTTAGAGGGTCAATACATGCATGGCATAACAATTTAGAGTCAGGGTTTATTATAAGCTTTGGACACCTTTGCATCGAGTTGATGACATGGTTTAGAATAAACATCCGAGATAAAAAAAACTCTATAAAACTCTCTAAGGTTACTTAGATAGATGATGCGTTTATAATAGCATATTTGAAGAGGTTTAATGAGGAAATGCTCAAGGTCAAAGAATTATCAAGTCAATGGCTTTTGATGCCATAATAAGTGGGGGTAAAAGAGATAACTTTCTGGAAAGAGTTGTATGCTCTACAAAGTACAAGCTTGTTGAAAATGAAGCAAACCATGAAGAACTATATATGAGTAAAAGAGGAAAGTGTGTTATAGCATGGGTCTCCCTATTTTTAAAAAGAGAGTGAGTGAGCTAGAGAGACCTTCTAAATAGGATTGCTCTACTATAAAGGATAATAATACCAGTTACAACATAAAAAAAACATGATACTATAAATAAGACGTGTTTGTGAGAGAGGTAAGAAGTTATTAACATTGATATAGATCTTTAGATAAAATAATCAAGACAATGAGAGATTTACATGTCTACATCCTTTAAACTGTTTTGCTAACTTTCAAGAATTTTTTTTATAAGATCAAAGGTATTTTTTATGTGATCTAATATATTTGTCAAATACATTTTGTATAGTGGTGTTAAGAAAAATAGCTCACTTGTAATATTTACATTATTTGATTCAACCAAACCTATCAAGGTATGATAATATATATAATACAGATGATAATATTAAGAAACATAATATATGGGAGATCACATTTCAAATGCCAATTGGAATAATTGAAACCTGCTCAACTCGACCCCACCAAAATAACTCAATTTAAGTAACTTGAGTTCTTGGTATAAATCTCTTTATTTTTTCCACTCTCGCCTTTACACTCACCCATCTCTCATCGTTTTAATCTTTTTACCTTATCTATATCACTCACTCTTGCAAGAATTATAGTTGTTCTTTATAAAGTTAGATATGACAAAATAACAATACCATTTACAATTCTGATATTTAATATTTGGCAACTAAGAGATAATGAGAAAACAAATGAAAAATTCAAGAATCCAAATTGAACAATTATCTTTTTATTCAAATTGAAACTGGAAAAAACTTATAGTATCTTTTTGCTAATTTGTCTTTCTATAGTCTTTTCTTACTAATTTGTCTTTTTTTTTTTATCATTTGCACCCTAATTTTTTGATAAAAATTTCAAGATTCACCCAATCAATATAACCCAATATTTTTTTTCTCGCCTTCACACTTACCCGCCTCTCATCCTTTTAATCTATTTACCTTATCTATATCACTCACTCTCACAAAAATTATAGTTGTTCAAAATGAAGTTTGATTTAATGAATTGACAATTCATTATACAATTCTAATTTTTAATGTTAGGTGATTTCTTTTCTTAGTTAAATCACAAACCTAAAAGCACTAATGGTATTTTCATGCTAGTTTGTCTTTTATAGTCTTTTCATGTTAATTTGTCTTTGTATCATATTGTACCTTAACTATTTGATAAAATCTTTGACTATGATTTTTTTTACATGGAAATTGTGATTGTTTTTACATTGTCCCTAATATATGCATTTTAGGGGTCTTTTCTAGTTTCAACACTTGCAATTTAGGATCATTGAAGAATAAAATAATTAGAATGCCCAACCCACAAAAATCTATAATATCCATAGATTTTTTACACTAATGTTTTGTGAATGGATCAGGTTTATCTTTTGTAAAATATAAAGACTTAGATTGAATACAATTATGAGTTAAAACCTAACCCACTATATCAATGAACAACCCTGATTTTATAGATTGAAATATTTTCTTATAAACTCATATTAGTGCTATTATGAAATATAATACTTGTTTTATTTGATCATGAAATATCTCTTTGGATATCATTTTTAGTATGACTAGTCAATATGAGAAAAAAAAAATTATGCTTGACAAATAAATAGTTACATCTTAATAATTATTTCTTGACATCATTTTTTTTAAAAAAGACAAACACAAAGATAAGAGAGAGAGAACTCATGAACCCATCAAAAGTGATAAGAATATCTTTACTTAGAATTTCTCTCTTCTCTCTATTTTTTTCCTTTAAAATAGGCGTATAAAGTATTTTATGAATGTTATAAAATTTCTTGTTAATATACAATCATTATCTAAACATTGAAATAATAATTAATTTAATTTTAACAAACTTTAATAAAAAAATATAATATATATTTTTAAATTATAAACATATTACATTGTAAATGCTCTATATGTTTTGAAAGAAAAACTCCCTTAAAATAAAATAAAATAAAATTATAATTAATATTCTTCATAAGCCATCACTTTAAAAAATAATAGCATTAATAATAAAAATAAATAAATCATTTTTTACTTTGAGTTTTTAGTGATTTATTCCGTGATTTTTGTTAATATTTTCTTATTTTATTCTTCATTAAATAAAAAAAAATATATTTTTAAAAACAAATCACTTGAAAATGGATTGGTTGGCCGATGGATATTTTTTCTTATCTCAACTAAGTGTTTTTTTTTGTTTATCCTGTTTATAAAATTTATTTTAAAACTGATTTTTTAAAATAAATTAATATTTTTTTTATAAGTTTTATATATATATAAATATTTAAAAATTATTTAAATCCTTTCAACAAAAACTAAAATAAAAATCCCACTCCTGATATTATCAAGCAAGCACTTAAATATCTTTTTGAGAGTGTGGTGAAGGGTTTGTTAAGATAGTTTTTATTCAAAATAATATTATAATGATATTTTATATTTCTTAAAATTATTTTTTACGAGATTTTAAAGATTTAATTTTTTTAACTTAATATAAAAAATAAAACAAAATTTTTAAAAAAAGTTTTTTCAAAATAACTTTAAAAATTTTCAAATCTTTCAAACGCCGACCCCATCCGATTAAAATAAACAATAAAATGAAAGAAAGAAAGTGAGACAAAGAGACGTTTCTTGAAGCCTAGGCTAGAACTTAAAAAACCCAAACCCACCTGAAAAAAGGTCACTCCAAAAAAAACAAGAAAAAACTCTCTCTCGGATACAATAAATAGTGACGACACCCAATCAAGCCTGAGAGTGAGAATCTCGATCCGATCAAGCTCGAAAAAATGACGAAATCTTGTGTAGAGTTACCCGCTAAACGTGGATTCAGTTACGATCTTTGCAAAAGAAACGCTATGTTAGCAGACAAGGGTCTTAAGCTTCCCCCGTTTAGAAAAACTGGAACTACCATTGTGGGTTTAGTTTTTCAGGTACCATCCTTTTATTTTTTTTTTTATTTTTTTGTAGACAATTGTGAAGCTCAACCCAGTTACTACTTTATTTTCTGGGCTATCGCCTCTGTTTTTTTCTTAATCTTCAGCCAACTTGATTGGTTGAGTTATGGAGTTGGATTTTTTTTTCCAGGTTAGTATGGGACTGGTCCTTTTTTTTCATTTTAAAGGATTTTTTTTAGGGGTAGTGATGTCGTGTTCGGTTTCGCTTATTGTGATAACTGATAATTGATATGGTTATTAATTGATTTTAGCTAATAATTTTTATCTAATGTTCGGAGAGAAAAGAAAAAGGTTAAAATGCTGTTAAAGAAGAATCCCCTGGATTGTTCTTACATGCATTATATATTGATTAGTAGATGTTTTGCAAATTTTTGAATGAGCTCTCTGCTGCTGTATCAATGTGTTCGTGGCTAGCTGCTGTTTACTTCAAATAAGTTGCTGCGCCCTATTCTCTTAAAAGTTCAGGATCGTTTGTGGTCACCTTTGCTTGAGTTTTGGGACTGCTTTGTTGGATGGTCCATGTTTTGGGAAAAGACTGACATCTTTGGGTGGATGTTGAAACCTTAGCAATAGATAGGTAGTTAACTTTTTCGCCCAATATTTTTTTTTCTCATAAATTGATTTACATATATAATCTTTTTTCTTTATTTCACAATTTCTACATAGGAAGGTGTCATTCTTGGGGCAGATACAAGAGCGACAGAGGGACCCATAGTTTGTGATAAGAATTGCGAAAAAATACACTACATGGCACCTAACATATATTGCTGTGGAGCAGGAACTGCTGCTGATACAGAAGCAGTAACAGGTACTTTTAGAAGAAAAAAAAATTAGGTGTATCTCTGGTTCTTTGTAGAACTTTGTACTAGAAGAGCTGGATACATAACTGGTTACATCTTTTCTCCTTTTTTTAATGTTACTAAAGCTAATGCAATGCTATGGTGCTTGCATTTGCGCAGAAATGGTCAGTTCACAGCTGCAATTACATCGTTACCATACTGGTCGAGAGTCAAGGGTTGTTACAGCACTGACTCTTCTTAAAAAGCATCTTTTCAAGTTGAGTTCTCTTGTTTCAAAGTTATGTGATTTGCCTTGTATCTCTTTATAGTGAGTGTATATTCCTGATAGCTTAATGCTTTGTCTAGCTACCAAGGTCATGTCTCGGCTGCTTTGGTGCTTGGTGGAGTTGACTGCACCGGACCTCATTTACACACTGTGAGTTTCACAGCTTAAGAGGCATTTGTGAAGGAACTATTCTTTTGGCCTGGACTATTCTTTGATATCCTGGCAATGCAATTGCTTGTTTTACAGATATATCCCCATGGGTCAACTGACACTTTGCCATTTGCTACAATGGGTTCTGGTTCTCTTGCTGCAATGGCTGTTTTTGAATCAAAGTACAAAGAAGGCCTTAGTGTAAGTTAGATTTTCTATGTAAATACAGTATTACTCTTCATAATCATCCATGGATAGTGGTAGTTTAATGTTTGAATTTCACAGAGTATGTTTATGATTGACAACATGAGATCGTTAAAGATTAAAAATACTGTAGAAAGGATTGAAAAGAACAAGGAAAAAGCAGTCTATCCCCTATATGGTGTGAAGAATGTAATACTGTGTTACTCCTCATAATCAACCATAAATAGTGTTTGTTTAATGTTTGAATTCCATTGAATATGTTTATGATTGACAACTTGAGATTGTTAAAGATTAAAAATACTGTATAAAGGATTGAAAAGAACAAGGAAAAAGTAGTCTATCCCCTATATAGTGTGAAGAACTAAATTTTTTAATACTTTGTTACTCATCATAATCATCCATAAATAGTGTTCGTTTAATGTTTGAATTCCACAGAGTATGTTTATGGTGGACAACATGTGATTTTTAAAGATTAAAAATACTGTAGAAAGGATTGAAAAGAACAAGGAATGTGAACTAAAATTTCTAATACTCTGATACTCTTCATAATCATCCATAAATAGTGTTCATTTAATGTTGTAATTCCATATGTTTATGATTGATAAAATGAAATTGTTAAAATTTAAAATACTGTAGAAATGATCAAGGAAAAAGTAGTCTATCCCATATATTGTTTTAC
This sequence comes from Salix exigua, assembly GCA_032356905.1. Lineage (NCBI taxonomy): Eukaryota > Viridiplantae > Streptophyta > Magnoliopsida > Malpighiales > Salicaceae > Salix > Salix exigua. The sequence goes on from CM063604.1 coordinate 10,879,965, forward strand.
ATCATTGCTTCCCATTGAATCCAAACAATAATGTATCCTTGTAGAGAGATGAAGGGATTAAGCTTGTGAGTGAGGCTATATGCTCTGGCATATTCAATGACTTGGGAAGTGGAAGCAATGTTGATGTTTGTGTTATAACAAAGGTATGTTATTTCAATCAGTCACCATTGGTATTTGTCAAAAGATGTCTTCAGCTCAAATTGATAAAAGTTCTCCATCAAAATTCTTGATGTCACAGGGGCACAAGGAATACTTGAGGAACCACATGTTGCCAAATCCTCGTACATATGTCACTGAACGAGGGTATTCTTTTCCAAAGAATACTGGTTAGTATTATGCATTCTCTTGCCTTTTTTAAATATGTCTCCATTAATTAACCTGACCAGCATTGTACTATTCAAGATTATCATCATACTTGCAATATAACCTATGCTTATAGAGAAATAGCTAGCCTTTAAATGCTTTGACTATTCTCTCTGAAATGTTATACTCAAGAACCATAACTTATTTTCATTGTCTCACAATCTTATCTACTCTCTTTCTCTCTCTCACACGAAAGTAAAATTCAAGACCCATAACTTTTTTTCTGTCTCATGTTCTCATTCTATGTTTCTTCTCTGGTGTTCATCATTTACCAATACCTTAATTTATAGATAGACTGCAATGATTACATTTTTGTGATCTGTTGCGTCCTTTGTGATGCTTCTCTTTTATCAAACTGGTGTACTAGCATTCACCCCCCAGTCCACACTTTATTTTTCTAATAAAATACTATAGATCCCCAAAATAGAGGGCAGAGAAGAATTCACAGTAGACAAGACTTGCTCAATGCCGTGGCCTGTTGCTATTTTTATTTTCCTGAAGGTTTGAAATAAAGTACCATAGCAGTACATACAGTGCATGAAACTCTGGCTGCCACTGAAAGTAAATAAAATGTGAACTCTCAATCCTCAGAATAGTGTTTGACTTCAAATGTTGCCTTGACAGTAAAAATAATGTTGATTGTTTTTGAAGTTTGCAATTTTTTGATTAATTTTGCTATTTGTCTTGTTACAGAGGTTCTCATGACAAAGATTACTTCCCACAGGGAGAGGGTTGAAGTGATTGAAGGAGGTGATGCAATGGAAGAGTAAATAATCACACCAATCAAAAGGACAGTTGAGATTTTTCCAACTCTGGTATGCTTTTTGTTACCACTGTGATGAAGGGATTAAGCTCATTGACTATAAATTGAAATGTTTCTGGGCTTGGCTTCATGCTAGTCCTCCCACTACTGAAGAATTGAATTTGTTTAGTTGAGTAGTCTTGAGGATTTTACTGTCCAGTAGTCTATGGCTTTATAACTCTTTGAATGCAACTGCAACCTCCATTGCTCTTATTCTCTTAAGTTGCTGGAGATGACATCATTTTGCTATTCTCTTGCGCTTTTTCTAAAAAAGTTAATAAATAAATTAGACGAATTAAGTTTTGGTGCAAACAGCTAAACTGGTTTTTCTTTATCTTTATAGCCTTTCTTTTTGCGTTTTTAGTTTGCCCATTTCATCTGTATATCCCTTCCGATTATTTATTTCCTTGTAGACAAGAGAAAAGAGCCTCCACTTCATCTAACTCCTTGGCTTTTAGAAAACTGATTGATTTTTTATGTATTGTAATTGGTTATCTGGTTAGTAAAATTGTAATAGATAAACTGATAGAAATGAGTTTTTTCCCCATCTAAAACCAATATTGTAATCAAAATATAGGGAAAGTGGTTCATTTATTTTTTTAATTGTAGATAATTTGGGTAAATTTGTGTATCCATTTTATTTATTTATTGCCTCGTAATTTTTTTGTTTATGTCATATTAGATCTGAAATATTAAAATATTGAAAAAGTTATTTAGCTAAAACAACCTAAAATCTAAGGATTGTAAACATTGTTTTTGTGTAATATTTCAGATCTGAAATATTGTAAAAATTGTTAAATAATTATTATTTTAAAAGTATTTTCCATGATAAAATGAATATATATACAATAATAAATATTATTGTTGTAAATATCTTTGCTATAGTAAGAACTGAAAGTTTTGTAGGCTGATTGTTTTGTTTAGATATATAACATTATAAAAAAAAAACTAAGACTGATAATATGTTTTTGCATTTAAAAAAATTATTTATGGCTACGATGAAGTAGAGGGAAGTTGACTCCTATATATATTTTTTTCATTGTAGATAGTGTTCCCTAATTTTTTCACATATTTCATTTACGTATGATTTCGTATATTTTTTCTTCATGTGATATTAAATATGAAATATCATACATCAAAAATTCACAAAAGTCAACCTCTAAGAAAAATAACATCAACTGATAAATTATTTCAATTATTATTGTTATTGTTATTACCATGATTGTTAAATTGTCACAATTTTGTAACTGTTATTATAAATAATTTATATTTTTATTATTATAATTGATACCATCGATGAAACCATCTTTATTATATTACAAGTATTTTAGAACATTGATTTTTTTTTCTTCAAAAAAAACTAGGTCACACACACACACACACACACATAGTAAGGCGTTAATATTAAATAAATATAAAAATATATAGTCTCACATATTTGTAAGAAGAAAAAAACTCATAAATAATCATTATCATTATTTTGAATATCTTATCTATGATAATTAGAAATTTCAACACCTAACAATATTAAAAAAAAAGCAATTAAAAAAACAAAAGAAATGACAAAAATATTATTAGATTTTAAAAAATTATTTGACCTGAAGAATAAATCAAAATAAAAAATAAAAACCAAAGAAAAAATAATAAATATTAATTTTTAAATGACCACTACAAAAAATTAAAATTTAAACATTACATAAAAAACCCTTAAAAATAGTGGAAATAATAAAAATTAGATATAAAAACTAAGAGCATATATATATATAAACATAGACAAAAATAGGAACCATTTAAAAAACATATATAAAAAATAAAGATTTTAAAATAAATAAAAGATTAGAAGTATAAGGGTCGACATGGAAAACACAAACATAATAAATTTCATTTAAAGGAAAGAATTGAAATAAATCAAAACTATGATACAAAAAATAATAAGGATTTCAAACCAATCGAGAAATTAAAAAAATAAGGATGGAAATGAAACTACAATATATAATCAATTGCAACTAAAAGAATAAATCAAAACTTATATAACAGTAATAAGGGTCATACAAAATATCAAAAGATCAGGGACTACAATGAAAAGTCAATAAACAACGGGGGTTGACAGGTATTTTCGCATGCAGGAGAGAGTAAAGGGGGGGACTTCAACTCACCACCAACACTTCTCAGGCCATTTAAAATCGACACATGCTACACCATGAGGAAGAGAACATGACAGAATAATTCTAGACATTAGGAGGGTATTTTTGCGCGCCGAAAACCACTGTACTCGCCGTCTGAAACTCATTTGAGCATAGAAACGGGCGGTGTGTCCGAAGATGATCCAACAGTACTACGTCATAATATATATTGTCAATTACTGGAACACCCCTGCAGCCACCCTTGAATTTTGTCTTATATGGGGGTATATACATATTTGACCATTTAAAAAAAAATCAATTATTGTTCTGACCCTAGGGTATACTGCGCACTTTTATCTTATTAGGGGGTATTTCTGTATTTAGTCATTGAAAAAAAACTGCAATGACCTTAATGCCCACGGTGGTAATTGTGCATTTTTGTCTTCTTCTTGGGTATTATGGTTATTTCACTATGTATAGAAGATAAAAAAATCAAAAATACCCCAAACACAGGGTAAAAAAACTACAATGATAAGTCGAGGGAGCAAAATAGTAATTTAGCTTTTGGGATCATATCACCAACTATGACTTGGCTTTGACTTTCTTAAGAGGATATCAATCGATTTTGCCAAGGCACCACAAAGAATATTAATGCAAAATTTTGATCATGTAATTAAGCAATTCTCAATGAAGATTGTTTTCAAGAAAGTTGAAAATCAAGTTTGAGAAGTGACAATGAAAATTCATCCTAAAGCTACTAACACTATTGCAATTGAATTGAATAGAATGACATCATAAGGTCGGTTATATCTTGATAAGTCAGATTTGATGTCCTAACAAAGAAAACTTGTTGCATCATACAAAACACAAGTTTATTTTATTAATTTATGACTGTTAGGTTTGCAACATATAATTAACTTATATAATGTTTTAAATAATCGTAATGGATCCTCATATATGGGTTGGTTTGAGTTTCCTTACAAAATTGATCCAAATATATAATAATAATAATCCAAAAACTAATAATAAAAAGAATAGAAATCTGAAATTAATATCATGAATATGTTAGTATCAGATTTGTCATCCTGAAGAAGTCCCAAATAGACTAGGAAATTTGATACTATCTCAACATCTTAATTAACTCAAGCCAATTTTATACCTCATGTGGCCAAAACATATAACTATTAAAATAAGTCAGATAGCACTTAATATACATTCCAAATAACCTTTCTTTGTTGCCTAAAAGGAATTGAATAACAAAACTCTTAGAGGATGTTATGACCTATAGCGCAAGGACTTCCTGAACTCTAATTGATATGAAACTCCACACCCAGCATAGAAAAATAGCTTTAGAATCGTTTGGTAATATTTCATCTTAATCCAATGGTTAGATATGGAGATATACTCAATAGCATAAAACTAGACAAAATAAAACTTACATCAAATTCTAAATTTGACCATATCTATATCATATCAATCCCTCTCTTCAAGAAGGTCACCCTCGAATCTTGAATATGATTATTGACACTTCATTAGCCACTTGTTCAAGCCTTCAGAATTCTCTAATTGCTAACACCACCACTAGAAGAATTGTAATTATGTAAATATGACCACTTATGAAAAAATGGCTATAAATATGATTGTTATTCACCTCACTAACACGTGTTTTCACCAAGTTACCACATGCTTTTAAGCAAAACCACTCATTTCTGAATATTTTACAGGATCACTCAAACCTCTTACATTCAAACATCCGATGAAGATAAAAACAAAAAGGAACAAAGAATCAATGCCGATACAAAATTTCCTTGACTTGCCACCTTGCAATGAGCTTGACCTCATCTTTTTATTAAAACCTCTAAAGCCCTTTATTTTCCCCCAAAGAATACCTTTAGTTGAAAGTTGGTTTGAAACTTTATCTTTGATCGAGAGCAAAGGTGTTGGGGTGAACAACACTCCAAAAATAAAATTGAATCGTGATTACTACAAAAACTTGTCCCGTACCTTAACACCTTTCCTACATTTAAGAGCAACTTTGTCTTGATGTCCAACAACTTCAAGTTTAGGTGAAATAGCCTAAACGATTGTTTCGGATAATGTAAGTATATTAACAAAAATAATGAAGGGTTGAAACCCTAAAAAGAAAGGGGACAATAGACATGCTTGCTTGCTCTAAGAATAAGTGTCAAAACCTACTAAGATAAGGGAGACAGGCAAACCTGTTTACGCATGACACAAATAAGAACTAAGAGGACAAACCTTTAATAGGTAAGACAACCTTCAGAACCAAATATTACAAACTCAAAAATATCATTAGAGAGTCCCCACGTAATATATAACCTTTTATTATCAACTGAAAGATCTGTATTATTGAGAGTATTAACTTTAGAGACTAACTAACAGTATTTGTATAAACTATCAAACTATTACGAGGATTGTTACCATGAAGTCAAACATTCATCTCCCTCCAAATATAATAGACAATAATAGCTACCATCAATATCATAATCATAAATACAAGATAGTAACTTCCATTTAAATTTGAGAGACAAGAAATAGTGTGAAGCCAAGATCAATGCCAAAATGAAATGTAACATTTAGAGCATAAATCATAGCAAATATGATGTGAAAAAAGGTAATAAAAAATTAGGTGATCAACATCTTCCATATCTCCCGTACAAAAAACACTATATAATTTGAATGACAAAATAGGACACGAGTTTATCTTGAGTTGACTACGGGATGACAAGTTTATGACAAACAAGTTTTCATTACTCCACTTTGTTTCCATGAGTTTTAGACAATATGAATAGAGAATATACTCCTTTGAGCATCCTTTCAATGCGCAATATCATATCTCATCATTTGGAAAGAAAGAGGTAGAAGTGCAACGAATAAGTTCAATCCACTTAATAGATATAAGAGGAGGCCATATCCATTCCTTACCAATAATTAGACTACGTAACTTCGCATCCCTCCTTAGCAAAAGTCATAAATAATCTTTTCCCTAAAATGCTCTGCTAAAGAGAGATATATGGACTATCTCATACGTAGAAATGGACAAACTTCCTAACATCATTACGAAGACCAAAGATCTTCCTCCAACTTTAGGAACAATTACCTAGGCAAGAAATCTCCCAAACACTTTACCTTAAAAAAATAAAAGGATATCCAATATGAACAAATAAAATTAGTTTGATTACATGTAATCCAAAAATGATTGACCATGGTTATCTGATTCCATATCTTTAGATTTTTAATGCCCCAAACACCCTTCTTATGCAAACAAACTGTATCCAAAGAAACTTTAGCATTACTAGTTATAACATCACTAACTTTCCATAATAAAAAAAAAAGCTTCAACAACTAAGTTATTTTCAGAATAACATCCTTATAAAAGATAAAAGAGAGGATCAATTCACCTGAATAAAGAAGAGGATGAATTTGAGAATCTAAAGCCTATGTGCATATGAAAAGGTGTGATTCATCCAACTTTTAGCCATATCCATGATAGAATATCCTTTAGGATTAGACTATTATGGGAAGAGAGTTTATGATGATTAGGGGGACTCCTGTCTTCCTAATTTTGTATGTTCTTTTGAATGACAACATGCAAATTTTGTGTTAAGGTTCTATTAACTACTTTAGTTTGTCCATCTGTTTGGGATGACACATACTTGAAAATAACAGCTTAGTACCCAATTTTCTCCATAACACCTTCCAAAAATAACTATGGAATTTATCTATATCATCTCCCTAAAGAACAAATCAATAATATTAGTTGTATCTCAATTTTATGACAAGTTATGAAATGTGTCATATTTGAAAACCCATCTACAACTACAAAAATTGAGTCCATAACCTGTTTTGACCTTGGTAAACCTAATATGAAGTCCATTGAAATGTCTACCCATGGTTCTTTATGTACAGGCAAAGGGATATACAAGCCATGCGGTTGAATCCTATACTTTGCTTTTCTACATGTTATGCATTTATCACATATGTGTTGCATATCTTATTTTTATATAATTTTTGGTCAATAAAAATACTTATGCAACAAAACTAAAGTGTTAGTGACACTAAAATGCCCCATTAACTCGCTCCTATATGTTTCACATACAAGTAATTCACCTATAAAGCTCAATGAAACTCACAAGCAATTTTCTTTAAACAAGTATCTATCAAGACTGTAATACTTTCAAAGGCTAAAACCTTGCATGCATAAAAAATGGTAGCAAAATCATTATCATTCTTGTGAAATTCTTTTGTGTTCACATCCTAGCAATCTAACATCTAATGTGGATAAAAGAACATACCTGTGTTAAAGTGCATTAGCTATATTATTTCTTTTTCTTGCTTATACTTAATCGCATACAAAAGGTTTAATAAATTCAAACCATTTGGCATGTCTCCTAATCAATTTACTTTTCCTTTTCAAATGCTTCAAGGATTCATGATCTGAATGAATCACGAACTCCTTGGGCCATAGTTAATGTTGCCACGTCTATAAAGTTCTTACCAAATTGTAGAGCTCCATGTCATATATAGGGTAATACAAGACTGCCCCATTAGCCACAATGTTTTTTTTCCCTTGCTTATACTTGATTACATATGGAAAGATTTCAATAAATTCTTATGAATTCGTACTATCTCCCTAAAGAACAAATCAACAATATTAGTTGCATCATTGTTTTATGTTATTTTATGAAATGTGTCATCTTCGAAAACCTATATACAACTACAAAAATTAAGTCCATATCTCGTTTTGACCTAGGTAAAACTAATACAAAGGAGTAGAACTCCTATACCGATAATTGAGGCATCACATTCAACTTCAAAAGCTTTTGTAAGGTTTAATAAAGCTAAAACAGGCACTGAACAAAGTATATCTTTCAACAAATTAAAGCTTTATCTTGTTCATCATCTCATTTTAAACCAACATACTTTTTTATAATTCTAGTTATAGATAATGCAATAGTGCTAAAATATTCCACAAACCTCCTATACAAGTTAACAAGTCCATGAAAACTCCTTATCTTAGCTACAAACTTAGGTGTAGGCCAATCTCACATGGCCTTGACCTTTCTTTATCCCTCTCAATACCTCATGCATATTCAAGAAACACAATTTTCTAAATAGGAAATGGTAGCCCTGTAGAGAAATGTGGTAACGAAGCTAGTAAAAGTACACATGATGCAAGGAAGGTTTGGGTTGAACCAAAATCATACAATAAAAGTAAGATCGAAAGGCCAAGGTGGGATGACTATAAGGTTTTTGATGAGGACATTAATGATATTGATGGTGATGGATTTGAGGATGCCTTCAACATTATATTTTGTTCATTGTGCATTGTTTCAATGATATGTATCTCAAGAAGCTTCATGTCTTGTTGAAATTACATTTGCACTACATATGTACATGAAGATGATAGAGGCATTAAGAATTTTAACAACTTGAACAAAAAAGCAAACCTAAAGCATATTATCCTTAATGAGCCTCATGTGAGCTTGTTTATCTTTTCTTTGCTTTATCCTTGTATAAGCCTTAATTTTTTATATGTTTTTCTTTTCCCCTTACCTAGACTATCGTAGAACATTATGTTTTCTTGGGACTTTAATAATAACTGGTGACTTTAAAAAAAATATGATGCAAATTAGATATCGTATAATTTATGGATCAATCATGTCTTGAAAATCCTGTAACCAAATATATATCACAATATTTATTATGGAATATAGCTTATTCCTCTTGATAAAGTTGGAGATGAACTCAAATAACTTAGGAGTTTCTTAGAGGATGTTTCATGTTAGCCAAAACTAGTGTCAATTATTTGTTTTTGTTGTGATAAAAATCAACAATTGGAAGAGCACAAGTTGATATGTATAATGGTAAGTCTAGACATATATGTTGTAGACATAATACCATTAAAACTTGTTCTCAAATGATATTATTTTCATTGACTGTGTAAAGTCAATGGAAAATATTATTGATGTACTAACTAAAGATTTATAAAGAGAGCTTATATATAATTCATTTAGGGGAATAGAATTAAAGTCATTAAAGATGAAAGATTGTAATGATGATAACTATATCTAGAGTTGACTATAGATCCTAAATCCTTGATTCAAATATAAAACTAAGTCATAAATACTAAATTATTATTTCCTACTTATTTTCATGATGAAAGAGTTGTTAACTACAATAAGATAAAGGTTAGCAACGCTCTTGATGATTTTCATATCTTGGTATACCACATGGAGCATAACATAGCACTTTTTAAAGCACCCATGAATCTAGGTGTTGTTTAAGAGACAAGATAAACATAGTACTAAGAACCATACAAAATCTCTATAACTATATGAGTCCTATTATCTTGATTTACATAAAAGATTGAATATTCTTTGACATCATGTTTGCTAATTAGCCGAGTGAGTTCAATAATATTTTATTAAGGAAAGTTTAAAGCCAAGAGCTGCCTTTCTTGATGTAGTGATATGCTAAATCAATCTCTTATATGAATCTTCAAATCATTTTTAAATTAGTCAAACAATTTTATTTATATGGGGGATCGTTGAAAGTTTTATTTGAAAGCATGGCTATTAAGTACATTGAGGCCAAGTCTAAAAACGGGATCCACTCATTTTCAGGGATAAAAACTTTTTAATATGGAACATTAATATGTTTTAAATAAGTTATGAGTGAATGAGAAATTGACTTCGAAGAACTTGTAGTTTGTATGTTTTTTGAAACTCGAAACCCTTTTAAAAAATAATCCAAATAGAAAATATACAAAACTTTATTATTGTAAAATTTTATCCAATACAACTTTTTTTAAGTGAACTCGGAGTTAGAATTCAATAATAAAAGATTTATTTTAAAATAATATCTTGGATTGCAAGAAAAAAAATTTGGAATTAAGATTGAGGGTTGAGTTTGGTCAATCCATAGAGGTATTTTTCTGGTTCATAAATGTCAGAATTTGACAAGTTTTTCTAGAATCCTTTCGACTAAAAATCACTTGATTTAAATCCAAAAACCTTAAACTATAATTCTAATTTTATGGTGAGTAATCAAAGTTATTAGTGGAGAAAGTCCAACATTTTGTTCTTAAAATTCTTTATAAAAAAGGCTGAATAAAAATGCTTTAGGTTCGGTAATTATGCACCGTTTTGACATAAATTGACAATCTTCTTTAACTAATTTTCTAGCTCTACTGTATTTGAAGTTTTGTTTCCTCTAAAATCTTTCTATCCAAAGTTTAGGCTCAACTATTGTGGAGGAATAAATAAGTACTATTTTATTGATTTTTTAAACTTTATTTAAAAATGGCTCTAAATAAAATAATGTTGTTGAAATCCTAATAGATGTGTTGAAGAAAACTCTTTTTCATCAAATAAGAAATAACCTAAAATGTCTTAGCGTGAGTGGTAAGAGCATTTTCATCTCTAAGAGAAGTCACGGGTTCAATCTCTCCTCTTGTGTGAAGCTTGTCATTTGGAGAATATTTTCACCCTTTCGGGATCCACTCAGTGCAAACATGGATTAGTCTAGACAAGCGTCTAGTACACCGTGTGGTTTATACCAAAAAAATAAGAAGAAATAAAACTTTGAAGACAAAAATTGATTATTGACGACAACATAACCTGATCAATTTTAAGATGATTTAACAGAAAATTATTTTTTTGGTTTTGTTTAATCTCATATATTAGAATTATAATTCAATCATTTATTATATATTTTTTTAGTAAACATGGTAATTTTTTTTATTATATTAAATGTTATTTGTGAATTTTCAACGAGAGGAAAAGGAAACAGAAGCAACTAGCTAATACCGCAGCAAAACAAAACCTGGCGGAAGATAATCAATTTCCACAATCAAGAGTCACACTTTTCACATCATCACAGGATTTGCTAATCCAAGGTACAATTACTAAAGAAACTAAAAGGGATCGGCCAATGTACTGTAGATTACTGTTGCTCAAGATTCATTGTCACTGTTTATTGACAATAAATCTCGGTGCATCGCGGGTGTTTGGCATTTCTCATTTTCTTTCTTTCTTCGTGTGCCGCCAGCGCAGGGTGTCTTGGGGCACCAAGTTTGTGCGGGAATTTATTTATCGGAGTATTCCAGCCAGCGTTAGTACGCCTTAGATCTGGATTTGTTAGCGCCATGGGCCGAGAAAAGATTTCTGATAGGTTAGATCTTGATTTGTTAACGCCATGGGCTGAGAAAAGATTTCTGGTAGGATTAAAATTTTAATTACATATTACAATTATTACAATTACCTTATTTTTTGGAACTGGAAAAAAAAAAAGCTAGAGTACGTGCAGTTTCACCTTATAGCTAAAGGAGTATGTGCTTTTTTTTTTCCAGTTACATCTTCTCCTTTTTTTTACTTTTTTTTTACTTCCGATTTTATTTTTTTATGCTCTTTTTTTTACTTCCTTTTTTTTTCAGGTTACATTCTTCATTTTTTTAATTTTTTTTTCTTTTTATTTTTTACTTCCGAGTTACATTTTTTTGTGTTTTTTCTTCTGGGTTACATTTTTCATTTCTATTTCTATTTTTTTGTTTCTTTTCTTTTTATTTTTTACTTCCGAGTTATATTTTTCATTTTTTTTTGCATTTTATTCGTTTCTTGCTTTTTTTTCTTTTCTATTTTTTTTCTTTCTTGCCTTTTTACAATATAGCTAAAATAGAATGAATCATTTACTGTAATTTTCCACTGTTCACGCAAAGCACTATTTACTGGACATTTTATCCGGTTCTTCGTGCCTACATAAGCTCAGTTTTTTTTAAAAAAAAAACAGACATTCTTTTTATTGATTTATAGAGTAAAATAGACAAAACAATTAATTGTGGTTGAGTGGTTCTCAGCACGCAAGAGTTCGAACCTCTACGTCAATAAAACTAAATTTATTTATTTATTTTTGAAATCAGGTTTTTTCTTCTTCTAAAATCCGGTATTTTTTTTTATAAAATCCGTCTTTTTTCCCTTCTATTTTTTAAAAATTATTCTGCAAAATTTGCTTTCTGTTTTTTTAAATGATATGAGTGACAGTTTAAGTGTACCACGACTAATCTCCGGATTCATTTCTTTTCCTTATTTTTCTTGCCATTTATACATTTTTTTTCCATGATTGGGGTGTCCAGATTAATTTATGTGAACCACGATTTTTGTTTCTCATTATTGTTTAAAAAGATGTTTCCCCTTGCACTTTTTTTTTTGTAATCATGCTTCCTTTTTTTAAAACAGTAATTTTCACTATTCAATACTGCTTGAAAAAGTTTCTTCCATTTTTTTATTTTAACCGGGTTTTTTATTTTTTTTTAAACCAGAGTATGAGCACCGACTAATCTCTGGATCTATTTTTTTAATTATTTTTCCCTATTTTTTTATTACCACTTATATATATATTTTTTCCATGACAGGAGTGTCCGGGTTAGTTTACGCGCAATATTATTTTATTCTCATTACAATTTAAAAAGATGCTTTCCCCTTATACCTTTTTTATAACCGGACTTTTTTTTTAAAAAAAATATAGAACCAGGGTGTCCAAAGTCAGTTTTTCTTTCTTTTAACTGGGTTTTTTTTTGTTGTGTTTTTTTAACTAGGGTATCCGTGACAGTTTACGTGTACCACGACTAATTCCAAATCATTTTTCGCGGGGCCAATGTTATCTAAAGAGTTTCGCAGAATTAGCAGACGATAACCATCAAGGAGCCAACAAGACATACAAAGAAGGATATACGGGTTCAACAAATACAAATGCATTTGACAACATTGTCATTTCCTCTATTGGTCCCGCAAAACAGATATGTTTTTCTACTAGGCTGCTGTTAAAACGTAATCAGTTTTTCTAATTCTACAACAAACTTAAAATGCATGAAATGAAAGAGCATAAGATAATCTCATCTTATGGAGAATCAGAATCTAATACGGTGCTTAATCGACCAAAACTTTGGATGCTTCTTCTACTACGCTGCTGTTAAAACAGTCAGTTTTTCTAATTCTACAACAAAGTGGAACAATGAACTGCATGAAATGAAAGAGCATCAGATATCTCATCATATGGAGAATCAGAATCCAATGCAAGGCATATAATCGACCAAACCTTTGGATGAAAAGGGACTGGCAGGAATAGTGGATGCGTCTTCTTCCTCTCCACATGTCACTCAACATGATAATCTAGTGTTGACCATAGTTTAATCCAAGAATGTCCTCTCCAAGTTCTGCAAAGCAAGCTGATCAAAATTTGTCGATGTACTTGATTCGCTAGGATTGTGTTAGGCATGCCCATCTTTGCAAATGAACGAAGCCCTAGCATCTCCATTAAAAAGGTTGTCATGTGTAGGCTTATCCAATGCACCACATGACATTCTTTGAAAGTGGCATCCTGTCCACACATCTCTCATCATTCAGTTCCTGGTTGAATATCCTGACAGGTTTATGTGTCATTCGAGGCCCTGGCCGAATTCATTTTCTTCATTTTTGTTTTCAAAGTCTTATCAAAGTTGTGATATGACAGGGATAAAACTTGATTCAGCAACAGTTTCACTCCAGCTTCCTTCACTAGGGCATACCTTGGTTTTATCCTAGCTTCCAAACTGTAGCCAAAATACTGTGGGAATTTAACAAGCTCTTGTTTTGGATAATCCATGGTCAAAAAGAACTCCCACTTAGGTATCACGTTCTCTGCCAGACTGAAAGTATATAGAGCTCCATATCGTGTTATCATAGTTCCAATATCCTCTATACTGAATCCCCTTTCCAGGAAGAATTCTGTCACGGGTTTCAAATTTGCCTCAATACTAAGACCAAATGTCTGCGGGCATCGATGAAGAAGTGAGGCGATATCAACTCCCAAGGAACAAAAGTACTCTGCTGTGGGTCGCAGCTTGTCATCCACATTGTAACTTATAATATTTGGATATCTTGTTAGAATCTTACCAATGCTCTCCGCTGAGAGACCCATCTCAGAGAGAAAATCTACAGTCACCTCAACCTTCTGCCTGCTATATGTAAGAAGTGCTGGAAATCGATAAATCACTTTTGCCCATTGTCTCTTGTCTACACCCAGATTTTCTAAGAATGTCATAGTGGGTATAAGATTTTCAGAGAGACTGATTCCACACAATTGAGGTCTTTTGGTTAGAACAGTAGGAAGGTCTGATTTAGGTATTCCAAGATCAAGAAGGAATTCAACCACTGGCTTGATTTTCCTTTCCAAGCTGTAGTAAGCAAAAGCAGGAAATTTGCGTGTAATTCCCTTGATTTGTTCAAGATCCATGCCAAGCTCTATGAGATATAGAATATGAGGAGGAAGCTGCCCAGCAGGGCCTGTCTCACTCACTCTAGACACAGCCCTTTGCTTCTTGGACTCGAGGGTCAAATGGGATGGAGAAACAGGTCCGATTGGTTTTTCTTTACCAGGTGGGCTTGGAAAGTTTTCCAATAAATCTACCAAGATGCTTCCATGCTCTTCACGAAGAGATTCAAGGTATGGAATAAGAGCATCCCTGATCTCAAGAGTTGTTAGCTCTCGCCCTGCAATATTCAGTCAAATTTCAATAGTGAAGACAAATTAAGAATCTGTTAGGGAAAAAAAGAAAAATCATGGAAAACATTTGTGGTCAAACAGATGCAACCGAACCTACTAGATACCGAGATTTATGAACTGAATGAAGTCTTGAGACAAGGTGGTCAATGAAAATGTCCGACTTGTTGATAGTTCTTGAAGCAACTGCATTGCTCAAACCTTGTTTCTTCAAGAACAAGTTTAGGACAGCCTTGGCTTCTTCTTTTTCTGCTGCCAACAGAGTTGCTGGCACCACTCTCACTCTCGAGCTGAAGGATCCATCTATCCCAGAATCAGCATTTATTATAATAGCTTTATAATTCACTCATGGAATAGAACCAGTACAAAACACTACTACAAGAAGTTAATGGCAATAACAATAACACAACATAAAGTCAGAAATTGAAGAACTGCCAGGAACTTCCCTGTAGATCGTTATATAGTCCAGAATGAAACCTTTCAAGAAGAAATCGAGAGCAAAAAAAATGTGCCCTTCAAGGCTACTTACAAATCATCTATGATAAGTTCATTTGCTCTCCACAAACTATTAAGAAGGCTTCTCTAGGTTATTCATCAATGATTAGATTACTCCTAATTAAGTTTTATGCATTCCCACGGTATTTTTCACCAACTTCGAGAAATTTCTAAACTTTTTTTACGCTATTTTAAAATTTATTAATTCTTTTGTTGCAGGCATTTTTTTTAATAGTCAGAGCAAACAAATACACCAAAATTCACATTCATGCTAAAACTAATATGTCAAGTTTTGTCCATATGGCTCCTAAACAAAATGCGCAATTTCTCCAACCCGAGAGAATAGAAAACTTGCAGATTGTGCTCATTGTTAAAGAATGATATAAATCATATCTTAGAATTTCACACTTTAAGTAAGATGCTTCATTGACATGATTTCATAGCCTTGTTGACAAGGCAGTCATTAATTTGAATTTCACCTTCGTTCATTAACGAATAATATAAACCCGATCTAATAAGGTGAGATGGTTATTGTAGCTTTGGTTTCAACTCGATTTAAAATGGAAACACAAACACAAAGCAATGCTTGGTAAAAAGAAAAAAAACTCTAAGGTGGAAGTCCTTACCAAATTTTGCTCTGCAAAAGAAGAGCTTCCTAGGAATAAAAAGCTGAGGCCTGCTGCAATGTAAGAACGAGTAAATACAATATAATACGAACATACTAGAATTGAACGGTAAATGCAATTATTTATTTTATTTTATTTTTTTAAATAAATAAGAAAACCCACCCATCCCCTAATTAACCCTCCAACGAAAAGGCGGTATCTGGGAAGAAAACTGAAACTTCAAAAAAACTTGGAAACCAAACTTCAGAGGATGAAACAAGCTCTTGATAAGATATTATAATAATTCAATGTTACCTTGATGGCAAGTGAAAAGTGCTAAGAAAAGGTTGTCATCATGTCTTGGTCTTAAAATGAAAACTAACTACACACTAGTGAAGTACTGGAAAAATTGATGAGGAGAAATGGAAACTCTTTTTAACAGAAGAAGAAGTACCGGTAAATGTCGACAGGTCCTCTAGAGAGAGAAGGGAATTCTAAGAATGAAGTGCTGGAAGCTCTCATTTTTCACAAATGATTTAATCTCGAAGAGGAAGAGCTGTAGAGGAATGCTGCTTTTGCATTCTGTTTGGGGTAATTTTCAAGTGTTTAACGAGTAGATGAGGGGGGGGGCACTGCTTTCTCGAAGGTAAGGAAAATATCTGGCGCTACAGATTGTAATTGGCTGATAAATCTCAGACACATTTCAACGTTTCTGGATAACAAAAGAAAACGACAAGAATTACATTAAAAACCAATTGTTAGGGATTATTTTTCGTCTAAAATCAATAAGAAATTTTTTTAATTAACATAATAATAAATAAATATATTAAATATCTTTCGATAGTATTAATATATTTGTAAATCAAAATCCAGCCCGAAACCTGGAGTTCTCGGGCAAGTAATTTCTTGGCGATTCTAGAAATCTTGAGATTTTTTCATTTCAATCAAGAAATCCCATTATGTTGCAAACTACCTACTAACACGTCCATCAAAACATGAATCTAATGTCTGTGTTTTCACTGATTTGATTCATTTTTATGCTCCATATATTAGTTTAATATGAGGTAATTTGCCCTGTTGAGTTTTTTCTATGTAAAAACTAATTATGTGTTGTAATCAATTAATTTAATATTTAATTAATGAAATTGTAATAAATCAAATATGTTAGAAATAAAAAAAAAATCTTCCTAAAAGAAACAGTGTACTCGAAATGCAAGGAAGTGATTGGTATATTTTTTAATTATAAACAACTTGGGTAAATTTGTCTACTTATTTTGTTTGTACGTTGCATTTTTTCCCTTGTAATATCAAATCTGAAATATTATACAATTTTGTTTTTACACAAACAATTTAAAATCTATTATAAAGCAAATTTTATTATACTAAAGTATTGAAGAACACTGATATAATTTTTTTGTTGCTTAAAAAATCCTAGGTTATTTTTTCTCTCTATATATTAAAAAACTAAGGTGCTAATATTAAATAAATATTAAAATATATAACTACTCTTACATGTTTATAATAAAAAAAAAAAACCTAAATAAATCACAAAAAAAATATAGGTAGATTTAAAAAAAATGACTTGAAAGATAAATAAAATAATTTGAAAAGCATCAAAGCAAAAAATAAAAAATATTAATTTTAAAATGATCATCAACACAAATTAAAATGTAAATATTTAGGAAAAACCTTATTAATAGTGGAAATAATAAAAATTTGTGCGACCATGATTATTGTTAAAAACAAATATTGCATAATTTTTTTATTTATAAGATTTATTACTCAAATATAAATAGTCTAACATATTTAAAGGAAAATAAAACTAAAAAATAATCATTATCATTATTTTGAATGTCTTATCTATAATAATTAGAAAATTTAAGGCCTAACAATATAAAAAAAAATTAAAAACAAAATAAAGACTAAGTAAAACTAAATATTATTAGATTTTAAGAAATTATTTCACTTGAAGGACAAATTATAATAATTATTAATTTTCAAATGATCTCCACCACATATTAAAATTTAGACATTAAATAGAAAAATTTCATAACATTGACAATAAAAAAAATAATAGAAACAAAAACTAAGAGCTTGTATATATAAACATTGACAGAAATTGGAACTATGTAAGAAAAAAAAAGGAACTAAAATAAAATCCAAGATTAAAAGTATAAGGGATAAGAAAAAAAAAACATATGTTATAAATTTAATTTGAAGGATAAAATTGAAATAAATCCAAACATTGATACCGATAAAATATTAATAATTTAAAACAAAACTAGAAATTAAAAGAATTAGGACCGAAATAAAACTAAAATCTATAATTAATTTGCATGGAAGAATAAAATTGAAAACAAATCAAATTTTGATACCTTAAATATTAAGGAGTTATAATAAATTTTCATTGAAGGAAAAAATTGAAATAAATCAAAACTTTAATACCAAAAATATTAAGGATTTCTGACCAAATCGAAAATTCAAAGAATAAGGACCTAAATGAAACTACAATATCTAATCAATTTCAATTGAAGTAAGAAATTGAAATTAATCAAAACCTATATAATAGCACCATAATGTTTTTTGAAAGTTTAGGGACTAAGATGAAATTTAAAAAAAACAGTTGCACTAACGTCAATATGCGCGGGCAGGATATAGAAAAGGGTGAGAAAATTTCCAACAACCATTGACATCTCTCTAGCCACTGTGGACTAACACGCGCCACACCAGAAGGAAGAGAACATGACTGAAAATTATTCTAGACGACGGTTGGGTATTTTTGGATGTCGGAATACACCGTATGGCAAACCAATAGTAATCGGAAGAAAAAAGAATAAAAAATTGGTAAATTACCAGGACACCCCTTCCAGCCAGACCTTGGTTTTTTTGTTTTACAAGGACAAAAGGGTTATTTTACTGTGTAAAGAAATATTAAAAAAATCAGCTACCTAGACTAGGCCAAAATTGTGCAATTACCTGTCAAGCCTCTAAGTCCTGTTGCTTTTTTTTGTCTTTTTCAAGGGACAAACTCGTCATTTCACTGTTCAAAAAAGGAAAAAAACAGTAGACCAAAAGAACTAGACGAACTGAACCTAACCAAATCGACCCGAAAATTGAGCACAATAGTAACCGTCAATAGTGATTTGTTTCTTGGTGAACAGTGCTTTGGGACGTGATATGATGCGGTCATATTATTTTATAGTTTCATCCATATTTACCGAATGTTTTGCATATGTGTTTGTGTATAAAATGCCTTGATGTTCTTTGTTTTATATTTTGAAGGTATTTTTGGATGAAAGATGCAAAAAGGAAGTAATTGGAGGGGATTGACAGATTTGACCTTCAGTCGATGTTTTGTGCAAAGTAGAAGCTCTAGAGATCGAAATGAAATGATTCTAGTGACACTCAAAAGCTAACATCCATAAATTTATGAAAAGCTAAGGAAAAATAAATAAAACAAGGAAAATCATGGAAATCGTAGCCTTTAAAGTCAAATCTTGCAATCTACCAATATCGAACTTTTCCCATTCCAACTTCAATACCTCGAGCTACAGAAATCCGATTGATGCAAACTCAATTTGGAGTGGATTTAGGACTCAAAGAATTATAAACTCTCCAACTTTTAGCTCAAAAGAATGTGATATAAAGGAGATATGAATTTTACAAGGGAGAACTAAATTCTGTCAACTTAAGGAAGGACTATTTTATAAAATACACATTAGGGTTTCTAAGCATATATAAAAGAGAAGAGGAGCAAGGAAGTGGCGTGCATCACAAAAGAAAACCCAAATTCTTCCTCTTTCAAACCCTAAATCATGTGTTCTTCCATCATTTTATTTAGTTGTTCAATAAACATGCAAGGCTAGACTCTTTTGCTTGGTTGCAAGGACACAAAAACCATCAGATTTCAAGAACTGTGAGATCTATTTTTACCTCAATTTTTCATTTTATATGATGAATATGTTTGTTCTCCTATGCTTATTTTCCTATGATTGTTTATTTAAATGCTAAGAGCGGACTAGAAATTATTATTGCAAACAATTGATTGTTAAGTTTGATATCAAACCAGAGTTGTGGTATATGAACTTATGAAGCAACTAAGTTAATAATTGTAGCGAATCTATGTTATTAATCTTAGGGGGAACATTCAATCGAACAAACATATATTGTAGACAATTATGTTTCTTAATTGATTAATCTATCTAGATTTTTATGTTGCCATTAAATTAAATAACATTATGGCCTATGATTGTGTATCTTGATGTGCTTTTGAACATTTCAACACGTAGTATTTATTAATATGAATAAATCTAGCTTTTGAAATTTTATTATAAGGTCGTGAACCCTCATAAAATATCAGGAAAAAAGATCCATGTAGATGCCTTATAAGGATCATCTATCTTAGATGAGTTTTCCGCAATTTATGCATCGTAAAAAATGTTCTAATTTGAAAAATCGATCACCACTCAGAATAACTTTTGATTTTTTTTTAATTTCTAGATATTTAAATGTTAACTTACTTGTAGGTCTAACATTTATTACTTGAATTTAACCATTAATCCTCATGAATCAATTTCACAATTTATTTCAATATAGGCCAAATTCTCAAGATTCAATAAGCTTGTTATTAAATCTAAAGTATCTTTTCTTGAATGCTTTGACTGTATGCATGAAAACAAACACAAATTGTTATTTTTCTTGTTTTTTTAAATACATTTTTATGATTTTTTAGATGATATTTTTTATATTTTTAAATAAAAAAATAAAGGAAAATTTGGATAGGGTGTAGCCTAAGTAAATAAGCCGACCCGGCCACGTTAGGCCAAAAGGCCTAACCTTGCTGAACTTGGGCTGGACTTGGCCCACCCAACTGGGCTGGGCCAAGAGCAGTCCAACCTAAAATTAAAACAAACAAATAAAAAAGGGAAATTAGGGTGTTACTTTTTAAAAAGCTCTTTGTTATGAAGAAGCCATAAATAAATCATAGGAGAATCAAGGTCTTCAGCATATATGGGTTGGCTGTGGGCAGCACCCTATAGCTATAACATTATGTGTGTGTAGATCCTTGACAACATAGAGGAGTATAGATGGTATACTTGTTACATGAACAGTAACAAGGTGGTCAGTCGATGGTGACGAGAGGCTTACCTGCCAATACAATTGAGTAGAGGAGGACGAGGTGGTTCTTCCTATGGTGGTGGCATCAGAAATGGTGGCCTGTGGTGGCTGGAGGGGCTGTCAAATGTTGGTTGCTCTATGTTGGAATTCATTGTTACCGCTTCGCTATAGCTTGTTGTTGCTGCTTGGTTCGACTGTGGAGAGAGAAGGGCAACCTATGATGAGGAAGGAAAACAAGGGTAGTGACTGGGAGATGGCTAGAAGAGAGAGAGAGCTAGTTGTCAATTGTTCAAGGAGAGAGAGACGACACTACAAAAAGAAGGAGAGAGACATGCCGACAGCGATACTGTCGGAGATGAGGAAGATGATGGTGGCTACCGTTGGTGGTTATTTGTATATGTGTTTTTGTAATTTTTTGCCCTATCGCGCTTTCTCTGCAAGTTTACTGTTTGCTTCTATCGTTTTACTCCCTCTATATATTTTTGTGTTCCTCCCTTATGTTATGTAATTTTTTTCTCGTGTTCTCCAAATTTTCCCATTGATCTCTCCTATTGTCCTCCCTCTGTCTACTTCTCTTGTATCTCTGTCAATTTTTCTCCCTTGTTCTCAACCTCTTCCTCATAAATCTTTTCTCCCCCCTCTCTTTGTTCATCTACATGCATGGTATTTATAGATGAAGAGGTAACCCTTTGACTGCCCATTGCGTGCAGCGAGAGGGTTGTCGCCTCTAAACTTGCAATATTTTTATTTCTTACTTTAACTTAGTGTCATTCCTCTTAATGTTTCTAATATCATATGTATACCAAGTGGTTTAGCCAAAGCATCGACTAAATTCATTTCTAACTTCACATAATCCATTGAAATAACTCTATCTCTTAATTTTACTACATTATGTCTTAATCAAATATGTTGATTTTTACCATTGAAAGATTTATTCTTTGCAATGGATATTGTTGCTTGACAGTCACAATGCATGGATAAAGAAGGTGTTGGTTTTATTCCTAATGGAATTTCAATAAAAAAAAATCTCAATCAATCAACTTCATATCTTGCTAAGTCTAGTGCTATAAATTCTAACTCCATGGTGAATCAAGCAATTAAACTTTGTTTGGAAGATTTCCAAGACACTACACCACCACCTACAATAAAGATATAGCCACTAGTGTATTTAATCTCATCTGAATCTGAAATCTAGTTAGCATCATTATATCCTATCAATACAGTGGAAAATCCACTATATAGAATACCATAACTTATGGTGCCTCTCAGATATTTTATTAGTCAAATTATTGTCGCTCAATACTCAATGTTAGGATTTTGTGTATATCTACTTAGTCTACATACAGTGTATGCTATATGAGGTCGAATTAAATTCATTAAATACATTAGACTCCTAATGATCTGAGCATACTCAAGCTGACCAATAACATCACCTTTATTTTACTTCAATTGTGAGTTTGCGTCATAAGGAGTACCCACAGGTGTCACGTCAAAATGACCAAACTTCTTGAGAAGTTTCTCTACGTAATGTTCTTGTGTTAACATTATACCATTGTTTCTCCTTAAAAATTTTATACACAATATTACACTAACTTCATCCATATCTTTCATATCGAATTTAGATGCTATGTACAATATGCATGTTAGAACCGAAAATAAGCATATCATCTACATATAAACGAATGATCACATATTCATTATGAATAGTCTTAGTATAAACACATTTATCCACACTAACTGATGACAAAACATCACTTAAAATTACTTGATCAAATGTCTCATGCCACAGTTTAGGAGCTATAAACTTTTAGAGATTTTCTCAATTTACAAACTTTTTTCTGATCAGGAACTATAAAGCCTTTAGGTTGTAACATATATATCTCTTCTTTTAAATTACCATTTAAAAAAACAATTTTAAAATTCATTTGATGTATAAAGAGACTATGAATAGAAGCTAAAGTAATTTGAACTCAAATTGAAGTAATTTTAGCTACAGGTGAGAAGGTATAAAAAAATCCACATTTTGTTTTTAAGTGAAACCTTTTACAACTAATCTTACTTTGTATTTATCTATAGAACCATTAGGAAGATATTTTCTTTTAAAAATCTATTTACAACAAATAGGTTTTTCACCAGGAGGCAAATCAATAATATCCCAAATTTGATTTTGTAAAAGCGAATCAATTTCAACTTTAATTGCTTCTTTCCAGAACAAAGAATCAGAGGAAGAAATAGATTTAATATTGGTTACTAGATCATTATCTAATAAATAAGTAAAAAATTCATTTCCAAATGAAGTTTATTTTCTGTCTTTTACTCCTTATTTCCTCAATGTGAGTTTCATTAATCCTATTATTATTAATAGGTGTGTGAGAAATATTTTCCTTTAATGGATAAATATCTTCAAAAAAATCTTCATTTTTTGTTTCTATAATAGTGTTGTGATCTAGCACATCGCTTTTTCAAACTAGAAACCTATATGCAACATTATTTTCGGCATAATCAATGAACATACAATCAGAAGTTTTTGAACCTATCTTTCTTCTTTTTGGTTCAAGTAGCATAATCTTAGCTAGACACCCCTATATTTTTAGCTACTTTAGATTTGGAGAATAACCTTTCCATAGTTTATATGTTGTTAAACCAGTTTTCTTGTAATGACTCTCATTTTTTATTCTATTACTTTAACCATGAATGTTTCCCCTTATAAAAGGTAGATGGAGCATAATAGTTTATCTATTTTTTTGCTTGCTGAAATTTCTAGTGAAATTTTGGCATAGTTTCCTCTATATCGAGAAATCCCAAGTTATAGACAATGTACCCTGCACACATTTCATCCACAATCATATTCATGTTTAGTACAATCAACTGCATAATTCATTTCAGATTATGCTCAGGATCGTATTCATTTCCAAACTCCATCTTACATCACATGCATAAGATAATAATAATAATAAAAAAAGCCAATTCCAGCACAAGGATTTCATATACATATTCATATATACATAAATATACGTAACACAGTTTAATATATCAACATAATCTAGTATACTCTAATATCCTGAGTATAGGAAGATACATTTAATATTTCAAAATAAAATATTACGAACATAATATTCTATACAGGTCACATGTTTACTGCATGAAAAAATTACACTGCTTATCTCTAAGTTCCTAACTTATACAAAAAGGGATCAAAGAACCTAAAATTTATTCCTGACATAAAGGGAAAAAAACTACAAAATATAATTTTTTTCATATAAGTAAGAACAAACAAGTAAATATATGCAATTTACAAAAGAAAAATTAAACATGTTTATCTACTTAAATATTGGATTCTAAATAAAACCATAAACCCCTTTCAAGGGTTATAAGAAAATTTGTTTCTTTTGACTACTTCTTCCCTGTCTACATAAAAAAAACGATTATTAAAACTAGACCTCCATTAGTGTCTTTAGTTATCCATCCTGGGAACAACTAATCAATTTCATGAAAATATCGACACGAACGTAGTTGTTAGTGTCATTAACTATTTTTAAAACTAAATTAGATAATCATTGTTCCATATTACCTTGAGAGGTTCTCAAGTATGCCGTTGTCAAGAATTCTTTATATCATTAGCTTTCATCTCGGAAAGCTAATCAAGTTTATAAATTTTGTCGATAATGACATTACCCATCGATATCATTAACTATTCAAAACTTGAATTGTTAATCAAGTTTATAGATTTTGTCGATATCGATGTCACCTGCAGATATCATTAAATAATTCTAAACCTAAATAGTTTATCAAGTTTATAAATTTTGTCGATATTGACGTCACCCGTCGATATCATTAACTATTCTAAACCCGAATAGTTAATCAAGGTTTATATTTCTCCACCCATGCATTGGTAATGCTAATGTTAACATCATTAGCCTGACATACCAGGGACAAACAAATTAAATTTGAGAAACAATCATTACCAAAATTTGTTGTTACTATTCATTTACTCTAAAAAAACCCATATATTAAATCTATTCCTTTATTTCTATTTTTTTCTTCATTTATCCTTTCCTTTCCCCCTTTTCTTTTCCTTATCAATAAGACTAAATTTTTTCTTATAGTTCAATAATTAGTTAAAATAATTATTAACTAGAGGAGATATAGGTACCAAGTACCTACCTGCTGTAAATGCTCGACTTGCGTTCCCCTGTTGTTATTATACTCCTCTCGCGGTTCCTCTTGAAACCACAAACACTCATATTATTCCATAGTAGTCCACATATTACACACAATAACAACGACAATGGAAATAATATCCATTTCTCTTTTACCAATCCCTGTTTTCTTCACTTTCATTCCTCATTATTATCCTTTAACTTTTTAGCTCATTGGTAGTCCAAGTGAACCTCATGAATTCAATTTTGATCACATCTTTTTTTTTAAGATCAAGACACTTTATGTAGAGAAAGAGAATAAATTATACCCTTAATGTAGCTAACTTTTGTCGTTTTATCAACTTAGCCGAATCTGCCAACAGGGGTGACAACTCGACCTCTGTAGTTTGCAGGTCCAAATTCCCCTAGGAAATAGGACAACGAATCTGTCATGTTTTGCAAATGGAGAAAGTATCTCCAATTCATCTTCAATCACTGTTTCCTCATTAGTCACAGTCATGCCTTCCCTTTATTCATGGAACCCTTTTCATTTATGTCATCTTCAAGTCATCTGAACCAAATTAATTAGTTAAGCAATTTCATAAATTCTCATTCCCTCTCTTTGGTGTTTTCGTCGAGACATGCCCAAGGGAACCAAGAGTTCCATTACTCTCTTTTATGCACTCATTTCTTATTTCTCTTTAAGGTACTTAGATCATTCTAGTCAATTTAATCTCACTCGTTTCTGCATTTTCCCAATATTTTATGTTAAAGAATCCTAATTTCCAATTCAAGAAAAATCATGAATTTTTAATCAAATTGAAGTTAATTTCATAGAAATTGGAATTAAAACTCCTTACTTGGATGAAATCTAATCTTTACTTCATAAATTTTGGAAGAATCTTAGCCTTCTTCTCCTTGTATATAGCCAGCCACTCTTCTCCCGCTTTTCTTCCTTAATTTTTAACTTTTCTTCTTGTTAATTATTGACCTGATTGTGTTCCTCCACTTTACAATTCCAAAGCTTACATTGGTTTACTAATTTTAGGTGTTTACTCCTAGTTTCATGAAGTAAAAATCTGCAATCCCCCCCCTTCTCCTTCTTCTAGTTTTTAGTCAACCATGGATGTGAGAAGGGATGGGTATTTATAGTCCCATCTCTTCTTAATTCCATTTTGGCCCCATCCTTTTTCCCTTTTTTTATATTTCAACCCTTTTGTTTCTTTTTAAAAAAATGTATCATAACAACTTTTTAAATTATTATAAACATTCCCCTCTTTGTATATTTATTCTCAGCACATTTCTTATAAGGAATTCTATTTTGTAAATGTCATGCAAATAAAATAGTTTCACCCCTATAAATTATTAGATGTAGAAGAACTAACTTGAATTGCATTCATCATTTCTTATAAAAAATTATTTTTTCTTTCAGCTACCCCATTTGACTAGGGTGAATACGGTGGAGTAACTGCATGTATTATACCTTCCTTTCACAATAATCATTCATTTTAACATACTCGCCTCCTCTATTTGATCTAACTCGTTTGATTTTTTTGTTTAGTTGATTTTATACTTTTGTTTTAGTAATAAAAACATGGTATAAGCTTCATTTTTACTTCTAAGTAGGTACAACTATGCATATCTTGAAAAATCATTTATGCCTATCACATGATATTTCTTACCTCCTCTCGTCATAGCTTGTTTTAAATCTCCTAAATCTGTGTGTATTAAGCTAAGTAAGTCAGTTTCTCTTTTAACTGATGTACATGATTTCTTAGTAATTTTAGCTTCAAAACATTCTTCACATTATTAATAAATGAATAATTTTGAACTTGAGATTAAACCAAGAGAGTTCATTTTCTTAAGATGAGATAAACTAACATGTCTTAAGCTAGCATGCCATAAATCAATACTATCAAGCAAGTAAGGCAAAGATGATGCATTTTCATTCATATTTTTAGCAACATTGAGTACAAAAGGTCCATGGTTACAATATCCTTTCCCCCCACAAATACATTGTTCTATGTCATTACAATTTTATCAAATTCAAATGATTAATCTAAAATTTTCCCAACACAGATATAGAGACCAAATTTGCTCTTCTATTAGGGACATGTAATAACTCATTCAAAGCCAATGTCTTTCCTAAAGTCAATTTCAAAAGGACTTTGTCGTTTCCAAGAATATTTGTTGTCCTTGAATCTTCAAAGTAGATCACTTCTTCTCCATCCTTAAAAGGTGTATAAGTGGAGAGGAATTCTTTATTTTAACATATGTGCCTAGTAGCATCGAAGTCTACCACCCAATTTTTCTCATCGGTCACCATATTGACTTGATAAAAATCCACAATAATGATGTCTTCTCCTTCAACCATGTTGACCACAATTTTAGGAGGATTGTTGTTTCTCTTTCTATTTTGGCATTGAGGTGCATGGTGGCTAGGTTTACCACACATAAAACAATTATTGGTTTTAGGTTTGAACACAGTGATATTGTTACTATTTGACTTCAAATTTTATTAAATATATTCTCATACCTTTTTTGATGTGAACTCCCTTCTACCAAGTTTGCTTTGGTGGTCATCTCCTTCTTCCTTGTAGTTTGTAGCTCCTTTCTATTTGTGTCTTCAATTATGATGTTAGTGATAAGGTAAGTCAATGACAATTGTCTATGCTTGTGCTTAAGTTGCTGTTTATAGTTGATACATGAGTTAGAAAGTTTTTCTATTAGTATTCCAGCAATGAATGTTTCAAGAAGGTTGATATTTACAGTCTTCATATCTTCAAGAAGTCTATAGTATTTGTTAATTTGAGATTTGATATCTTTGTCATCAACCATTTCTCAATGGTAAAATTTGCTAATGACTACTTTTTGATTCCCAACATCTTCGCCATTATATTTTGCCACCATGTTGCTTCATATGTCCCTTACTTCCTTGTAACTATAATATACATCAAACAACCCATTGAAGAGAGTGCTTAAAATAGAGTGCCTACAAACCTTGTTTCCATGTGTCCATGCTTTGGCATTCTCAGCATCCTTGGGATGGACAAGAACCCAAGCCATGTCATGCAAATCAAGAATGCCGAAAATCCTTTCTTGACACCTTTAAAAGTTCTCTCCAGAAAACACCTCAATTTTAGAGATGTCAGGAAATGGCTTGGCCAACGGAACAGTGGCAGTTGGAGGAGGGATGACAATGGCAGAAACAGCAGCAACATTGAGGGCAGGGGCATTGTTAGTAGTAGTGTTTCTGTCCATGTTGAAAAGGAATATCCTTAAGATTGTTGTGATAAATTATGAATGTATGGAGCATAAACAAAAAACATGAGGCGTGCTTGTGCATTGTCCTTAAGGATATTTTCCCAACAATAAGGTATCCTCTATGATTCAACAAGTTCTTCCTGAACAAAAGAGGGCAACATAAAAACAGCCTAGAAAGAAGAAAGACCAACAAATGAGAAGAAAAGAAAAGTGTTTTTTTTTGGATTGTGTTTATTTGAAAAAATTGCTTGGTATTTATAGGCTACAATAATGTAACAATCATATTTAATTTTATTATGAAATTCAAGTGGTTGTTACAATAGTTTAAAAAATAGTTGTTACAATAGTTTAAATTATGGTAAATGAAAAATGTTTTAAAATTTGTAATTGTTTTAGAAATAATTTTCAATGGTTATAAATTTAATATTTTCAATTTAAGGGTCATCAAAATATTTTAACAAAACAATAAAAATAATTTAGAGAGTGTAGGCATCGCCTCACGCGCAGGGGTGAGATGAATCAAATGTTTTCCTCTTACTTGACTCATCCTTATGTGTGCGAGCTCACTCTACTTCCTTTGTTGGTTACTATCCTATCTCAAGTTTTATTATATAAACACTTGATGAAAAACTTCTTTTTCCAATGTGGGATAGAAAGTCCTATATACACTCTTTGCACTCAAGAGGTCCTTTATGTTTTTCCAATGTGGGATAGAAAGGCCTATATACTCTTTGCACTCAAGAGGTCCTTTATGTTTTACCAATGTAGGGTAGTCTTTTGAAATATCTTTTATAATTTTTACAGCATCCTCTACTGTCAAAACAAGACGCGAACAAATTGGTTGTTGGTGAAATGAGAATTGCCTAATTATTTTCATTAGTGATTCAAATCACAAATTTGTTCCTTATTGTTCTAATTGGAGTTTTTGGTTATTATTTCATCATAAGACTACTATGTTTTCCAAGATTTACTTTAATTTTCTTAAAAGTTTCATGAGTTGATTTTGACTGATAGGATCTTGAATTGTGTTATTGGTGTTGCTGGTGAAATGGGATTGATTGGTTGTGTAGAGAATGTGTTTGAAGAAATGGTTAAGAAAGATTGTAAATTGATTGTATATACGCACTCAACCTTGATTTAAACTTTAAAGATCCATTAGCATTATTTAAGGTGTTTGATTTTATGATCTAACTATACAATTTGAGTTTATATTACATTTTTGTGTCGTGTTGTAAAAGCGATTTTGACAATCTTGGATGTACCTTTAGTTTCATTAAAAAATAATTTAAATATAAATTGATTTATAGATTGGTTGACTAACGAATAACTTTATCATTAAATAAAAAAAATTGTTATATATCATTACAAATGTAACTTTGAGAATACCTTTACCATTGAATGAAAAACACAAATATTGTTAGAAGTATTATATATTGTTGTCATATATCACTAAATTATCTGTTATAAGCAAATACCATAGGGGCAAGGCTTTAAGAATTAAAAGTTTTCTTTTTTATTAGGATATAATCCTAAGAAATAGAATTTTATTAAAACTTTTGTATCAACATTATGATCTTTCTTTTGAATTTTCGCAACTAGTTTTTATTTATTTCTTAATTTATTTTAAAATATGTTTATTTAAAAATAAATTTTAACCTAAATTAAAATCTCATATTTAAAATTAAATCAATTTTTTAATTAAGGTTTCATTTTACTATGTATTTTTCAATTGATTTTTTAACTTTTGATTTATATTTGATTGAAAATAAATTTTTATTTACATAAAACATTATTAAAAAATAAAGTTAAAATTTAAAATATGCAACTTCCACTTATATATTCAAACTTGTTCTATATGAATTCTTTTATAAAAATGAAAGGAGTTTTTTTTACCTAACATACATATAACATTTAATTTAGGGTCTATTTGACACAATTGTTGTTGTTGTGGTTGAAGTTGAAAAAAAGTAGGTTTATGAAAAGCGCTTTTAGCTGCTGTTCGTAACTGAAATTTATGTTTGGTCAAAACTGTGGTTGAGATTGAGTTTAATGAAAAACAGTTTCATGTGTTTGGTTATCATGTTTTTCATATTGTTGTCAACCTCTTGAAATTACTTTAAAATACACATACATATGTACATATATATAAATATTTTTTTAGAATAATTTCATAGATTTATTAATAATTATAATAACAAAATATTTGAAATCATTCAAGTAAATTATACATATTTTTCTAAAATTCACAATAAAAAATTATTAACATGATAAAAAAATATAATAATTATAATAAAAGGAAAGAGAAGAAAAACATTCCCGGAAATAAACATCGAATAAAAAATCTAGCTTCGATCCTAAGCTATTATTCATAGACGGAGACTAATTGTTCTCTCTTGTTAAAGTTAAGAGCTTTAGAGAGAGTTATGGATAAATTCAACAGCATGTTACAACTGAAAACAAACCCACAACAACAATTGAGGGATTGGCAGAGGAAGCTACATCAAGAGTGCCGTAACATTGAGCAGCAAATTAGAGGCAAGTTTCCAACTTTTCAATTTTGTTAATATCATGGTTTTCTTAAAGCTCTAAGCTTGGATTTATGGATCTATTCCATTAAGTGTGGTGATGGAGAATTACCTAATACCTATAACAGATCGGAGTACCTAGTGTTCACCATGACTCATTGCCGCTATGAACTGACAATTTGTCATGGTGAATCGCGGGTGTACATCCTCTTTTTTTGTGTTTTTTGAACAGTGAATTAACGAAAAAGCCCCCCGAAAATGACAAAAAACACCGCTGGTTTCAGGCGCTGGAAGGTCATTGACCACACTTATTATAAATCCTTAATATTTTCAGTCCCAAAGTTTCATTTCTTTCAATTTTATCCTTCAATGCAATTTAATTATGGATTTTAATTTCATTTTGGTCCCATTTCTTTTAATTTCAAGTTATGTTTTCAATTATTTAATTTTTATGTTTGGATTTGCTTCAATTTTGTTCTTAAAATTACATGTATTATTTAAACTGTGTCAAATTCATTATATATTTGTATATTTATGTCACATTAAAGTATGTTAAACTAATTATATGTTTTAATATTTATTGGATATTATCGCCTAAGAATGTATATAGAGAGAAAAAAATTATCTAGGATTTTCTTAAGAAAAAAAATTAATATCAGTATTCTTAAATACATTTAATATAATAATACAAGCAATAAATCTTATAAAAAATAAAAATAAATTGTCTACGAATTTTAATTTTTTGCTTTGTTTTTTAAAGTTTATTTCTTAAAAAATATTTATAATATTTTGGTCTTTAATATTTCATATCTAATATTACTGGGCACAAAATACAACAAAAAAAAATTGACAAATTTATCTAGATTATCTACAATTAAAAAATATTCGGCTCACTTCTCATTTCGATTACACTGTTTTTTTTAAACAGCAGATAAATAATTATAGCACGCAAAAAATTTAGGTTTATTTCTATAAAAAAATTACAATATTTTTATTTATAATGTGTCAGATCTAATATTACAAGAGGAAAAAAGCAGCTCATAAATTGTTTTTGACAAATTTACCTGGATAATCTACAATTAAAAAATCTACACCCACTTCCCATTTCGATTACACTATAAAGTATGTGAGACTAATTATATATTTTAATATTTATTGAATATTATTGCCTAAAAATATATATATAGAGAGAAAAATGACCTACGATTTCTTGCAAAAAAAATTGATATTGGTATTCTTGAATACATTTAATATAGTAATATGATTAATAAATCTTATAGATATAACTTTGGCTTTGAAAAAATTAAACGGTGACCTTTTTTCATATATTTTTATATTTTTTATTAACCAGGTTTCTTTTTTGTGTTTTTTTAACTAGAGTATCCGTGAAAACAAATTTCTAACAAATCATTTTACCTTCTTAGCAATTTTTCTTATAAATTTTATCAAAAGTTTTTTAGTGATGGCAATATTCAATAGCTTTTTGGTTGAAAAAAACCATAACCATTTTTAACAAATTTTATCAATTATAATTTTTATAATTAATTATTAAAATAACAAAATATAATATTTATAAAATCAATTAATTTTTTACATAGATAAAAAAAACCTAGCGGAGCGGGCGAATTGATTCTTTTGGGCTAAAAAGCTTGGGGTTTTGTCATGGTTTTATATGTGCAGAGAGGGAGAAGATGAAGTTGAGCGTGAATGGAGTCTCAGCTCTGCATTATGCAGATTTCCATTGTGCAGAAATGTTAGCTTCCAAAGCAGCTCTCAACTGCTTTATATCTGCGATAATTTTAATTTTTTTAGTAGATCTACAGTTAAAAACTGGAGTTCCATTTGGTGATTTTTACTTTTAGGATTACGGTTCAATGCACCACAAGTTGAACCGACATCCACTTAATTAACTATAACGAATCAAATATCTATTTTTTTTTCAAATAAAATAAATCCTTGAGTTATTTTCTAGATTTAAAATCTAAAACAGGGAAAAAAAATCTACATGAGAGCATCTAAAGGCTTTCGCTTGCCTTACAAAAAAGGATATTCCGCTTCTCGCCACCCCGATTTCTTTTTTTCTTTAAAAAAGAAAGGAATTTACAGGCCCAAGAACAACAAATAGTTCAATCACCCACATTTCTAATTTCTTCCTGTTCCAACATAAACTCTAGTGTGTGGATACAGTAGAAAAGTAAACACTATAAAACGATGCCAGAAGAGACCAATTGTATTGACTACGTAATGGAGAAGGCTTCAGGTCCTCACTTCTCCGGCCTCCGTCTCGATGGCCTGCTTTCTTCTCCTCCGTCTTCCTCCACTGCGTCTCCTTCTCACCGCTCCGCCTCCGCTTCCGACTCCAATGCTCCCAAACAACCTTTTGTCATTGGTATATTTCACTCACAAATTTATATTTTTTTAATTATAATAAAATAGTAATATTTTTTGAATATTTTATTAACTTTGTAGGAGTTTCTGGTGGTACGGCTTCCGGTAAGACTACAGTGTGCGATATGATCATTCAACAGCTTCATGATCACCGAGTTGTTCTTATTAATCAGGTTTTTTATTTTATTTTTATTTTTTTGGATTTAATTTTCTTAACACTCATTTTAAAATTTTAATGTTATGATTTGCTTTTGAATTTTAGGATTCGTTTTATCGTGGCTTGACGGCTGAAGAATCGAAGCGAGTACATGAGTATAATTTTGATCATCCTGGTAAAATTGAGCTGTTCATCAAATTTTGAGAAATATGATTTTTTTTTTGGTTAGTTGTTTTAGTGTTGTTGTTGTTGTAGATGCTTTTGATACTGAGCAGCTTTTAGACTGTGTTCAAAAGCTGAGAAGTGGTCATTCTTATCAAGTTCCATTCTATGATTTTAAGAGCCATCGCCGATGTTCGGATACCTTTAGGCAGGTACATACTTTTATGGAATTTTCAGCAACAATAACTTTTTTTTTTCTTTTAGGATTGGTGTGAAAATTTTGGATACGGGATGGTAAATGGTGACATGTTTGATCAATCATGTTATCGATTTTAACATGCTACCCCAGTTGGAAACACTTATATAAATGGTGGAGGTTGCTAAGTTTCGCTCCCAGGAGAAAATGTCGTATCGCAATTATTTTTATCCTACTGCAATTCTATGTGGAAAATTACAAGCATAGAGGGTGAATGATTTAGTGATAATATTGTGAGGGTTTGTGAATTTTGACATCATCACAAGTAAACCAACTGCTGTTAGCGCCCTTTCTTGCCATTTAGTGAAATATCCTATAAACAGCTGTGAAGCTCTAGTCTGTCATTGAAAATAAGAAGTTGAAAGATTTAATATTTGGACATTTTTATTTGTTCTTACCACTATTTAGTCCTTTTTTTTCAAATTATTTTTCAATCTCTTTGCCTTTCTTCTTCCAGAGGGGGTTTAAATGCAAATTCATTCAACTTTCTTTTGAAACGTTATTTGGATTATTTGTCAGGTGAACGTTTCTGATGTGATTATCCTAGAGGGGATTCTGGTTTTTCATGACCAGCGTGTTCGCAACCTGATGAACATGAAAATTTTTGTTGATACAGGTTTGAGTCTTTAACTAGTTGACAAGAATAAATATGATAATAATTAGTAATCTGTATATTGGATTTACTTGCACATAAATCCTTTAAGTTCAACATAAAATGAAAACCATTTTGAGCTCTGAATGCCATATGATAGTGTTATTTTAATCATAACTTATTATTGTAATAAAGCCACAAAAGTCTAGTCAGACATGATGGGAGATGATCTACTTAAAGAGTTATTTGACTGTCAAATTAAGCAAGATGCAGTAAAAATGTTTAGTTATTACTACTATATTTTTCTTTATTTTGCTTTCTCCCCTTTATTTAAGTTCTGTTATGTGCTGCTTCTAGATGCTGATGTGAGGCTTGCTCGTAGAATAAGACGTGACACAGTTGAGAGGGGTAGGGACATAAACTCTGTTCTTGAACAGGTTAGCAATTTATGCTTATTATATTCCCCCCCCTAAATTAGTTAGATAATGATAAATGCCAGCCATGGCTTGTTAGTGTATTTGTCACATAAATGTGTTTTGCATGAAGCATTCCATTCCTTGTTTAATTTAAAATTATGGCATATTTGCCAAGTATATTAAGCAAATTTAAATTATATAGCTGAATATCCTTTTGTTTTTTTGCTTTGAATGTGAATACTTGCATTAGTTTAGATTGTATGAAAACCACAATATAGAAGAAAAGTGACCTTCACTCAAATGGATATAACACTGTGTTTAGTATTCATCATCCATCTCAAACCAACAGCACATGCATTGAAAAACCAGGGCTAATGCCTGTCTCTATTTTAAGTTCAATTAACATGCCCTTGCTACCGGAGGACTCAAATTAATGTCTCTAGCTGCCATAGGAATGGACTCATTTCATTCTCCTTGTTTGGTACCCTATACTGTCCACTTAGAATGAAATGTCAGGAAAATCGGTGTAGGATTCTGGCTTCTAAGAAGTGTCTTAATCAGAATGTATTTCAGCTTTTGGTATACTGGAAATTGTTATATCCCATCAATTAGTGACTTAAATGCAAGCGCTCAACTGGTGCTGAT
The DNA here is from genome assembly GCA_032356905.1 of Salix exigua. NCBI lineage: Eukaryota > Viridiplantae > Streptophyta > Magnoliopsida > Malpighiales > Salicaceae > Salix > Salix exigua. The sequence goes on from CM063604.1 coordinate 10,915,574, forward strand.
GCATGTATATCCTAGGAAGAAACCCCTATGTTGAACACATATATATATAGTTGTGGATCTAAACTTCCATAGCAATTTATTTGTGTTTGTATGCTGGCTGGAGTTAGAAAACTCTTCTGCTGGACCACTTTAAAATCATGGATATGTGATTAGTTAATCCAAATTACAGCTAGGATAATGTCCCATTTTATTATTGCTCATGGTTTTCAAGGTGCTGTTGCTGTGAATATTTGCAGAAATTGAGAGGGTGATTCTCAGAGATTAAATCTCTTTGTGACTGTTATTGATGTCACACACTGAAGCATAACTGTTGATTTTGCAGTATGCTAAATTTGTGAAGCCTGCTTTTGACGATTTTGTGTTACCTTCAAAGAAGTATGCTGATGTGATCATCCCACGAGGGGGTGACAATCATGTTGCCATTGATTTAATTGTGCAACATATCCACACAAAGCTAGGTCAACATGATCTGTGCAAAATATATCCAAATGTGTATGTCATTCAGTCAACTTTTCAGGTACGTCTTATGTATATTTTCCATTTGTTGCTATTATGCATTATGTGAAATTGATTTTGGTAGTGTTTTCAGTATTTGCAAGAGAATGCAAAACCTATTGTGTGAACTGTATTAGTTTTATTGTTTTTGATGGTTTATGTCTTTAAAAAAAACAAAACAAAAACTGATTTCATTTAGTGAATTATAGTAAACATTCAATGTTACCATTTGAAGTTGAGTCTATAGGTAGGTGCCAAAAGAGGCATCAAGTGACTTTGGAGTTGGGGTGTAACAATTAGAATAAAGCAAAAGTTCAGGTAACAAGAATATCATGTTAGCATGGTTTTTGGTTTTGATTATTGGACATCATTTGAGTAAAGAACAAAGATATAACCACAGATTCAGATTTTGCTTTGAGCAAATGTTGGGCAAGGCTTAAAATTTGTCATTTTCTTTTATTTGTATGTGTATCTAAACAAGAACCAAAAGAAAGATGAAGAAACCAATGTGGGAATGGTTCAATTGGCACTATGATGTCAATAGATGAGACTAGTGTGCTTAAAGATCCTCCTTAGCCTCTATAGTTAGATATGCAATTTAGTTTAATTTGAGTCCAGTCCAGCTTTGATTCATCCTTTGTTTGGATTTGCTTATATGAATAAGTCATGTTGCAGATAAGAGGTATGCATACACTGATTCGAGACAAGGAGATATCAAAGCATGATTTTGTATTTTATTCAGACCGACTTATCCGTCTGGTATATTTAATCTATTTTCCAAAATTCCTCTTGTACTATGTTCTCATGATAGATTGTAATATCTGTTTTCATTGAGTTTTCAGGTTGTTGAACATGGTTTGGGCCATTTGCCATTCACTGAGAAGCAAGTAGTGACACCAACAGGTGTGTTGTAGTAGAATAAATAATGAAGCCTGGGTTCTATAATACATTTTCTTTGTAACGTTCCTTGTTTTCCCCTTCAATTCATATTTTACTGCATTACTCGTTCTCCTTGTTTTTAGTTTTCTATCTTTATATGTACATATATATAGAGAGGGCGATAATTTTAGCAACTTCATTTGAAATACAAGAGTTAAGGTGCTGAGAACTGTGTGCGCCCCTTGTGTTTTTTGTGTTTGAATAGTGAATGTGAATATTTACATGATGATTTTATTCTATTCCAGGATCGGCATACACTGGCGTTGACTTTTGCAAGAAATTATGTGGAGTATCTATTGTCCGAAGGTGAGGTTTAAATCACTTATTTACTTTGGGAGTTTGTTGGCATCTTGCTTCAGGAATGTGTTGAGCAGCAAGTTCTCATCTTAGGGTGGAAGCAATAATGAGTTTAGATACACTCTTCAGCCTCCTGACCCTGATGTGGAGCCTCAATACAGATATATTTCTGCTAACCAGTACTGTCTGTCATTTACAGTGGAGAAAGCATGGAAAATGCATTGCGAGCATGTTGCAAAGGAATAAAAATCGGAAAAATTCTCATCCACCGTGATGGAGACAATGGAAAACAGGTAAAATTTTGTGTTTACCCAATAAGAAATTCAACTCAGTACATGAGTACTACATTTCAGTTATCTTTTAACATTGCATTAGCTGTTTCCGTGCATGAGGATCACATTTCAGTTATCTCTTAACATTGTATTAGCTGTTTCCAACTTATGCAGCTTATATATGAGAAGCTCCCCAAGGATATTTCAGAACGGCATGTCCTTCTTCTAGATCCTGTTCTTGCTACAGGTAATAAGTTTCTATTCACTTCAAAACCAGAATAGATAGCGTATCTTTGCCATTGTCTGTTTTGTCGTAAAGTCTCAAATATATGTTCCTGTAGTGTTACTCTTTTTTGTTTTTGTTGATTGATGAGATTTTTCTTGTCCCCTCACTATTCTGGCTTCTCAATGAATAATGTAGATTCTTCTGAAAATTGTTTCCTTATTTGGAATCTGATTTCATGTCAGCACAGAGATTTTTCTATAATAAGTTTGTTCATGAGAAGAAGCAATTTTGATCCATGTGTATAATAGTACTTGGAGCCATACATTGGCTTTCTGTTAGTGTAGCTTTGACAAATCTGGCCATTTACCAGCTGAACTATAATTGGAACGATCTGATCCTATTGAAAGATTGAGAAAATTTGGTCATTGATTTAAGAGCAATCTTTATTTTTTGCTGTCTAGTGGTGCACTATTAGGATGCATGGCTTGTATTCATATCAATATAGGCATTAATTGTTCAACAATGGAAACTAGATGATTGGTTGCTATCTTTTATAATTTTCCTTAAGGTAACTCTGCAAACCAAGCGATAGAACTTCTCATACAGAAAGGAGTTCCAGAATCCCACATCATATTCCTAAACCTAATATCTGTAAGTTACTATCTTTTGATAACTTTCTAGAGAGTAAATTAATACTGGTTGCAGTATCTTGCTCAAGTTTAGATTGCTAAAGTCTAATGATATGCTCACTTTGGAATTTCAGGCTCCTGAGGGCATCCATTGCGTTTGCAAAAGGTTCCCATCCTTGAAAATCGTCACTTCAGAGATTGATGTTGCATTAAACGGGGAATTTCGGGTCATACCGGGCATGGGTGAGTTTGGTGACCGGTACTTTGGCACTGATGATTAAACAGAGTAACTAAGCAGGAGAGGAACCACTGGATGTTCCTGTCAAGTGAGACTAATATCAAGACTTTATTAAGACTAATTTGTCACTTTATGAGCGAGCTATATCATTCATGTTAATACGAGAATTAGTCACGTGATCGTCTGCCAAATATATTCCAAAAGCTGAATGGGCAAAATATTCAAAAATGCTGGTAAGTGAAGTGTTCCCCGGTCCATATTGAAAGGTTTTGGTATCTTAATTATCTCAATAGTTTAACTTGTGGTGAAGTTCCTCATTCTTGGGAAAACATTCCTTTCTTTTGTGTCCTTGATGTCTTTGTGGCTCCTTACGAGATTCAATATGTTCTCTTATCATCAGCCTTGGATTCTTGCTAGCTGAGCAGCATAGTCATGTTGGTGAAAGAAAAATCCGTTGTCCTTTATAACGTACATCTCACTGACCAAAACTCTCTTACAAGCTTTTCAGCTTGGTTGGCAGAAAAATATTTATAAATCATTGTTGTTTTCACTTGGTAGTTGGTTTCTTTTCGTGGCAAAATTTTGACAAAATGTTTTTTTTACCCATTCTTATCGTTGTTTCTGACAGTCTAGATTTATTTTTCGGAAATGGCTCATCAGAGATTCCAAGAGAGCTTACAAGCTTGTAGCATGGCAACCTTCTCTTTGTTCATGGATGTTAGAATACACTATAAGAATTAGTTTTTTTAGAGTGTTTTTCTTTTTATATGAACAAAGAACATATTGCATGTTTTAGGTCTTTTTGACACCATGCTTCAAAAATGTTTTTAATTTTTTTTTATTTGAAATTAAAAAAATTAGTGTTTTTAGATTACTTTTTTGTACTGATATTAAAATTAATTTATTAAAAAAATATATTATTTTGATATATTTTTAAACAAAATATTTTTAAAAACAATCAACCACACTTGGTTCTTGTGCGTGGGAACGAGAAGTTTTGAAAGCATTCATTTTCTAAGATAGAACAAAATAAAGCTTTCATGTCATTAATTTCATACCATGATATATAAAATTACTATTTTGATATTTCAATTTTTATAATAACAATTATAAAATATATTTTTTAAAAAAAAATTATGTCTAAACAAATCTTTTGTATTCACTAAGGTAAAAAAATATTAATATAAAAAATTATATTTTAAAAACTATTAAAATAATTATATTTTAAAATAAAAATCCCTTTGAAGTAGATTATTTTTTTGGTGTTCATAAAAAATTGATATGCTCAGCGAACAGGTTCGTATAGCAAATAGCGTGTACATGTGGCATGATCAGAAAAACTATGGTCGGTCCATGTAATATTCTGAATTGCCTGGACCTGTTAAGGGACAACCTATCTAGAAAGCGACCAATCAGCTCCAAGCTATCAATGATCCATCCTTTTATAAGGTCTTTAGAGGAATCATAAACTTTGTACAGGGCATTTGCCACGGAAACCTTTGTAGTCTATCTGTAATTTCCGTTTTTGTTAGTGAAACAAACGACTCCGTCCGGTGTTAGAGCATCTCCAGCCGGCGTCCTAAATTGAGAATGCAAAATTAAAATAATATCTGTTTGCCTATTTTTGTTTTTTTTAAGCTCCAGCGGGATGCCATTTACAAATGTAAAAATAGCATCCCTTTCCCGAGCTGCTATTTGTAGCAGCTCGGGACATAGAGCTATAAAAGGTGGCTCCACTTTGAGGCCATCTTTTATATATATTATAATATATAAATATATTTAAAAAAATGTAATATATATTAAAAAATAATATAAAAATTAATAATTATAGTATTGGATGGTTTTTTAAAAATAATTATATAATTTAATCTTATTAATTGTATAATTATTTGTATGATTAAACTACATATAAAATAATTATATTATATTTAAAATAATATAATAATAAATGGTTCTTCAAAATGACTTTTACTACTGGAACACACATCAATAAAAATATTATTTTTATACTATTCAAAGTACTATTTTAAAGATTTGTCTCTTCAAAATAGCACCCATTGGAGATGCTCTCACATGCCTAATTAACTGAGGGCAGAGGGCAGTAATTCCAAGAGTTTTTAAGGGTAATTATGGGTCTGCAGTAAATTAGGTCAGTCGAAGGTTTTTTTATTTTAATTACCTGGGTGGGTAGTTAATTATATGTAGGTGAAGTGGGTTAATTGTTATGTAGTAGTGCTCAGTTATTATAATTCTAGTTATTCCGATTCCTGTAAAACTAATGTCTGTTTAAGGCTAGAGATTTATGAGAAGATTATCATGCTAGTTAATTAATTGAGAGCATTCAAAAGTGGAGGTCCCGAACTCTTTAAATTGCCATAATTATTGTTTCAAAAGTAACTAGTTAAAGTTGTACTTATGGGTCTAATAAATGGTATCAAAGTCGTCCTCCAGCAATTCAAGCATGGATTGTTAATGGAAGGTGTGCCGCAACAACTTAACAATTTGTCATCAAGCTATGATAGCTTGATACATATTACAACCAGGCGTAGCTATGGTGGGGTTATACATGTGACATTGCCATTTAGGAAAAACAAGATAAGAAAATAAAAAACAATTCACTAATCATTTTTTTAAAATAATAATGATGAATGATGAAATAAAAAAACTAAAAGATAGGATGTTAGAACTTCCTTTAGATTTTCAAATATGTGATTCAGGTTATAGATCGGGAGCATTATATGTGGAAAAATCATGAAGCTCAATCCCTAATAAATCAAATATTGCATGATTAAATCAAGAAAAGGAATAATATAAAATAAATTAGGAAAAAATAAATCAAAAAAAATATGACAACTTGGGATTGAATGATAAAATTAAAAATAAACAAAACTTTTATAAAAATAAATCCAGAACAAAAACTAGATTTTACTTGGCAAAAGTTTGTTGTGGCTACCCATCATCCATGTTATTCTTGCTTACAATCCACAATGTAGACGAACTTAATGATTTGATGAAATAATTTGTATTTAATCTTGATGCAATCTTGGCGTGGGGAAAACACTGTTCCCCACGCCAATATATATATATATATTCTTTTGTTCTTTTTGGACAAAAATGATTCATATTTTATGTATTTGTGCTTTTAGATTTTATTTTTATTTTTTGTACTTATCGTTTTTAAATTTTATTTTATGTTGGTTACATTGTATTTTATTTTTAAATTTTTTATTATTATTTTTCGGTCCCTGAAAACACTGCAGCAATCTATAGTGTTTTCTTGCGCCATGATAATATATATATATATATATATATATATATATATATATATATATATATATATAATCTGTCTAGTATATCTTTTAAATTATGACTTTCAATTTGAGATAATTATTTACATCAATATTTTATGATAAAAATAAGTTAACATGACTTTCAAGCAAAAGATAAGTTAACATAACCTGAAATCAAAAGTACGAGCTAACTTGCCCGCATGTTGCACTGAACTTTTTTTTGTATATAAAAAACTCATTGTTTTGTGTTTGTTGTAATTAATTATTTTAATATTTAATTAGTAAAATTATAATTGATAAAATCTATTATAAATGATTTTTTTCCATCTAAAAGTGATTGAATGTTGTTACTTTTAAAATTATTTTGATAATTATTTAATCGACAAATTTTACAATTAGAATGAAAAAAATTCTATTAAAATGAGCTACATACTGTGTGGAACATACTGATTGATTGTTATGTGTGTTTTGCTTGTTTCATGAATTATTCTATTGGCAAATAGTAAAATTACAATCGATGAATTTTAGCATAGATGAGTTATTTGTTTTACGTAGCAAACAATTTGATTGGTGATTTTATTTTAACTACTTTGGTAATAATTTTATTGGTAGATAGTCAAACCACAATTGATCAAATTTATTAAAGATATATTATTTGTTGCGTGCAACATACTAATTGTTTGTTGGACATGTTTTTAATTATTTAACGAATAATTTAATTGACATATAAAAAAAATAACTATTAAAATTTATCAAAGATTATGTTTTAGGAATTTTTCTTCATATTATTATATTAAAAGTAGTTTAGAACACTGATATTAAATTAATTTTTCTTCATATTATTATTATTATTATATTAAGATGTTAATATCAAAAAATATCACAATAAATAATTAGTCTCTCCTATTTTTTTTAAAGGAAAAAGTCATTTTTTAAGCAAAAAGTCCCAAAAATAATTATTATCATTATTCCAAATGTTTTATCTATAGTAAAATAAAAACATATAAAAACAACATAAGCTTAAAAAATTTAATTAGATTATTTAGCTAAGATGTGTTGCATTTTAAAAAAAAATAGAATCATTAACAATTTTGTTACATGTAAAAAAAATTGATATTGGCTATGACAAAACACAAGGCAATTTTTTATTTTATTAATGTCTTATATTTTTATTCGTGATATGAAATTTCAAATATCATATATTAAAAAAGCTGCATAAGTTATTTTTGACAAAAATAACATTGACCACTGTATTTTTTTTCTACTCACACGATTTTAGCTGTGATTTTACGATTTTTTACGGACAAATTTAGGTACGATCTTACGATTTTACGATCTGAGTTTTCAAAGCCCCTTCCGTGTCGTGTCATAATCACGATTTTCGACAACCATATTGGTAACAAATGTCTTATCCTCTCTATGTGACTTCTGATGGGATTCTTGCTTGCTTCAACCCATCTGCTTTCTCTTGGTTTGAATTTTGTTCTTCGATTGAAATTAATTATATATTTTATTTTTATTTCAATTCTTATACATTTAATTTTTTATATTATTTCCCTTTTTGGTAGAACAATTTTGATTTTTTTATCAATTTTTTCATTGATTAAAAGTAATTACATATTTTGTTTTCATTTTGGCTCTTATATTTTATTTTTTGTTTGAATTTTGTTATTCGATTGAAATTGATTATATATTTTATTTCAATTCTTATACATTTAATTTTTGATATTATTTCCCTTTTTGGTATAACAAATTTGATTTTTTTATCAATTTTTTCATTGATTAAAAGTAACTACATATTTTATTTTCATTTTGACTCTTATACTTTTATATTTTTATTTTAATTCCTTTATTGTTTGTTTTTATATTTCTAAATAGTCTTTATTGTTGTCCATATATATATATACACACACTCTTAGTTTTGGTTTTTAATTTTTAGTACTGTCTCTTTTGTTGAGGTGATGTTTTTTAGAAAAAAAATAATTCTTAAATTTTAGTTTATGTTTGTAATCATTAAAAAATGATATTTTTCCCTTTTTTGTTTTTTCTTATCTTCAAGTAATTTTTTTCAGCTAATAATTTTATTTTTGTTTTATAATTTATTGTAGTTTTTTCGTTTGCTCATTTGTTAAAGATAATAATTTTAGTTTTATTTTTCTTGCTTCCTCTTTTGTTAGAGTTTTGGAGTTGTTTTTTTATTCTTTTATGAAATTTTGTTTTTCCATTATTTACACAATAATGATAATAGTTTTAGTTTTATTTTTCTTACTTCCTCTTTTGTTAGAGTTTTGAAGTTGTTTTTTTTATTCCGTGGGGTAACTTAATAATTTTTATTGTTATAGTAGTAATAGTAATAGTAATGATAATTGTTTTTGATTTTTAACTATAAATGTATAACAGAGAGTTTTGATTTTATTTTACACCACCAAAGCTAAATTTACTATGTTTTTTTAATGCAAACTGTATTTAATACAAATAAAAATTAAAAATCTAAACTAAGAGTAGAGGTATATAAATACAAATAAAAAATTAAAAACTATATCAAATAAATTGAAAAAAAATCAAGAAATCAAAACTACAACTAAATAAATAAATAAATAAAAATTATATATACTAAAACGAGACAAATTTGTTTTTAGCAACGGACCACAGGGCTCGTGAATACTATTTAAATTCCTTTCTGTTTATTTTTTGAGTTTCACAAGTTTTTATTTATTTATTTTTTCATTTAATTTTGATATTTTAAATTATTTTAACGAGATAGAAATCCTTACTATTTATTTGATTTAATGTAAAAATTAAATCCAAGTATTTTTCATATAGAATTTAGTCCTCTGGGCTTTTTTATTAGCCCATTGTCCATGAACCCCAACCATCTTCTACACAGAAAACCATGTAACCATGTAGAGCTCTCACTGTCTCTCAACTCTAGAAAAATGAAAAGGAAGCCAAGGGCAAATTCAGAGGGGGAGGGGGAGGGCGAGGGGGGAGCCAAGAAACAAAGCAAAGGAAAGTCAGTCTTCTCTCTCCGCCATAGGCACTGCAAAGCAAATTCTTTAGCATTAGCTCACTAAGAAGCACCACCCCCAAAGTAGAAAAAAATATTAAATAAACAGAAGCAGAAACTTTTATCCTAACGTAAGATTTCATTTCTTTTCTGATTTTTACATTTCTGTTTTAACGAATTAAAATTCAACACCCTTTTCCTTTATTTTTATTTTAATGCTCATTATCTGGAACAGCTTAATATCTTGTGTTCAATTACATCTCAAGTGCAATTAGGGTTTCTCATTTCTGTCTCTTGAAGCTCACTCACTTTTCCTTTCAACTAAAGATTAGGGCTTTTCTAGGGCATACAACTCTCTATTTCTGCTCAACTTTGATCCTTGATTCCTAAGGGCTTCAATTTGTTTGGATTTACATCTGTTTTTCAAGGTTTTTGTTGTGAGAGTGTTTTTGATGTTGTGTGCTTGAAGTTGATTGGAGATCTTGTAGTTAAGCTTGTTCTTAGGCTAATTTAGTGGATAGTTGATAGTGATTAGTTATGTCCTTGAACAACAACAACAACAACAACAACAACAACAACCTACCAAAGAGTTTAGGACAATCTTCGTCACCACTTGCTAATTCGGGGATTGTCAATTCATCGATGGGAGCGAACCCACACTTCTCACAAGCACAAGGACAAATGGGTGCTGGCTTTCAGGGTGGTCAGTTCCAGCTGTCCCAAGCACAGGCCACTGTGCAAGCTCACTTGAAAGCACAGCAGACTCACGCTCATGCACAAGCAGTCCATGCTTCTCAAATTCAAGCGGCTCATGTGCAACTCCAAGCACAACTCCAAGCCCAAGGGATCTCTCTCAACCAAACTCAGAATGTTGTCATAGGCAATTTGGGTTTGTCTTCACCGTCATTCTCCACTCCCGGGAATGCCAGTGCAAATTGCCCTCCTCAGAAACCTATGGGTAGGCCTCCTGGTGTTCCCATTTTGAGCATGGTTTCACCATTGAAACCAATGGATCTCTCATCCACTGCACGTAGAAAGAAGCAGAAGCTACAAGAGAAGCAGCTACAAGATAGAGTAGCTGCAATTCTGCCTGAGTCTGCTCTGTACACACAGCTTCTTGAGTTTGAAGCTTGTGCTGATGCTGCTTTAGCTAGAAAGAAGGTTGACATCCAGGAGGCCCTTAAAAGTCCTCCTTGTGTGCAGAAAACCCTTCGAATTTATGTCTTCAATACATTTTCCAATCAGATAAGAACAATCCCCAATAAGCTAAATGCTGAGCCTCCTACTTGGACTCTTAAAGTTATTGGGAGAATCTTGGAAGACGGGGTGGACCCTGATCAACCTGGGGCAGCCCAGAAATCAAACCCCTTTTATCCAAAGTTCTCATCTTTTTTCAAGAGAATGACCATTCAGTTGGATCAGAGACTGTATCCTGATAATCATATCATCATATGGGAGCATGCTCGATCACCTGCACCTCATGAGGGTTTTGAAGTCAAGAGAAAAGGGGATAAAGAGCTCACTGTGAATATAAGATTGGAAATGAATTACTTGCCTGAGAAATTTAAGCTCTCTCCAGCTTTGATGGAAGTTCTTGGTATAGAGGTTGAAACCCGTCCTAGAATAATAGCTGCAATTTGGCATTATGTGAAGGCTTGGAAACTGCAGAACCCTGATGACCCTTCATTTTTCATTTGCGATGCACCTCTTCAGAAAGTATTTGGGGAATCAAAGATGAAATTTACAATGGTTTCACAGAGGATATCTCCTCATTTATCTCCTCCACAGCCGATACATTTGGAGCATAAAATTAAGCTTTCAGGGAATAGTCCAGCTGGAACTGTCTGCTATGATGTGTTGGTGGATGTGCCATTTCCAATACAGAGGGAATTGTATGCTTTGTTGGCAAATGCGGATAAGAATAAAGAGATTGTTAGCTGTGATGAGGCAATATGTACTGCTATAAGGAAAATTCATGAACATCGTAGGAGACGGGCATTCTTCCTTGGATTTAGTCGATCACCTGTGGAATTTGTCAATGCTCTGATTGAATCTCAAAGCAAGGATTTGGGGCTGGTAGCTGGAGAAACTAGTAGAAATGCTGAGAACGAGCATCACTCGAACTTCTTTAACCAACCATGGTAAGCTCAATTGCAATTTCTCCTTGTTTGAAGGCTTGCTTTCTCATCTATTTGATCCTTAGCTACTGTCTTAGGTCCTATCATCCATTTGCTCATTACTTGAGAGCTACAGCTGAGTTGATGACTAGTCTTGTTTGAAATTCACCTTAGAATATGAGTCAGATGAAGTAATATCAAATGTATGTTGCTTGCTGAAAACTTTGTATCCTGAAAGATTAAAAACATTGGTTCTAACTTGCAATTGAGTCACATGCAACTTGCCAAATTGCTATTCACTTTTTCCTATTTAGTTTTGATATGAAGACATGATAGTAATTGACCACACTATCAAGCTTGTTTCTGTTAATGATTCACACAATTCACATATCGGCAATGAGGATGCCCAGACAAAGTTATTGAGATTAAAGAAGGGATTTTTTTTGAGGATTCTAATGCCCGGTTAAAAAGAGACTGATTTGGGCAATTAATTCAATTTATGAAAGCCTGCACATGAGAGTTCAAAAAGAAACATTCACTCATCTGTACTTATTTTGAACTCAACAGGGTTGAAGATGCTGTTATTCGATACTTGAATCGCAAGCCTGCTGTAGGAAGCGATGCTCCTGGGAGCACATGATTTGGAAGTTTTAAGAGCTGCAAATCTGTAACACTGCCATTGATAGCAATTTGTAGATCTTCACCTTCATATTGTGGAAATAGCACAGCCTATTATTGCCCTATTGCTATGTCCTTAATATTGTGGAAATAGCACAGCCTATTATTGCCCTATTGCTAATTGTCCTGGGAGGAATGCTTCTTGCTTGAAATACGACAAGATATAATTTTGTAGCATGTTTAGGTTTAATTATTCTAGTACTTGCCTGAATCATGATTGTTAGTACCAAAAATAAATAAATAAAAATTTCTCATCATTGAGCATCTGTTTTGTCAGTTTTGTGAATGATGCATTTAATGGTAAGCAAATTGGCTTTCTTCTCCTTTTCACTTTTTGTAGTTAATGTACAAGTAGCTGCTGCTGAGAAACTTGCTAACGCATTGTGGCCAATACGTTGAATGTTTAAATTTGTGTTTTTAAATTGTATAATTTTTATATATTGATTTGTAATGTTAAAAATAATTTTTTTTTATTTTTTTATTTTAATGCATTTTTATGATCTATTATTGTTATGTTTATATCAAACTCGCATGCATATTTACTTTAATTATTATATAATGGCCTGTCCCTTAATTTTTTTTGACTTTTGGGTACACAACTATGAGATTCTTCCCAAGCGTGGTGGATAGTTTCTACAATTGTAGAGTTAGCATATCGACATTACATATAAAATTTTATGACGCCTTTTTTTTAATATATATATATATATATATATTATTTATCTGCACTTTGTCGTGATCATGATTATATTTTTTTCAATGTAAAAAAATACTAATTATGTAAGATTTTTTTTTATTATAATATAAATTTGAGAAAATAAGAAATTCATGCAGAATTTCTGCGGAGTGAGTTTTCTATAAAATATATGAATTTTAAATCTATATAAATTTATTTGTTTAGTAGGTTTCAATGAAATCATCGTCATTAAAAAACAAGAAGATTTAGATACTTGAATTTATTGAATTCACTGTATTAAGATTAGTTTATTTTATAATCTAATTTTAGTTTATTTTATAATCTAATTTAAATTAAACACAATAAAAAAATATAAAATGCGAAAACATAAGAATTATAGTAATAACTTTACGACTATAAAACAAACCCTTTTACCACGTGTTGTTTTCCCTCCAAGGATGGCGGGGCGCGAAACGCGAAAAAATGTCATCACGACAGTGATGATAAACATGAGTTGTTTCCTTTTGATTGTTTGTGGTAAAACATCATTCTTTGTAGGGACAAAGATTGTACATTTGACTTGTTATATTTGGGTCAAAGTGATGCGGACCAGCCCAAAAATATCAGTAAAGATTCATTACATGTTCCAAATGGTCTAATAACATAGTCTAAGACAAAGGCATTGAAAGAGGCAATGAATGTACTAGTTTTGAAGGTTTCAACCAGGTCATAATTGCAAAGACCATTGGAGTATCAAGATGAAATCTTAGTACATCTTATCCATGTGCAGGAAGAGTCTAATACAACCTTATTTGGGCCATAAAGTGAGGACAACAAAGGAGAGTGATTCTAGCATTAAACTCTTGTTAGCTAAATTTCAGAAGCCATTCATGAAATTTAATTTTGAACTTTTCAATTTATGTGTGAGAGTGATTCTAGCATTCTTGGTTCTTGAATGAACTGAATCCGACTTATCGAAGATTAACTGACTTCGTGGCGTCATTCTACTCATTTCAATAGTACTTGTGCCTTGGGGAAGGTTTTCCTTGTGTCACACTCTTATCAGATCTATTTTGGCTTTTTGGGATCAGATCTTATTTTTGGTTGTGGGTTGCTTGACCACGTGTTCACGAGATTCACATTAGGTGATATCAAAGCTAGACTCCAAAACAAGGTCATATCATTATGTTATTTTCGTGTTTTTTTTTTGGTATTCCTTAAAGTTTTCCAATGTTGTGTTTATCTCCTTGCTCTTCGTGTCAACGTCATATAATAAAAAAAATTATATTTCATCCTTTTCTATCTCTTCATTTCATGATATTAAAAAAAGGAGATAAAACTGAAAAGTGTTATAAATACATATTAGGACACTTGAATTTCTATTTAAATTGTATTTATATGTATTGAATGCCCATTGCTCTTGAGGGACACTTGGATTTCCATTAGATTGTATTTTTATGCCCATTACTCTTGAGGGACACTTGGATTTCCATAACCCTTGAGTTCATTTCCTTCTCCTACAAATAGACCACTTGTCTTGTATTCCTTACACACACACACAATTTTGGAATAATAGAAGAACACATATTAAGCAAGCAATGTATTTCTCTCTTGTCTCTTTTGCTTATATATTGATGTTATGTCTATGTTCTTCTATGTTAATTATTTATCCTTTTTATAACAATTATATTGATGTTATGTCTATGTTCTACTATGTTAATTATTTATCCTTTTTATAACACGTTATCAGCATGGAGCTCTAACCATCTTATATCAATTTTAATATATTTACTTTTCATTATTGTAATTTATTTTTGGCAAATTTTCTTTCACTCTTATTCATAGAAAGAGATTATAGTTCCTGAAGAACAAATATTATAAGTTCCTGAAGAACTAAATAAATTAAAAATAGTTCCTGAAGAACTACTTCATAAGTTCCTGAAGAACTAGTATCATAAGTTCCTGAAGAACTAATAAATTAAAAACAGTTCCTGAAGAATTAAATAAATTAAATATAGTTCCTAAAGAACTAGTATTTCTATAGCTAAATAAATAGCAATCTTAAAGGACTGTTTTTATTTTCTTTTCTTTTATATTCATGATTTTATTTAATAATTGATTTCTTGTTTTCATAGATAAAGATAATGGAAAATCTGACAAAACTTGAATTTTCCGCTCTCGATATCTCTGGAAATAATTATTTGTCATGGATCCTTGACGTCGAGATTCATCTGGAAGCCATGAATCTTGGAGAGACCATCAAAAAAGGAAATAACACATCCCTGCAGGATCGTGCAAAAGCAATGATATTCATTATCACCATTTCCATGAAGGATTGAAAAGTGAATATCTCACAATAAAAAACCCTCTTGTTATGTGGCAAAATCTAAAGGAAAGATATGACCATAAAAAGTTTACCATACTTCCTCAAGCTCGTTATGATTGGTTGCACCTGAGGTTAGTGAATATAATTCAGCTATTTTCAAAATTACCTCACAGCTGAAATTGTGTGGTGAAAATATCATAGAAGACCAAATGTTAGAGAAAACTTTCAAAAGGTTCTCAGAATTAATTTCATGTCTTCTTGTGGCTGAACTGAATAATGAGCTTTTGATGAAAAATCATCAATCCCATCCTACAGGTTCTAAACCATTCCCTGAAGTGAATGGAACCTTTGTCTAAAAGACAAGAAAGAACCAAGGATATAGGTATGGAAAAGGTCAATGGAAAATGAGAAGAGATAATCCTTCTAAAAGCAACCCACCATACCACCAGAAGTGGAGACACAATGAACTCAACCAAGGAAAGGGCAAGAATTTGCATAAACCAGAAGATAAGTGTCATAGGTGTGGTATGCATGGTCATTGGTCGCGTACCTGTCGTACACCAAAACATCTTATAGATTTATATCAAGCCTCTCTGAAACAAAATACAGTTGAGACTAATTTCATTCATAGAGATGATTCTGAAAATCATAATGCTTGTATTGATGTTAATACTTATCTTGATGTTTCTGACTTCTTTGAAAACTCGGATAAGACAGAAAACATGCTTGGTGGTGGAATCATTAGAGATGATTAAGATTTTTTATTTGTACTAAAATATCTATGTTCTTTTGTTTACAATAAACATTTTCAGTTTGGTTCAAGTTTAATAATAAACTTTGATTATCTTTTGAATAGTGACATGACTTTTCATGATGGAGATTTATGTCTAGCAGACAGTGCAACAACGCACACAATTCTTAAGGAAAATAAATACTTTGAGTATTTGACATTAACCAAAGCTAATGTCACTACAATATCAGGTCCAACAGACATGATTAAAGGCTCTGGAAAAGTTAATATTGTGTTACCAAATAACACAAGATTGAGCATCAAAGATGCATTATATTCACTTGAGTCTAGAAGAAATTTACTCAGTTTTAAGGATATATGTGCTAATAGTTATCATATTGAAACAACAGATGAAGATAGAAAAGAATATCTTTATATTACTACACGTATTTCAGGCCAGAAGCTTGTACTTGAGAAACTACCTGCTTTCTCTTCCGGAATTTATTATACGATAATGAAATCTATTGAATCAAATGTTGTGATACACCAGAAGTGTTCCGACCCAAAACAATTTATGCTTTGGCATGATCGACTTGGGCATCCAGGATCAATAATGATGAGACGAATTATTGAGAATACACATGGACATCCTTTAAAGAACCTAAAGATTCTTTTACCAAGTGAAAATCCATGTGCTACATGTTCTCAAGGTAAATTAATTACCAAACCATCTCCGTCAAAGGTTCTTATAGAATCACCATCTTTTCTTGAAAGAATTCAAGGAGATATATGTGGGCCTATTCATCCACCATGTGGACTTTTTAGATATTTTATGGTATTGATTGATGCATCAAGTAAATGGTCACATGTTTGTTTACTTTCTAGCCGAAATATTGCATTTGCTAGATTAATGGCACAGATTATCAGACTTGAGCACAATTTCCTAATTATCCTATCAAGAAAATTCGACTAGACAATGCTGGTGAGTTTACTTCCCAAGCATTTGATAGTTTTTGCACTTCTATTGGTATTGATGTTGAACACCCTGTTGCTCATGTACATACTCAAAATGGTCTAGCAGAATCATTTATAAAGCGACTTCAATTAATTGCAAGACCATTGCTTATGAAATCAAAATTGCCTACATCTGTCTGGGGACATGCTATATTACATACTACATCACTAGTTAGAATTAGACCAAGTGCTTACTATAATTATTCTCCTTTACAACTTGTTTATGGTATACCGCCAAATATATTTCATCTACGAATTTTTGGTTGTGCGATATATGTGCCTGTAGCACCCCCCCACAGGACTAAAATGGGTCCATAAAGAAGAATAGGAATTTATATTGGTTTTGATTATCCATCTATTATTAGATATCTTAAACCTTTGACTGGTGATGTTTTTAAGGCACGTTTTGAAGACTGCCATTTTGATGAGAACATTTTCCCATTATTAGGGAAAGCAAATTCAGTGCCTGAAGCACGAGAATAAATTACTTGGAATAACCCGAAGTTATCTCATTTTGATTCAAGGACAAATCAATGTGAACTTGAAGTTCAAAGGATAATTCATTTACAAAATATTGCAAATCAATTACCGGATGTTTTCACCAGCAGTGAAAAGATAGTTAAATCTCATATTCCTGCTGCAAATGCTCCATTTAGAATTGAAATTCCTGAAGAGAAAAGGGTCAACATAGCAGCAAATGAATCTATACCATGCCTGAAACGCGGAAGACCTATTGGAGCTAAAGACAAAAATCCTAGAAAACAAAAACTCCAACTAATAGATGATGGTACTCTTGGAGAGTCCTCATCTATAAAACGAACATCAAATCTTGTGTCCAAATCATTTCCTAATACTGATCCTCCTGAAGAGGGACCTCTTGAAGAGAACCAGGTACCTGGAAATAATGAGATCTCCATAAACTATGTTCATACAGGAGAGATTTTGGAACGAGATAAAATTATCATAGATGATGTATTTGCATTTAAGGTTGCTTTTGGCATCACCAGAAGTGATGATGAATTTGAACCACAAACTGTTGAAGAATGCCGACATAGAAATGATTGGCCAATGTGGAAAGAAAGAATCCAAACAGAGTTGAACTCACTTGCAAAACGTGAAGTATTTGGACATGTAGTCCATACACCTAAAGGTATTATACCCGTTGGATATAAGTGGGTTTTTGTTAGAAAACGCAATGAGAACAATGAAATTGTGCGATATAAGGCATAACTTGTGGCACAAGGTTTCTCTCAGAGACTTATTCTCCAGTGATGGATGCAATCATTTTTAGATTTTTAATTGGATTATTGTTGTCAGAAAAGTTAGATATGCGTTTAATGGATGTAGTCGCAACATATCTATATGGATCACTAGATAAAGACATCCATATGAAAATCCCTAAAGGATTTACAATGCCTAAAGCTTTTTGTAATGAACCCAGAAGTGTTTATTCTATTAAATTACAAAAATCTTTATATGGGTTAAAGCAATCTGGTCGAATGTGGTATAATCGTCTTAATGAATACCTCTTAAAAAGAGGGTTTGAGAATGACGAGATTTGTCCATGCATTTTTATTAAAAAACAATATCCAGATTTGCTATTATTGCAGTATATGTTGATGATTTAAATATTATTGGTACTCCTAAAGAGCTCACAGAAACTGCAGCCTATTTGAAAAATAAATTTGAGATGAAAGATCTCGGAAAGACAAAATTTTGTCTTGGTATACAGATTGAACATGTTTCAAATGAAATATTTGTACATCAATCGATGTATACAGAAAAGGTCCTAAAGCGTTTTTATATGGACAATGCTCATCCTTTGAGTACACCTATGGTTGTTCGGTCACTTGATGCAAAAAATAACCCTTTTCGACCTCCAGAAGAGGATGAAGAAATTCTTGGTCCTGAAGTGTCATATCTTAGTGCTATTGCAGCACTTATGTATCTTGCAAATTGTACAAGACCAGATATATCTTTTGCAGTAAATTTATTAGCAAGATATAGCTCTACTCCCACAAAAAGACATTGGAATGGAGTCAAACATATATTCCGTTATCTCCGCGGAACAACCAAAATGGGGCTATTTTATTGTGGAATAAATTCACAATTGATTGGATATGCAGATGCAGGTTATCTCTCTGATCCCCATAAAGGGAGATCACAAACAGGTTATCTATTTACCTATGGCGGTACTGCAATTTCTTAGAGATCTATCAAACAATCATTAGTGGCTACTTCATCAAATCATTCAGAGATTATCGCGATAAATGAAGCAAGTCGAGAATGTATATGGCTAAGATCAATTATCCAGCACATTAAGAGAAAATGTGGATTGTTAGCCATTCACCTCAGTCCCACAATATTGTTTGAAGATAATGCTGCCTGTATCACTCAACTCAGATGAGGCTATATTAAAGGAGACAAAACAAAGCATATCTCACCAAAGTTCTTTTATACTCACGAGCTCCAACAAAAGGGAGAAATTGATATCAAACAAATCAGGTCAAATGATAATTTAGAAGACTTACTTACAAAGTCTTTACCGGCCTCAACTTTTAAGAAACTTGTCCATAATATTGGAATGCGACATCTTAAAGATTTCTCATAAGACATGTACTTTTGAGGGGAAGTCAATGCAAATTGTATTCTTTTTCCTTCGCTTAGGTTTTTTCCCACTGGGTTTTCCTTTGCAAGGTTTTAATGAGGCAATTTGACATTGTTTTAATGAATCCTGAAGTATTCATATATGGATCTTGAAGTATCTATATAAAGTCCTCCTTAAATTTTAAAGTACATGGTCATTCAAGGGGAAGTGTTATAAATACATATTGGGACACTTGGATTTCCATTTAAATTGTATTTATATGTATTGAATGCCCATTACTCTTGAGGGACACTTGGATTTCCATAACCCTTGAGTTCATTTCCTTCTCCTACAAATAGACCACTTGTCTTGTATTCCTTACACACACACACAATTTTGGAATAATAGAAGAACACCTATTAAGCAAGCAAGATATTTCTCTCTTGTCTCTTTTGCTTATATATTGATGTTATGTCTATGTTCTTCTATGTTAATTATTTATCCTTTTTATAACAATTATATTGATGTTATGTCTATGTTCTTCTATGTTAATTATTTATCCTTTTTATAACAAAAGAAAAGAAAAGAAAAAGGAGATAGAGACATTAGTTGAAATTTGAAGAATCATTGAAATTATTCCACAAAAAACACTACTCCAGGAACATAAGCAAACCACATCGGAATCAATTAAAAATTCATATTCCGTCTATTGGGGTTGAGATAGAATCATATTTCAAATTTAGGCTTATTCAAATATTGGTATCTTGAGGTTTTATTTCGAGATTCATTTCTGCCGTAGAAACATTATCTTAGTGAACCCTCAGAAAAATACTTTAGAATCCATAGAAACTTTACATTATGTGTCTTTGGGTTGATATTACATGATATATTAAATTTGGGCTTATTTGGATATCGTATACTAGAGTTTTCAATTGGAGGTTCATTTTTGCCGCAAGGGGTTAGGTACCTAGAAGTACGAGAACGACCTATAATTTGAGCATTGAAATACTAAATATTTAATTTGAGGTCATTATGAGGTCATGTGGTCAGTGTTTCAATTCTCTTACGTAAAAATTGCGTATGAGGTTAGATTTTACTCAAGTTTTAAAACATGATCCTTAATATTTAGTTTTGTCCAATTCTCTGTTTTATTCTATTTTAGGTTATCTAGGAGTTAAGTAATTGTTTTTGCTAGTATTTTCTTTTGTTTTATTTGGTGTCTTCGTATCATCCACAATTTCTATGAATTTGCATTGCTACTCGTGAAATTGTAATCATAGTTTTGTTTTGCTTTGTTTTTAATATTTTTATTGCTTATTGAGTCTCAAATTCATAATTAGAGTGCCCTAGTTACTGACTTTGATTTGTTTATTTTAGTTTCTAAAGAATCACAAGAAAACAAGTTGTGAGGTAAAAGACGCTATGAGCATATTAGAGTGAAAAATCTTGATTTTTTTTGTGTGTGATACACAAGAGGTGTGAGGATATATTTTTTTTGCGATTAACTGAATTTTACAGATTCGAAGGATGTATGAAAACAATAAATCAACAATACAAAACGTCGACGTTGCTTTCCAATTGCGAGCTTTATGTTAGCAACTCGAGTTATTGTCTAGGATGAATGTGGATCTAACAAATGATTTGAAATGGATAAGGAAACAAAATATTAGGGTGGATCGCAGAGGAAATACGATCCGTAAGGCCAAAACGAATACCCAATCTGATTTTAAGGAGTTTGTTGATGAAAATATAAATGGGGGTGAAGATGACTATGATGGTGATATGGAACCTTAAAGTGACAAATCTTATTGTGAATTAATTCCTCCATTGAAGGATAGTGATGGGGATGAGCTAGCATTACCTGTTATAGTGTCCTCGATTATAAGGCCTACACTTCAGGTCTAGGTCAAGGAAGATAATTCTAATCAACAAAGAAAGGATATCTTCCAGACTCGCTGTTACGTACAAAGCAAAATGTGAAGTTTAATTATTGATAGTGGAAGTTGTGTTAATATTTGCAATGATTGAATGATAGTGGTGAAGTGAAAGTGTCTAAGCAGGTTATGGTTCCATTTTTTATTGGGAAATATGTTGATGAAGTTTTGTGCGATGTGGTACCGATGCAAGCAAGTCACATTTTGTTGGGGAGACCATGATAATATGATAGGAAGGCAGTTCATGATGGGGTTAGAAATTGGTATACCATTGTAAAAGATGGTAAAACCATCACTCTTGTACCTCTTACACCTAAACAGGTGCATTGTGATCAAATAAAGCTCAAACGTGAGTATGATAAGGCAATGGTGGGGAGAGAAAATCAGGTGAGGATCAAAGCAAGAGAAGACCATCAGATTCGGCCACCCATCTAAACACAAACAAATATTCGGTCAACACTCGCAACAAATTAGATCATTCGACCACTGCTCAAAAACACTCAAATTTGGCCGAGAGTGGAGGTAAGACAAGAGGAGAGAAGAAAGTCAAAAAGAGTGATGAGAATTATGTGGAAAAACTAGAGAAATAACCTAATTTTTAGGCTAGAGAGGGGAGGTTAGATCTGCACATTTCACTAACAAGCCAATGATTTTACTTTTGTACAAAGAGGCTCACTTTAATACTAATGATCTTGATCATATTGTGCCTAGTGTTGCTATTTCTTTTTTGCAGGAGTTTGATGATGTGTTCCCAAACGATGCTCCAAGCGGATTAACACTATTGCGAGGGATAGAGCATTGGATTGATTTTATACCTTGAGTTTCAATTCCTAACCGACCAGCATATAGAATCAATCCTGAGGAGACAAACTTCAAAGGCAAGTTTATGAGCTGATGGAAAAAGGCTACATTCATGAGAGTATGAGCCCTTGTGTTGTACCCGGGCTACTTGTGAATAAGAAGGTTGGAACATGAAGGATGTGTGTTGATTGCCGAGCATCAACAAAATAATGATAAAGTATAGACACCCTATTCCTAGGCTTGATGACATGCTAGATGAGTTACATGGATCTTGCATTTTCTCTAAAATTGACTTGAAAAGTGGGTACCATCAGATTAGGATGAAAGAGGGTGATGAGTGGAAAACTACATTTAAGACTAAGTATGGTTTATATGAATGGTTAGTAATGTCGTTCGGACTTACAAATGCACCAAGTATATTTATACGTTTAATGAATCATGTGTTGCATGCATTCATAGATAAGTTTGTGGTTGTGTATTTTGATGACATTTTGATCTATTGTTGCTATATCACGGTCGCACAAATTAATTACCTTAACTTAAAAAAAATCAAACAAGATAGTGTAGAGCATGCAAGGGGTTGATCCTATGAAGATAATTTAGTTCAGATTTCTGTGCTATTGTTATGCAATTAGGGGGGGGGGGGGTTGGAAGTTGTCAAGGCTATGCTGAAGCAAACTAAGTAAAAATTATATAAAACTAAAATTTATCAATAAAGCAAACCTTGGTCGCAAATCAACATCTACCTATAGAAATAAGAACTTGTCATGGAAAGGACACATCAATTTATATTCTTAATATTTATCTCTTCTTAAAATTGGTTTGGTAAAGGATGCATTGTATAACTTACCCTAACCATTAAACAACCATAGTGTCCGTACTAGTGATTTGATTCAATAGAAGCATTAAAATCTAGATAAATTGATCAATTAGGAAACATAATTGTCCGCAATATATGTTTAGTTCGATTGAATGGTCTCCCTAAGATTAATAACATAGATCCACTACAATTATTAACTTAGTTGCTTTATAAGTACATATATCACAACTTCAGTTTTGATATCAAACTTAGCAATCGATTGTCTATAATAATAACTTCGAGTCTGGTCTTAGCAATTAAATAAACAATCATAGGAAAATAAGCATAGGAGAACAAACATATTCATCATATAAACTAAAAAATTGAGGTAAAAATAAATCTCACAGTTCTTGAAATCTAAAGGTTTCCGTGTCCTTGCAACCAAGCAAAAGAGTCTAGGCTTGTATGTTTATTGAACAACTACATAAAAAATACAAGAAAACATGATTTGGGTTTGGAAGAGGACAATTTGTGTTTTCTTTGCTGCTAGCTGAAACTTCCTTGCTCCTCTCTTCTTTTATATATGCTTAGAAACCCTAATATATATTTTACAAAATAGGCTTTCCTTATGTTGACAGAATTTAGTTGTCCCGTGTAAAATTCCTATCGCCTTCATATGGCATCATTTTGCACTGAAATGTGGAGCATTTATAGGTATTTAAGTCTCGAATCCAAGACAATTTAGTTTGCATTAATCAAACTTCTGTAGCTGGAGCTATTGAAGTTGGAATGGACAAAGGTCGATATCGGCAAATTGAAATATTTGACTTTGAAGGCTTTGATTTCCATGATGGTCCTTATTTGATTTATATTTCCTTAGATTTCCATAAATTTATGGATGTTATCTTTTGAATGTCAGTGTAATCACTTCATTTCGATCTCTAGAGCTTCCTCTCTACACAAAACATCGACTGAAGGTCAAATATGTCAATCAGCTCCAATTACCTCCTTTTTGCTTCTTTCATCCAAAAATGCCTTCAAAACATAAAACAAAGAATATCAAGTTATTTTACACCAAAACATATGCAAAACACTAGGTAAATATGAATGTAACTATCAAATAATATGGTTGCATCATCTATAGCAAGAACTTATATGAGCATTTTGATCATTTGTGTAATATACTTAGTGTGTTGCATTGTGAGAAATTATATGTTAATCTTAAAAAATGTGCCTTCTACATGGAGAAAATGGTGTTTCTTGGTTATGTTGTAACTGCATAGGGTATCGAGATGGACGAAGAGAAAGTTAATGCCATTCGGGAGTGGCCTACACTTATATCGGTAAGTAAGGTAAGAAGATGCTCTCCTCCCTTTGAGAAGATCTCTTCTCCTTTGAAGGTGTCATCCTTCCTCATCCTCTCCTAAGTGTTCTTGTGTTCTTGTTTAAGAGTTCCTAGTTCGGATTAATGGCAAAAAACAAGAGGAAAAAAGCTGCAACTAAGTTGAAGAATTTTGAGGGGCTGCCGCATGAAGTAGTTCTTGCACTCAAAGCTAAGCGTCCAGCCTCTTCTGCTTCTCCTCCCCCTCTTCCCAAGCTAAGGAACCAAGCCTATGACAGTAGTGGTTCATGTGCTTCGCAGTCTAGTCATTCCAATGGCAACCTCTATGAGGATTTTGAAGATAGTGAGGAAGAAGATGCTGGTTTCGGTCCAGTCTTGAGCAAGGAAGATGAAGCTCATGCTTCCAAGTTTTTCTTCTTTTCTCCCATGTCTGGACCGAAAATGGTGTCTGGTATGTATGCAAAGGATTGCCTTGTGTTACATGATTGTCATGCACAACCCATTGCGCAAGAGAAGGCAACCATGACACCTGCGGTTCAGGGAAGTGACAGCCCCTTGTAGAAAATGGTGGCTGGTACTGCTCCTTGTAAGCCCCTTGCTGAAAATGGTTGCAATCATGGTCCCTCTTCTTCTCCTGTTAAGAAACTTGAGGGGTGTGCTCTTGCAACTCTAGCTAAAGGAAAAGAGCAAGTTGGGGCTGCTGCTCACCCCTTGACAGTTTTAGGAGGCAGAATCAGGGATGTTGATCCTCTCTTGACAGTAGCAGGTGGCAGAAATGGTTCTTCTTCTTCTCTCCCCATTGCTAAGGTTACTGGTGGTAGTTCCTCCCCTAATTCTCCTGTCATGGTAGCTGATAATAGTGGTTCCAATGATAAGAAAAGCTTGGGGAATATGGCTGAAAAGAGTGCCAAATGGAAGGACTTGTTTTCCTCCAATCATAGCGCAGATAGCGGGACTAAATTGGTACACTTTTCTGAACTCAATAATGCATCTTCTTGTTCCCTGCTTGAAAATGACCTTGGTAATCTACGGGATGTCTGGAAGTATTGTGTTGTTGGGTATGTCGCGGGTAAATTTCCGGGGTTTAAGGCCCTTAACAATGTTATCGTCAGCACTTGGAAGTGTAAGGCTTCGTTAACAATTCATGAATCAAGATGGTTAATTTTTAGATTTGTGCATGAAGAGGATAATTTTGCTGTGCTTAGTGGTGACCCTTATCTTGTGTATGGTCGGCCTTTGATTCTAAAATATATGCCTGAATACTTTGATTTTTCCACTGTGGATATGTCAACCATGCCAGTTTGGATTAAGCCTCCCAATCTTCCGCTAAAATGTTGGTCTACTACTTGCTTGTCTAAGATTGGAAGTGTTCTTGGAAAGCCATTACAGTGTGATATGTTAACATCGTCTATATCTCGTTTATCTTATGCTCGGATCCTTGTTGAGATTGATTTGCTCTCAGATCTTAAACATACTGTCAATCTTGATTTGCCGAATGGTTCATTTTTGAAGCAGATTGTAATTTATGAGACTTTGCCCAGATTTTGTAAGTATTGCAAGGTTATTGGACATAATACTTCCCTTTGCTCCCATGCTAAAAATAAGAATGAGAGGATTGCTCTGGTCTCAAGCAAAAGTTTGTTGACAGCAGAAAAGGCAACGGTTAAAAGATGGGTTCCGGTCAAGGTGTCTAATCCTGATAACATCTCTCAGGTTAATATTGATGTTGAGGAAAGGTCTGATTCCCCGGTGGATTTTCCTGTTCAGGCTACTAATATTGTTCAACCCTCTCGGACTAATCCCTCTGAGGAGATTACTCGACCTGGTCTATCTAAAGAAATCTCTCGGCCTAGTTCTCCAAGTACTACTCCTAGTCTCCTAGCTAATGATATGCGAGATCCCCTTTTGAATGAGCTTTTGGGAGTGCAAAGGTTTGATCCAATGCAAATGGAGTCTAACACATGTGAATGGACAATAGTCAGAAAGAAGAATGGAAAACAAAGGATGGTTCATGCTTCTAAGAATGTGGTTGGGTGTGGTGGTGTGGCCATACGAAGTGCGACTCGGAGAGTGGTTGATCTTCCTAGGAGCAACAAGTTGACGGTCGTAGCTCCGTCGGAATATCTATGTTAATTTACTATTGGTATATCAGGGGACTTAATAGTCATCTGAAGCAGCATGAGGTGGTTAACCTCATCAAGAAGAAGGGTGTGGATGTATTTAGTTTGTTGGAGTACAGAATCTCAGTCGATAAAATTCATAGAATGCAGAAGTTTTGTCTAAAGAATTGGAAGTTCCTGTCCAATGCTGAGATGGCTGGTAATGTTGCTCGGTTCATTGTGTTCTAGAACCCGTCCTCTGTCTCGGTGGACCTAATTACTAGTTCTGCTCAGGGTCTTCATGTATCTATAAGCAGTCTGGTTCATCATGTTCGTTTCCAGGCTACTTTTATGTATGGATTTAATAAGATTGTTGCTTGGCGAGCTATTTGGAATGATCTTCGATGTTGGGACTCACAGGACCCCTGGATGGTCCTTGGTGATTTTAATGCGACAATGTCCCTGGCGGGTAAGCACAATGGGGAGCCTGTGACGGCTTATGAAACTTCATATTTTTTTCACTACTGTACTGACTTGGGTTTTGCTGATGTTAACTATTCGGGCAGTCATTTTACTTGGTCTAATAGAAGGATCTGGTCTAAGATTGATAGAGTACTGGTGAATCATGCTTGGGCATCTATCCCGTGTGCTATTCAGGTCCATTATGATCCGCCGGGTCCTTTTTCAGACCACTCTCCGACAATTATTCGGCTTGGTAGTAGTCATAACATTGGGAGACAGTTTCAAATTCTATAATATGTGGGGTTTGCATGAGAATTTCATTAATTTGACAGCAGCTTCATGGAATTTGGTGGTTTATGGCTCGCCGATGTTTGTCTTGTGCTCTAAATTGAAGCGGTTAAAACTGCCTCTGAAGGAGTTGGGCAAGCATCACTTCAGTCATATTTCTGAGAGGGTTACTAGCGTGGAAAGTGAGCTCCGGAATATTCAAGAGTCTTTGCAGGGTGACATGGACAATTCGCATCTTCTAGACTTTGAGAAAAATATGCGCAGCAAGTTGGTCCACCTTAAATCCGCAGAGAGAATGTTCTTTAGCCAGAAGCTCAAGTGTGATTACTTCAAAGACTGTGATAGGGGCACCAGTTTCTTTCACGCTATCATAGGTCAGAAGCAAAGAAAGAGGTTCATAGCTTCTATTATGGGCAGTAACGAAGTTCCTACTAACTCTGAATCAGAGGGCAGGGCTGAAATTGTTAAATTCTATCAGAACCTCCTGGGTGTGTCTAAGCAAACTTCAGATTTGGACATGGAAATTATTCGGTGCGGACTATGTCTTATTCCCTTTGCCCATGAGAATCTTCTCGCTCTTTTTTCGGATGATGTCATCAAAGAGGCATTATTTAGTATTGGTAATGACAAAGCTCCTGGACCAGACGGTTACTCTGCTTTTTTCTTCAAAAAAGCGTGGGATTCTGTGGGGAAAGACTTTGTCTTTGCTGTTCAGGACTTTTTCCTCTCTGGAAGATGCTTAAGTAGATAAATCATTCCATCATAGCCTTGATTCCGAAGTCTGCTAATGCCTTTTCTCCTAGTGATTTCCGACCGATATGCTGTTGTAATGTCATATATAAGGTTATCTCAAAGCTTCTTTCGGACAGATTAATGAGTGTTTTGCCAGATATTATTGGCCCAATGCAGAATGCTTTCTTGGGTGGTCGTAAAATGGCAGATAACATTTTCCTGGTCCAAGAGTTGCTTCGGGAATATAGTCGCAAACAGACATATCCCAAATGTCTAATGAAAATTGATTTCAGGAAAGCCTTCGACTCAGTTCAGTGGGGTTTTCTGGATAACCTTCTCGGCATGCTTGGGTTTCCCACCAGATTTGTTCAGCTGATTATGCAGTGTGTTTCTTCTACCTCTTTCTCTATTGCAATCAATGGTAATTTGAATGGTCATTTCAAGGGTCAGAGTGGTATCAAGCAAGGTGACCCTTTATCGCCTTACTTGTTTATCTGCTGCATGGAGTACTTTTCCAGAATGCTTAAGTAGTCTTCCAGCTTGTTGGGCTTTCACTTTCATTCTAAGTGTAGTTCTCTCGGTATTTCTCATCTTGCTTTTGCTGATGATGTCCTCCTGCTTTGTCGGGGTGACATAATTTCAGTGAGCATCATGCATCAACAACTTCGATTTATTTTGGAGGAGTAAAGCCTGTTGTGAAAGATGTTATTCTCCAGTTGACAGGTTTTGTTGAAGGAACTTTTCCATTCACTTACTTAGGTGTTCCGCTTAGCCCTCATCGGCTTTTAGCGAGTCAATTTACCCCTCTTTTACATAAGCTGGCGCTCGTTATCCAGGGTTGGATGAGTAAATTCCTCACTTATGTCGGGCGGTTGGAGTTGTTGCGTTCAATGCTTAATGGGATGGTTCAATTTTGGGTTGGTATTTTTCCAATCCCGGGGATAGTCATATCTTGTATCATCAGTATTTGCAGGAGTTTTTTGTGGTCGGGGTGCATTGGGAAAAAACTGCGTTGGTGGCTTGGAAGCAGATGTCTTCCAAAGAGTGAAAGTGGCCTTGGGATTATGGACCTGAAAGCTAGAAGTAGATCTGTCCTAGCTGGTCATATCTGGAATATACACCTTAAATCTGATTCTATATGGATTCAGTGGGTGCATCACGCCTACATCGGTAACTCTGATATATGGGTTGTGCAGGTGGGTAAAGCCTCTTCTCCGCTTTGGAAAGCTATTCTACTCCTAAAAAAATATATTATGGACACTTATGGCACTCAGGGAGAGGCCATCAACTTGTTCAGAAGCTGGGCTAGTAGTGACAAATTTCCCAGGAATGCTTATGATTATTTCAGAGTTCGCGAGGATGTGGTTAATTGGTTGCGTGTTGTTTGGGATTCCTAGTCTATGCCCCAGTATAATTTCATTCTCTGGCTTGCTGTCTTGGGAAAAATCTGCACAAAAGACCGTCTTCAGTTCATGAACCTGGATCCTATATGTCTCCTTTGCTCCCAGGAAAATGAATCGCATCGGCATTTATTTTTTGAATGCCATTGGTCAGCGCAACTTTAGAATTTGATTAAGTCTTGGCTAAGGATTAATCGACAGTTGTTATCTTTAAGATGCACGCTCGGATGACTTAGCTCGGAGAGTAATTGCATGGAGTCAAGGCTAAGGCGTGTTTCGTTAGGAATTACAGTATATTTGATTTGGGAAGAGCGGAATAATCGAGTCTTTAATTCGACCCAATTATCGGTGCGCAACATTTTTCATAAATTCTAGATATTATTCTTTACCATTTTCCATTTTCGGAAAAAGGATCACCTAAATCTAAATTTCAGATGATGGCATTGGTCCGGTTTGGGGGCAGCTGGTTTGTGTGGAGATTTCGGTGGTTGGTGCAAAAAAATATCTCTCATTCCACCTTTTTGACTTATGGAGGTTTAGGTTGCAACGACCAAAGACTAGTGGGGGCTGCAATTTGACATTACAAAATGTTACACCTTTTTGACTTATGGAGGTATAGGAGGGCTGATTTTCTTATCCTAAAACGTAGGCTGCTCCTTTTTGGCTATTGGCTTCTCCTTTTTGACTTTCTTTTCTTGCCACCAACCAAGGACTTCCAGCTACCACAATACAAAAAATGTTGTCTCTTTTAGGTGCTGCAATCACGGTTAAAGAGCTACCATAATACAGCTTGGCCGAAAGGAGACTAGAAGCTAGTGATGGGGCTGTCATTATTCTTCTAGTTACTTTGGAGATGATGTGGCGTGGGGATGCTGTTCTTTTGTCTTTGCCTAGCTGAAATCTAATGCGTGGATGGTTTTGAGTTTAAATTTACCTTAAGCTGGAATCTGATGCGTGGATGCGTGGATGTTTTTGGGCTTCCCTTCATGGGCTGCTTTTGGGCTTCTCTTAATAGGCTTATTTAGTTCTTGTTTGGTTGGGGCTTTTAGGAAGGGCTTTGTTGTTTTATTATTTTCCAAAAGCTTATGTGTTGCGCTAAGGGATCATGTTCCCTTTTCGCTTGTTTTGTTTTGTTTGCTGTTCTGTTTTCTCCGAGGCTTCTCGGTCTTGTTCATTCTTTGATCCTTAATATACTTACACTTCATCAAAAAAAAGTAAGGTAAGGAGTTTTCATGGGTTAGCTAGTTTTTACAAGCATTTTGTGAAAGATTTCATTACAATAGCCTCACCCTTGAATGAAGTTGTTAAAAAGTCAGTTGGGTTTTAATGGGAGGAGGAACAAGAATTTACTTTTGTTCTTTTAAAAGATAAATGATGTTCTGCACCTGTTTCAGCTTTACTTGATCTTAGAAAAGCATTTGAAATAGAGTGTGATGCGTCTGGAATGAGAAAACGTGCTTTTTTAATGTAGGATTGGAGACTTATTATGTATATCAGTGAGAAGCTAAGTGGAACGACCTTCAACTATCCCACTTACAACAAAGAACTCTATGCCTTAGTAAGAGCACTTGAAACATGGCAATATTACTTGTGGCCAAAAGAGTTTGTAATCCATTCAGATCATGAGTCCTTGAAACATATAAAAGGACAAGGTAAGTTGAATATGAGATATGCAAAATGGGCTGAATTCGTTGAAACATTTCCTTACATGATCAAGTATAATCAAGGCAAAGAGAACATCGTAGCCAATGCACTTTCACGCAAGTATGTTCTTTTACACACCATGAATACTAGATTGCTAGGCTTTGAATATGTGGAGGAATTGTATGGTAATGTTTTTGACTTTGCTGAGATTTATAATGCATATGGAAATTCGGCTTTCAGTATGTTTTATTTAGTGGATGGTTGTTTGTTCAAAGAGAATAGAATGTGTGCTCCTACTAGTTCTTTGCGTGAATTACTTGTTCGTGAAGCACATAGAGGTGGTATAATGGGTCACTTTGGGCTGCGAAAACCTTGGATGTATTGTGTAAGCATTTTTATTGGCCAAAGATAAAAAAAGATGTATAATGAATTTGTGAATAGTGCATTGCTTGTTGAAAGGCAAAATCTAGAGTACAACCGCATGGTCTCTATACACCATTACCTGTGCCTATTGAACCTTGGGTAGATATCTCTATGGACTTTGTCTTGGGTTTACCTGGGTCAAAGAAAGGTAAAGACTCTATTTTTGTTGTGGTTGATAGGTTTTCTAAAATGACACATTTCATTGCATGCCATAAAACAGATGATGCATCTCATATCGCAAACTTGTTTTTTAGGGAGATTGTACTTTTGCATGGTATTCCTGAGAGTATTTTGTCAGATCGTGATGTTAAGTTTCTTAGTTACTTTTGGAAAACCTTATGGGGAAAGTTAGGAACCAAACTTTTATTTTTTACAACATGTCATCCTCAAACAAATAGGCAAACTGAAGTAGTCAATAGAACATTATCTCAACTTTTACGTGTTGTAATACAAAAGAATTTGAAAAGTTGGGAGTAATGTTCGCCTTTTGTTGAGTTTGCTTATAATAGAACTATGCATTCGACCTTTGGTTTTTCTCCTTTTAAAATTGTTTATGGTTTTAATCCACTAACTCCTATGGACTTTAGTTCCTTTACCTTGTGAATATAGTGTAAGTTTAGATGGTGAACAGAAAGCAAAGATGGTGAGACAACTCCATGAAGGAGTTCAACTGCAAATAGAGAAAAAGAATAGACTTTACGTTTCTAAAGCAAATAAGGGATGTAAACTGGTTGTTTTCCAGCCCGATGATTGGGTTTGGGTGCACATGCGGAAGGAACGATTTCCTAACCAAAGAAAATAAAAATTACAGCCTAGTGTTGATGGTCCATTTCAGGTTTTGGGAAGAATAAATGACAACGCATACAAAATTTATCTTCCAGGTGAGTATGGTGTTAGTTCTACCTTTAATATTGTTGATCATACATTGTTTGACATAGATATTGATTCGAGGTCATCCTTTCGAGGAGAGAGGGGATGAATGTGGACCATGAGTGGTATAAGATAAAGGCATTGAAAGAGGCAATGAATGCATTGGTTTTGAAGGTTTCAACCAGGTCAGAATTGCAAGGACCATTTAAGTATCAAGGGGAGACCCTAGTACATCTTATCCATGTGCAGGAGGGGGTCCAATACAACCTTATTTGGGCTATGAAGTGAGGACAACAAAGGAGCCAAAAGAATCCTACTACAAATTGGAAACATGGAATTAATGAGCTTGATGGAAAATTATAAAAAAAAACACCTTATAGGCTTTATTTAAGTTTGTTACCTACAACCCAAGGCTTGTTTGAGCTTAATTAAGATTTTGTTTTCAACTAGGATCCAAGATTTGCCTGGATTACGTAATGGGCTTTTTCTAATTTAGGGTTTTGGGTCAGTTTTGAGTATTCCTCATTTAAGTCCACATAATGGGTCTATAGGGGTTAGTTTTTAAGAGACTATTTATACTCATGTTAGCTAAATTTCAACAACCATTGATGAAATTTAATTTTGAACTTTTCAGTTTATGTGTGAGAGTGATTCTTGCATTTTTTTAGTTCTTGAACAAACTGAATTTAACTTATGGAAGATTAACTGAATTCATAACGTCATTCTACTCATTCCAATAGTGTTGGTGCCTTGAGACAAGTTTCAATTGTGTCACACTCCTATCAGACCTATTTCGGCTTTCCAGGATCAGATCTTATTCTTGATTGTGGGTTGCGTGATCACGAGATTCGCATCATAAAATTTATTCAAATACCTTTGATTCCTATGTATAATGTTACTTATACATTAGGGTTCTATTAAACCTAGTTTATATCTTTCCAAGTTGTATTTTGACTTTGTTTAGTGTTGTCTCATCACATGATCAAGAGGTCTACATCTATACATCTATACTAAATTGATCACTGGCATTCTCGCCAATAACACAATAATTCCTGTTTTCTAAGATGCATCAACTTGGTCGACTAGTTGAGATAACACACAAGTTCACTAGAAATAGATAGCTTTGCCTATATGTTGTCATATTTCTAAGGTACCTAAGAACTATAAGTTGGCTACCATACTATTAAACGAATCCTATGATTATATATTGTTGCTACCCTACTATTAGCTGTTAGAATTCAATATATAATAAACACACAAATATCGAATGCCAATCTCCTTAGACGATATTGACAAATCTTTTCGTCTTTTAAGATGAGTCAGGTTTTCTAAACTTACTTTCCCCGGGACTATTTTCTTTGGACTTTATAGGCCAAAACGCTTTTTAGGTTTCTCGAATTGTTAAATTCTACTGCATACACATGAATACTAAGCTCTTTAAAAGCCCTTGGAAACCTGTTTTCAAGGTACATTTTGAGATGAGTTTTTGGGTTTTTCAATTGTTAAAATCCCATATAGAATAAAAGCACTTTATAAGCCTTGGCAAACCTATTCTCGAACTGTATTTTGGTAATGAGGCAGACCTTTTAGCCTTGGATCTCTAGACCAGGCTCTTCGTTTGTCTTCTCCATTCTTCCCAACATTAGCAAATACATGTTAAGGTATCATTTCGAGTTATGAAATAGAGGTATTATTTAATAACCTAATATTGAAATAATGAAATTATATAAATTCTCATTCCAAGGATATAATTCAAGTGGCACAGAGCTAGAATGTAAGCTATATATATATATATATATATATATTCCACCTAGGCTGTGTTTGTTTCCCGGAATTCAGTTTCCGGGAAACCATTTTCCTGTGTTTGTTTGCTTTCCAGAAAGTTGATCAACGGAAAACATTTTCCAGTCAAAGAAAAATTTGGCTTGGTTTTCAGAAAAGTGTTTTCCGGAAAATTTGGGCGGAACACTTTCTGGAAGTTGTGAAAAAAATTAGAAATGTCATTATTTGCTGATTATATCAAATTTGATCCTCAAACTTTTGATTGCTATATATAATTTGTTTTGAATATTTATTTTTCAATTCCATTGCTTAAAATTTAATTTTTATATTAATTTTGGTCTTTATTTTTATAATTGCTATTTGTTTTTTTCTTATCATTTTTTTATTGAAATTTTTTATCTAATAAATTTGGTCCTCATTTTTTTTTATTGTTACTTATTTTATTTGAAATAATTTATGAAATGTTAATTATTATTATTTTAATTTATTCACCTTTCATTTTTTTTAATTTTTTAGATTTTATCTCTATTATTTTGATTATTATTTATTTTATTTGAGATAATTTATGAAATTATATATTTTTTAATTTCATTCTCATTCAACTTTTTAATTTGTAAGATTTGTTCCTCATTATTTTAATAAACTTGAAAAATAAATAATTTATTAATAAATTATTTTCCAGTTCATTTTCCATAACACTGCCAAACATCGGAATTCACTTTCCAAGAATTCATTTTTCAGGAATTCACTTTCTCCGGAATTCACTTTCCAAAAGAAAACCACTTTCCAGCAAACAAACAGAGCCCTAAAGTATAAGTAAAAAGCTTTGGTCTTACACGTCCATCTATAGATAGTATTTGGTAGTGTGTTTGGAAAACATTTTATAAAAAAAATTGTATTTTTAGATCATTTTGATGTGCTGATGTTAAAAAAATTCTTAAATAATAATAATAATAATATCTTAATGTATTTATAAATAAAAAATATTTTTAAAGCAACCTCAACTATACTCCCGAAAATACCAAAAACGTTATAACGTAGTACGACCATATAAACTCCAAGGAGTTGGCCCAACGGTGGAGGCTTGGGACCTGCGGGGGTACTACTCTCAGGTCCTGAGTTCGAAACCTGTGGGTGCTATCAACTTCTTGGAGCCATCGGACTTGGGCGAAGCCTCTGAATTACCCATGGTGTACTTGCGGGAAAACTCCTTGCCGAGGATTTGTGCACCCCCGGGATTAGTCAGGGCCTAGCGGCTCTGGAAACCCGGTGCTAAATCCAAAAAAAAGTAGTACGACCATATAGGTCTCTATAATTTCTCCACCAAAAACCCGTTAAATGAAGTAGATTGGGAGCAGTATCAGCAATATTCTAATAATAAATATTGAGTTATATTTCGTTGGAAAAAAATGTAAAGCGCCAAATTGAGAAATTTGAACACAAATATTGTTCAGATAAGCATTGACAACTCGGAACTTATAAATTTAAAAAGCTTATCCAAATTAAAATCAGATTTATCTTTCATTTAAACTTATACGTTATCCATTTCCCTAACTCTTCTATAAATACGTCTTCACCCCCTTTTAATAAAATTTGGGATACCTTCATTCTGATAAGAAGGAACATGATTAGTTCTCCAGGCTCTATGTTTTCCTTCACAGCCTTTGCCATTCTTTTCCTATGCTCCTCTTGTGTTGCTTATGAGGTGACATTTGATAATAGAGCAATCAAGATTAATGGAGAGCGAAAATTAATTATCTCCGGTTCCATCCACTATCCTCGCAGTACTCCAGAAGTAAGCAAGCATTAAATACATGTTCTCTCATAACTTTTTTCTTTTTTCTTTTCCTTTTTTTATTATTATACAATGTCAAATAACCTTTTTCTATATATATATATATATATATATAAATGTAGATGTGGCAATCCCTTATTAGAAAAGCAAAGGAAGGGGGTCTCAATACGATCGAGACTTACGTTTTTTGGAATGCTCATGAACCTGAACAACGCAAGGTTAATTTTTGCGCTCTCCCTTTCAATGATTAATTGAAGATCAATACACACACACACATACATATCGGAATTGCTATATGACCTTTCGCATTTTATTCCCTAGTATGACTTTTCAGGGCATTTGGATCTTGTTAGATTCATCGAAACCATTCAACGTGAAGGGCTTTATGCTATCCTTAGAATTGGACCGTATGTGTGCGCGGAATGGAATTATGGGTAATTAGTTGTATTGAATTATATTTTCAATTTGAAATGATCATTATTTCATAATAAAGGTCTCATATATACTCTTATAATCCTTAATTATAAATGCTGTAAATGTAGAGGATTTCCAGTTTGGTTGCATAATTTACCAAACATCGAGATGAGAACAAATAATGCAGTATACCAGGTCATTAATTAGCTTGTTAACTTTATTATTCTCTTGTCTTTTCAAGTTCATTTTTTAAAGAAAACGTTTTAGTGATCGATCGACTTGCGTTTTAAATATAGAATGAGATGCGGATTTTTACGCAAAAAATAGTGGGCATGATGAAGCACGAGAACTTTTTTGCCTCGCAAGGAGGACCTATCATACTCGCTCAGGTACGTGATCACTAGATGAATTTGTTTTTTTATGCGAATGCAAGAGATAGTAATACTGTTTATCTTTTATTTGGCCACATATTCACAAGATTGAGAACGAATATGGAGATGTCGAGAATGCGTACGGAGAAAACGGGTGGAAGTACGTCGAGTGGTGCTCTGATTTGGTCAAAAGTTTTGACGTCGGCGTTCCCTGGATAATGTGCAAGCAGGATAATGCTCCCTTTCCAATCGTATTATCCATATATCCCCTGTCATAGTAATAATAATTAATAGTTATAGCCATTAATTACAGTCGGTCACTTTCTTATATTGAATCCTTTTGTTTTGTTGCGACTTCCTAGATTAGCGCCTGCAATGGTTTTTATTGCGATGGATGGCAGAGCCCCAAATCTGATTCTACTCCCAAGATTTGGACTGAGAATTGGAGTGGCTGGTTGGTCTTTTGCCTTTTGCTTTTCATTCCTTGTTTACTTTTAATGTGGAACTTATTTTCCTTATAACTTGAGTTAATTAGGTTCAAGACTTGGGGCTCCCGAGATCCCCATAGAACAGCTGAGGATCTAGCTTTTGCTGTTGCCCGTTTTTACCAACTCGGTGGTGCTGTTCAAAATTACTACATGGTTAGGACATGCAACTCTACTTGATCATCGTATCGTTTTTCTGCTAGTGATAATAATCTTCTTCCTTCCGATGATGATAGTATCATGGTGGCACTAATTTTGGAAAGACTGCTGGAGGTCCATATATCACTACCTCGTATGACTATGATGCACCGCTGGACGAATATGGTATGAGAATTTTTCTTTCTTTCTTTTTTTTCATTTCAACTTAAAAATGTCTGATAGTCTCTACACCGAGGATGGGTTTGATTTTCTGTTTATGTTAATATTTAGGTAATCTGAATCAACCGAAGTGGGGACATCTTAAAGCGCTCCATGAAATTCTAATGTCCTTGGAGAAAACTCTTACATATGGTTCTGTCGAGCACCATGATTATCAAAATCTACAATATGTTAGTTTCTTATTTGCCCTTATGCTACATTTATTTTCAGTAGACTGGTATCCCAATCCGCTGGTATGTAATGAGATTTTTTGTTTTTCAAATCTGCAGGTGACCGTATATTCTTACCAGGGGAAGAGGACTTGCTTCATGTCAACTTCAAATAACTATGATTTTCACTTGAATTTCGAAGGGAATGATTATGTGATACCTGCTTGGTCTGTCAGTATCCTCCCTGATTGCTACACAGAGGTTTATAACACTGCTAAGGTACCTACCTAGCTAGCTTTGACTTTTATTGTGAATTTGCTGTTTTCGACACAAATAATAACTGTTTACTCAATATAGTTAATCTTGGCCGGAATAAAACTTATAATTTGTAGGTCAGTGCTCAAACTTCTATAATGGTCAAGAAGCCAAATGTCGGTGAGGATCCTGGTCGATTGGAATGGGTGTGGAGACCTGAGCATGCTCTTCATGTCGACAAGAAAGGCTCACTAAAAGGCAGCACCTTGGTTGCAAATGAGCTTCTGGATCAAAAACGTGTAACAAACGGCTCTAGTGACTACCTGTGGCTTTTGACGAGGTAGCTAGCGCGTGCACATTTTATTTTGTTTTAGGAAATTTCATCTCCTGTCCTTCAGTCTTTAATTACATAAATAATCACTAATGTGCATGCAGTTTCGAGCATGACGAGAGAGATGCAGTTTGGGGCAAAGCCAAGAGAGTGATTCTCCATGTAAACACAGATGGGCACGTGATGCATGCATTCCTTAACGGAAAGCATATTGGTACGCATTAATTTCCTATTTATTTCGTCATTTACTAATTAATAATAATAATATATCATTTATCTGTTTTGTTTTATCACCTTACCTTGGCTCTTCATCTTTCAGGATCACAGTGGAATACCGATGGTGATTTTAACTATTTCATCCTCGAGAAATCCATGGAACTAATCGACTTTCTTTGCTTAGCGTTACTGTAGGTTTGCCTGTAAGTACCGATAAACATGGCTGATGATTCAACTAATTTGATTCGTGAACCTGCCATGCTTGCTGACGATACAATCTTCTTAATTTGTTTTGTGATTTTGCTAGAATTATGGCGCGTTCTATGATAAAAAAAGAGTAGGCGTCCATGGTCCTGTTAAGCTGATAGCAAAAACCAAAAATGGAGACGTGGAGAGAAATATTTCATCAAACCAGTGGGTGTATAAGACTGGATTACATGGTGAAGAACTTGGACTTCATTTAGTTGAAAGTCATCACAATCACAACTGGAAGACGGAAAATCGCCCAGAAAACAGGAAGATGATCTGGTACAAGGTAATGTATCCTAAAACCGGAGTTATTCTAATCAATTACATTCCACAGAAAGTTCCATTTCTTTTTAATTATATAATTTCTGGTTTGTGTGTGATTGCAGACAACCTTCACAGCTCCATTGGGAACTGACCCCCTAGTTGTAGATTTACTGGGCTTGGGTAAGGGAGTTGCTTGGGTGAATGGTTTTGACATTGGAAGGTATTGGCCAAAACAACTCGCCCCGGAAGAAGGATGTGAAGTTGAGTGTGATTATAGGAGAACTTACAGTCCAAGTTCCTGTCAAACTAACTGCGGGAAGCCTTCCCAACGATGGTGATCATTTTTTTTTTCACACTTTTATATTTTCCTGTCAATGCTTGATCATGCAGCGGCGAAGTCACTTGTTTTC
The DNA here is from genome assembly GCA_032356905.1 of Salix exigua. Lineage (NCBI taxonomy): Eukaryota > Viridiplantae > Streptophyta > Magnoliopsida > Malpighiales > Salicaceae > Salix > Salix exigua. The sequence continues at coordinate 10,954,988 of CM063604.1, forward strand.
AACTTGAATGTTCAGGTATCACATTCCAAGATCTCTTCTCAAAGCAGATGATAATGTTCTAGTTTTATTTGAAGAATTAGGTGGCACTCCTGACCTTGTCAGCATCCAAACTGTTACGGTGGGAACAGTTTGTGCAGACGCTTATGAAGGTCAAACCCTAGAACTATCATGTCAAGGAGGAAACGTCTTCTCACGAATCAAGTTTGCTAGCTTTGGCCTACCAGAGGGGAGTTGTGGATCTTTCAATAAGGGAACATGCCACGCTGAAAACACTTTACCCGTTGTAGAAGATGTAAAATATTTCCCCTGCAACTTTCAGCCTAGCCAGCCTTAATTTTATGATAATAACATTTTCTTTCCTGTATATTTTGATGGGAAATGCTAATCGAATAGCTTGATTTTATTGACAGGCATGCCTTGGGAAGGAAAAGTGCTCCCTGAAAATTGCAGAGGAAACCTTCGGAGTTTTGCGTTGCAAGGCTGATGCATATAGGCTTGCGGTTGAAGCAGTCTGCTAGAATTCCAAATAGATTTTGTTGTGTTAGCTGTCTAAATCAAACCTTTTAGAGATTTTGTGTTCATTCAGTTTGGTACTTTTCTACTATTCTTTTGTTGAATTCTGCTCCTATTTATATAACTCATGTTTTTCGGCGATTGAATTCTTCCACATGCAGCTGCAATCACCACCATTCAAGTCAAAAATATCTCACGGTCGGTCAGTCGATTCCATATTTTTTCACAACAAAAAAATATTAATCATGATATAAATTTATGTAAAATAATAAATATATAAAAAATTTCTATGGAAAACGAGTTTTTTTTATAAAATCAAGAAGATTCGCTTATCTAAATTATCGAATTCACTGTATTAGAATTAGTTTATTTTATAATCCAATTTAAATTAAACAAAACAAATAAAATATAAATAGTGAAAACACCACCAATAATCAAATAACAAAAATAAGTAGCTAATTTTCTATCTACAAAAAAGAGAAAACATCATTGAAACTCCATCTCCGCATTGCCATCATTATCATGACTATAACAATTAAAAAAATTATCAACATTGTTGTTCAAACAATTAAAATCATTAAATTGCCCTAAAGAATAAAAAACATATAAATATTTTACAAAAAAATAAAATAAAATTAATCACTAAAACTATTATTATTATTGCGCAAACAATGAAATCATAAAATCATGTGATCCGAAAAAAAAAGATAAAAATAATAGAAAACACAAAAACAAAAGAACAGGGGAAAATGAAGTAAAATTAATTTTGAAATGACCACCAACATAATTAAAATTTCAGGATTGAATCAAATAAAAATAAAACCCCAACAAAAAAACAACAAAAATAAAAACTTAAAGCATGGATTCATAAATAAGGATAAAAAATAAACACTTTCCTACAAAATAAAAAATTCAAAGAATAAGGACCTAAATAAAAAATAAAATATATAATTAATTCCAATTGAAGTACAAAATTAAAACAAATAAAAATCTTAGGACCTAAAAAAATAAAGGTATTTTTAAAATAATTGCATTGTAATCTTGTTAAAAAAATTAAAAGTATTAAGACTGAAATGAAAACAAATTAAAACAAATTAAAAGTAACATATATTACCAATTTCAATTGGAGTACACAATTAAAACAAATTAAACCAAAACATGTAATTGAATCCTGTCAAAGAAAAAAATTAAAACAAATAAAAATCATAGGACCTAAGAAAATAAAAGTATTTTTAAAATAATTGCATTGTAATCTTGTTAAAAAAATTAAAAGTATTAAGACTGAAATGAAAACAAATTAAAAGTAACATATATTACCAATTTCAGTTGGAGTACACAATTAAAACAAATTAAACCAAAACATATAATTGAATCCTGTCAAACAAAAAAATTAAAACAAATAAAAATCATAGGACCTAAGAAAATAAAAGTATTTTTTAAAAAAATTGAATTGTAATCTTGTTAAAAAAAAATTAAAAGAATAAAGACCGAAATGAAATGTAACATATATAACCAATTTCAATTGGAGGACACAATTAAAACAAATTAAACCAAAATATATTATTAATTCCAATTAAAGAAAAAAATTGAAACAAATAAAAACCTTGGGACTGAAACAAATAAAGACATTTGAAAAACAAAATTGTATTAAAATTTCTTAAAAAAATTAAAAGAATAAGAATCAAAATGAAATGTAGAATATATGACAAATTTCAATTGGAGGACTCAATTAGAAGAAATTAAAACCTGCATACCAAAATAATTGAAGGAACCAAGAATAAAACCAAAGATCAAAAGAATAAAGATTAAATTGAATACCAACAAATATAATTATTTTCAATCGAAGGGAACAATTGCAACAAATTAAAATTAAGAAATTAGTAATAAAAACAAAATTAAAAGATCAGGGATGGAAATAAAACATTCACAGAACGCAAGGACTGAAATGTATTTCCCGATGGAAGGAGAGAGAAAAGGGAGAAAAAACCAAAAATCGTTCATCGATGATTCACCGACCATTATGTGCAGACACGGACCACACCGAAAGACAAAGGACATGTTAGGGCACCAGGTGATGTGGCAAAAGGTCTTTTTACGCCACTAGATGACATCACATATGCCTCCTTAGAGGCGCGTGCTCGTGAAACACTATGAGCGTGTTTGTACGATGTGCCTTTAGTTTTACCGAAAAGAATTAATAAATAATGGTTTTACCTATGCACACTTGGACCTAGTGATAACAATGAAAAAAATAGGGGTGAAAGTATCGCAATACCCCAGACTCCAGGGCTTCTTTTTGTCATTTTCGTGGGTTATTTTTGTAGTTTCACTATGCATGAAGTTATGAAAAACCTAATATACCCCCTCACTATTCCTCATCCTTTACTCAGCACTCAGGGGCAAAATAGTAGTTTTACTGTGCAAAAAAATTAGAAATATCATCCATGTCCCATGAAAATATCTAAAATGACTTTAATTCTGGGGGTCAAATTGTTTTAACTTAGACTAAAATGATAATTTTACTATCACAATCCACACTGAACAATGTCTATGTGAGTAGTGCAAAAAGTTACAATAAAATGACACACCTTTTATTTTATAGTTAATTATCTTATAAAAAGAAGATGTATAGTGTCTTAAATGGTGTTGTTGCAGGTAAACCCTAGAAATTATTATTTTTTATTTGGGATTAGTTAAACTTCAATTCCTTAGTCTTACACTTAAATCTCTAATTGCATGCAATTTTGCTCATGTTGAATTCAATTTCTAGTCCTAATATTGAGCTTCCTTTTCAATTTTGTTATGGTTTCTAATTTTTTTTTAATTTAACCCCTAATTGGTCAATGAACTTTGATTTTTCTTCAATTTGGCTATAAATTTTGTTGATTCCACTCCTCTAGGAGTAACATGTTTTACAAATTGGTCCTCAATAAAAGTAATTGAGCCTTGTAAAATTTCAATTGTGTCCTTAAAAATCATAATTTACATTTCTCTATCCCAACTAAAAATATGTTCTTACCAAAGAGCTCATTTATCAATCAAAAATGAGTTACCGAATTTCCCATTCTTGTACAACTTGGTCCTCTGATAACAATTGTCTTTAGGCCCTTGTTTTTGCAATGGTTATGAAGTAAAATGTCATCAAGGTCTTGAGTAGTGATCTTGAAAGAAGATGTTTGCCCAAACTTGCTCAGTGATCCACCCATCCAAAGACGCCTGTTTGAGAGTGCTATTATGGTGGTTTTTGAAAGTGTTTATTGCTTAGAAATGCATCAAAATGATGTTTTTTAAAAAAAAATCATTTTTGATATTAATACATCAAAATGATCTAAAAACACTAATTTTTTTTTAATTTAAAGTAAAAAATAAAAATAATTTTTTAAAATTTTTTTCATAAGCATTTTCTGATTGCAATGCCAAACAACCCTTTGCCTTTGTGAAATAAGGTGATGTCAATCATGCGTAGAAGAAAAAAATTTATATATATAGGATGATGTTATTTCCATCCTAAAATATGAGGTAAATGGCATGTTTTCTATTATCAGAATTCTTTTATGTATTTTGCCCTCACATATATAATTCTTTTATGTATTTTGCCCTCACATATATATATAAAAGAAAATTATGTGAGGGCAAAATACATAAAAGAATTCTGATAAATGGAAAACATGCCATTTACCTCATATTTTAGGATGGAAATAACATCATCCTATTCAATACCTCGGTTTATGATTACCCGGCCACATGAACCTTTGTTCTTTTCTCATCTCAAAAACTATACTCTTGAATTTGTTTCTTAGTTTGCTTTCAGATTGTCCGAATTTATCACTAGCTCTTATCAATTTTAGTTACCTCTTTAACTAATCCTCTTTTATTCTTATCTTTGCTAGAAACGCCCTAAGCTCTACTTAAGAAGGGACAAAGAATTTAATAAAAAAATACGTTTCTGTTGTTTAAGGAGGAATTCAGTCAATCGGCCACCAACACCCGACGATGCAGTGGAAGAGCAGGAGGATCAAGAGAAACAACCGACCCTTCAAGAAATAATTAACATTAAGGTTCTTTATCTTTTTTTAATTGGGTTTTATTTTTATTATCAATAATGGAGGGGTGCTTAATTTGTTAATAAATTTGATTTTGTTTTTTTAGTTAATTGAGAGTGGAGAAAAGGAAAGGTTAATGGAGCTTTTAAGAGAAAGGCTTATTGACATGGAAAGATGAAATGAAAGCTCTTTGCAGGTTTTCACTGCCCTCTCATGTTTTGGTTTCATTGCTGTTTGTGTTGTGGCTATCTTTTTGATTTTCGGGGTCTTTGACAATGAGTAGAGATATTTTGTGCGAACAAAATTATATCAGTTTTTTTTTTAAAATGAGGCCATCGGATTTGAAAGGAAATGATGGTGTAAATTAATGGGATTTTGGTGAAACAATTTGCATAGGCTAGGTTACAGTTACCAGTGAATGGCACTTCTGGTAACTGCTCATGTTAAATCCACGGCCAAAACCCAATCCTTCTTGTAAGTAGTAGTGAATATAGCACGTGATTGTGTTCATAGTTGACATGAAAAGCATGGGGACTGACACCACATATGGGAGGAGTGACTTTCAGTGGATAAATTATCATCTAGGGAGTATAGGAATTGGGAAGAGTAACTTTGGTGTAACAAGAAGATTTTTTTAATGGGAAAAACTGAGGTGAGCATCATTATTATCCATCACTTTGATTCCCAGTTTCCACAAGGAGGATCCTATCTTCCAAACTGTATTTTCATGTAGATGAAAATGCTGCCTCGGTGTCATCCTATCCAGTAATTATATGGTCCATGTCTTGATGTTTTAGGAGGCCTTTCACGTGGAAGAATGACAAGATGTGATGTGGGATCATGTTCTTTAAGTTATGACAGAATGGATGCAGAGTTTGTCCAAGAGGTTCTCCCATCTAATTTTAAAGTTCTATGATTTGTTATAATTTTTTGAGGCTCACTAATATGAAAATTGGAAATGGGTTGGTAAAAAGGCTAAACCGGTTGTTTCTGTTTCTAGAATGCTAGAATTGTGATCCTGATCTATGGAAACTTCCTTGAGGAATGCTTTGGATAGTGATGCAGCTAGTTTTTGGTTGGGGCTCTCTTTAAGGAAATGTGTGCTTAACATGACTCCATTCATGACTTTAGGAAGTGCATGACACAAGAAGGATTATGAATGACATGCTTTATATAGTTATAGGAAGGAGTATTTGAATCTTGACCTTTTAACCCTGTTTAGACTTTTGTGCAGCTTCTTTTTTTTTCCAACCCATATTCTTACTCTATATATGGAAAGCTTGGCTTTGATTTTTAACAAAATTGTTCAGTATCATTTTCTCCATTCTAAAATCTCTCTCAATGTCATTATGTTGTAGGGCATTTATAAAGAAGAAAGGAAGTAACAATGTTACTGTGGATGACCTTGTACATGTAATTACACCTAAGGGCAGAGGTGGGGGATCTTCTGTTTCTGAAGTTCATCTTTTGTTGTCGACACAGGATAATTTATTGGTTTATCTGCAATTCACTAGAATTCAGATGTAAATTTTGGCAACTGCTTGGAATTTGAAAAGGAATTCGATTGTTTGACTTGATTTCACACCTTCTGTTTGCTGAGGGTTTTTTTTCCCACTGTTAGAAGTTTCAGTCACAGTTCTTTTTTTTTATTCTTCTTTGCCTTTTGTTTTACATCATTTTTTTATCTGAAAATTTTGCACCCTTACACCTGCAGCCTCTATTCCTGATTCTGTAAAGGCCGATCTGTTGCAAAGAATCCGTTCTTTTCTTGTTCAAGCTGCTGTTTGATATGCCGCTCCTATTCCCTAATTGCTTACAGGAAGGAAAGCTGAAGCTGTTGATGAATGGGAATGGAAGGTTTGTTTACTGCTATTACGGTGAGGGCTCTTGAAGAGTGGAGGCAACTGTGGTTTACTTTAAAACATGCTTGTTGAAAACGGGGAATGGGATATCACTGTGCTTCAAGCTTGAAAGAAGATTCATGAGCTTTTAACCATAAAATCCGAATACTACTCCCGCAATTGTGATGTTTGACAATATAAATATTTACAGGTCAGACTATTCTGTTATTTTTCTATATGATACTTGATTAGGAAGACCTGGAATTCATTTTTGAAGTTTGTTTTTTGCTGGACATGGAATCTTTTCTTGCATTATGTTAAGATTCACCCAGCCAGACTTGAAACCTCAAGCTTGCATCTATGGGAAATCTGTGGAAAGCAGAAGCTGACGTTCATCACAAGGCCTACATCATTTCCATACTCTGGAAGATTTGCTTCAGCCGAAGAGCCTGCTTGTTCACAGAGGTCTAATTGATCCAGACTCTGCAAAATCATCATGGGAATTTATGAGCACATGATAGCTAAAAATCAATTTGCATATAGGAAAAAAATACACATTCAAACAGAAGTTAAGGGGACACAGACAGCAAAGTTTTTAGTTGCTCATCATACCTCAGGAACTTCGAGCTCAAGGCGAAACTTGAGCCCATCATAATGATGCAAAACAGGCCCTAAAAGTAATCCGGATCCTCACCTGTTTGTTAATCACCCAAAAAGGGAAGTAAATAAGAGGAAATGAAATGAAGAAGATTCAAGATACAGCAACCAAGTTATTGAAAAGACCATATTAGGAATCAATTTTTACCTGAGCAGGAAACCTTGACTCTCCTTTACACTTTTTGTCTTCCCATGCAGTTGGATCAGTGTTTGTACCCCCCAAAACTTGCTGCCTGTACAAGACCAAATTGAGAAGCATAAGTTCTAGATACAAGTAACAGTCATTGCAGCAGATACTTTTTTTTAATGCAAATCTCGTGATCACGTGGTGATATAATCTACGACCAAGAATTAGATATGATCTCGAAAAATCAAAATAGGACTGATAAAAGTGTAACACAATGAAAACTTGTCTCAAGGCATTAGCACTATTGGAATTAGTAGAATGACGTCACTAAAGTAAGATAGTCTTCTATAAGTTAGATTCACTCTCACACTTAAAACTGAAAAGTTCAGAATTAATATTCATTAAATGGCTGCTGAAATTTAGGTTACATGAGTATAAATAGTTCTTGAAAAAGTGTATCTAATAGAGCTCTTTTGTGGACTTAAAAGAGATCCACTCAAAACTGACCAAAAATTTTAAATTGAAAAACTCATGACTTAATCCAAAAAAGTCTTGGATACTAGATGAGAATAAAGTATTAATTAAGCTCAAACAAGCCTTGGACTATAGTGAGAAGTGAGTTTTCAAATCATTTTTGTAAAAAATTATTATTTTCAATTGATGCAAAACCAACCCAGTAGTAACCTTATGTTATGAAAAAAATATATACTATCAATATTAATATCATTATAATATATATATATATATATATATATATATTATTTCAGGCAATTTGGTTTATATAAATAACGAATGTAAATTATGAAGTGAGATTAAAATACTAGTATATTTTTATTTATTTTTTGTAAAATAGTATATATTTTTATGAAATGTCTTGGAATCGTAACATTGATTAAAAAACGAATTTGGAAACTGCAACTTAAAAAAAAAAACTCTAAAGTCTAAAATAAACTTAAAATTATTTATTTTGTATTTTTGGGTTATTTTGATGTGATAATATCTAAAATAAAAATAAAAACTATTATTTTGATGCATTTACAAGGAATAAAATATTTAGAAAAACAACTTCTATCACATTTTTTTCAAATAAACTCTAACTCCAACTTCAAACTCCAAAGAAAACCCTAATTCATAACTCTTGATAGTAACCCCAAATACAAAACCCTAATATCTATATCCTGAAAATAAATAGGAATAAAAAAATAAAACATAAAAGACAACAACATATTGATGAAAATTTTCGTTAAAACCAATGACAATGCATAGGACCGGAAATAAGTTGTAATTGAGCTTAAGAGTGAAAAAGTAGAACATATTATGTTTGGAATAAGAAAATAGTCTTAAGAATTGGTAAGGAAAAAATTATATACAAAATATAAAAGAATGAAATAAAAAATAATGGATTTCCAATGCATAATTGTTTATGTTATCAAACATAATTTTTGATTTGACTGTTAGATCAGACTAGTATTTCATGGAAAGCCTTAAACACGTACTATTTTAGAGGTGGGCAAAATGCTACGGCCATTAGAATTCAGGAGGGCTATTAAAAAAAAATGGTGGCAGCTAAATAGAATTATAAAGGACTCATTAAGCGTAATATGGTTTTGGGTTAAAAAATAAACAAATCAATTTTTTATTCATCTTTAAAGTTGCTAAATAAGGTGTGGAAAAATATAGAAAGAGATATGTTACACGTGTGCACGCTCCATTACGGTATTAAGATCGAGGAGTTGTCATTTAATTTGTCATGATGGTGATTTTTAATTGGTTTTTTTTCTAAAGTTTGATGTAGATTTCTTTTTGTGTGAGAATCTCTATCTTATCGTGGGTTCAAAGACTAACCAAAAATAAATAAATTTTACACTGCATTTTGAAAATCCCATTTTAATCTAAAAGTGTACTTTACAGTGTAATTTTACACTGTGATAGATAAAACAAAATAATTGTTAAATTATTATTGATATTTTGGTTGAATTCCAATGGATAATCATAAACCGCTTATAATATCCAATTTTCATTTCAGAATATGATTAATATGCAACAAAAAGTTTAACAAAAAAATTGATGGGAAAAATCTTGAAATCCAGCCCTATGCATGAAAACAATACTTTTTTTTGTTTCTTTTTTCTTTTTGAAATGCAATTTTATATATATATATATATATAATTTTAATGCAACAAACACACCTATTGGCTTTTTCATTATTTTTTGTTACATTATACACATTACATAACATGTACAAGAAATAAAACTAATAACAATTTAAAACAAGCACATAAATATCTAAAAACTATAAAATAAACTTCATTGGGAACATTGTTGGCAGTGGAGGCAACACATGGCATGTGCCACCATCACTGGTGGTTCGTCTACTCACGTGCCATCATCACTGGCTACACGTGGAACCACTCGCCACCACTAATAAAGATGCAAGACAGGGGTGAATCAACCTGTTCCTTTCCTCTTCTCGCTGGAGGTGAAGTTCACGGTGACCTACAACACACAAACACAACATTACACACAATCAATGTTTTGCCTTCTTCAATCTCGGATTTTTTGTGTTTTTCTCCTTAAAATGGCAGTTGGATTGTCGTAGAGGCTGGTGTGGTGGAGTTGGGCTACCTTTGGGTGGCCGATGATGGGTTTGTCATGGGGTGCTGTCGTGGACAACAGGGGAAGCTTGCTAGGGGTAACGACGATCAGCACTACTACTGAAGAAGAAGATGAAGAAGAAGAAGAAACGAGAGATAATGGGGGCTGAGGCTACAACTGCCAGTGGCTGGGAGGTAGATTTGCTAGAGGTAGGCAACGCTACCAAAGGTGGATAGAAGAGTGGACCACCAATAGTTAGAAAGGAGAGATGGAGGCTCGAGTTAGTAACCAAAGGTGGATAATCAAGGGTGTCAGAAGGAGCAGCTGACGGAAAGGGAGGTTGAGAGGAGACTCACCAAGGAAGGCCTGGCTGGAAAAAGAAAAGAAAGGGGAATGGCCGAGAGGGGGGTTGCAGCTACCCCCAAAGGGGGCTGACGGCTGCAACTCCAAAAGAGAAAAAACATTATGGGTTTTTTTTAGGTTATTTTTTTTCTTCCCCTCTTTTTTTTGCCCCCGTTACAAAGCAACTCAGTTCTATTTATAGAGTTGAAATTTATGCACTCTTTTCACTTTGGTCCTTGGTTTTAAATTCATGTAATTTGATCCTTAATTTGACCATTAAAATTCAATTGTCTTCAATTTGACCCCTAACTTCGCATAATTGGCTTGAAAAAATTCAATTTGATTTTTGAAAACTCCAAACTTCTGAATTGAACCCGAATGAAGCTTAAGGGCTTGATTTTTCATTGATGAAGCCCTTAGTTAATTTGATGTGACCAATTTAAAGTATAATTAAATCCTTGTACTTCATTAAATCCTTCAATTGGAAATTACATTAATTCTCAATCATAATTACACTTTAAATCGATCGACAATTAAAACAAATTGACCCATAAAAATATAATTATGTCTCTCGACTTTATTTTTACAAATATTTATTTAATGATAAATTATTTTTTCGTTTAATATGTACTGTCCTCTATTTTTTGGGACAAAACAGATACGATTGGACTCTAAAAAACAACCAAAATTTCCATATTGATTTTTGTATCAACGTCCTTTTATTTTATTTTAGTTATTTTTTGGCAGCTTTTAGGGAGTAGTCCAAAAATTAGGTTATGACATAACTGTTTGGTTCAAGGTCTCTAAAAACCCAGTTGGAGTTGTCTTATCTAAAATTTTAGGTTAAGGGATTCGTTATAGATAAGAAATGTATTAGAAACCCTAGAGAACCTTCCATGAGATAATTTTCATTAAATAGTCTTAATTTAATTTAAAGGTGTTGGTGGATTCGTAACAGTTTGTACATCTAAGGCTTAAAAAAAGATTTACTCTAATGAATAAATATGACATTTCAAAATTTATTATGGACTCATATATCTAGGTAAATGCTTATAGTAAGAATCCATAATGGCTATCTCATAGGGTTCATCTATCGTGGAAAACAAAAGTATTTTTCACAACTCGTATATTGTGGTGAAAATAATCTCAATTATAATTGGTGAATATAACTCCTAGTAGTTTTACTAGAATTTTTAACAGAATATTGACTGTTAATTTTTAGGAATTAAATTTTGAAGGGTTATTAAAAATATTGGTCAAATCCTTATAGAATTTTACAAATTTATTGTATATTTTTTTTAAAAAATGCATGAGAAATAGACGTGGAATTTTTCAAAAACAATGCTCAAACATTTTTCTCTTATTTAATAAATAAATTCAATTTTTTTATAACGATTGTGCCATATATAACAAGCAAAAATCATATTTTGGTTTTATTATTATTATGATGATAATTATTATTTATTTTTGTAAGGTCATGTTTGGCAAAATCATCATCTTCTTTCCTAGAAACCATCAAAATGGACTTAAAGGTGTGTCTTAGCCCCAAAATTCCTTAACAAAAAAGTTGTCCAAACAAACAAAGCCTTAAGTACTTGATCCGAAACAAAACCAAACAGGTTGACCTAAAAATAATGGGTCAACTATGAACTGAACGAAAAACCAAGGTTTTATCTACAACTTAAACCAAAAATAGTTTAAACTGAAAAGAAAAAAAGTTTAAAATTAACACAAAACATAAAACACTTTGAAAAAACACTGATCAAACACTTAAATCTTGAAAAACGAAAAAAAAATCATCTAGAACCCAACAAACCCAACAAACATATTATCAATCCATACAAGTTTTCATGCAATCAAGGCATGGTTTTATTCAAGAACATTTCATGTAGAATAATTCTCAAAATAAATTTAGGTCAAAAACCAAAATTCTAAGATGAAAATCCCAATGAACTTGTTATTGATGCATAACCTTTTATTTTAACAAGAAGGGTGGTTGTCTATTTGACAAAAAAAAAAAACTATGTAAATCACATAATAGAAAGCCAGCATTATAGACATAACAATCTCTTTCTTTTAAATAGGGATTTAGAAGATTTATCACCGTGTGGATTATCATCGGAAACCTAACAATTGAACGACTTGTGGTCTGCGATAACACAATTCTTAAAGAATTATTGAAAGACGACGGAGATCAAATTTTTAGATAATAAATTAATACACAACTTTAGATTTGTCCAATAAGATCCCAGAAACTTTATAATAGTTTAATTTCATTACTTTCACTGCATTTATGATATTTAGGATACCTTGAAAAAGTATAGACTCCAAATTGAATGGATTCTACTTTTAATTTGGCCTAAAACGTACCTATGTTTTGATTTATTTTTTCAACATAAAACATATGTTATTTTCTCTTACATGGTGTATACATATTTTTAATATTAATTTTGGCATCTATGATTTTTTCTTAAAAGAATATAATATATTTAATGTTTAATAATAAAATCTTTGTAATATACATGGAGTTTCATTTTAATACCCGGTCCTTGACGCTCGGATTTACGTTGTTGTTGTTTTAAAATCTATTTCTGGCATATATTGTGTACCTGCCAAGTATAGATGAATGGAATAGTTGGCATTTCTGTTAAATTATTAAGAATTAGTGTTGTCACTTTGTGGAAACGAAAGTTCAAACATCGGTCCTCTGGTGTGTAGTCAAACTTGTGCTGAAATGGGATGGAACATTATATTATAATTAATTAATTAATTTTAGGTTAAATCAAGCTCACACAATCCCCAAAATCTGAAATTAAAAAAAAATTAAGAGCATGTGTTTGTTTATATGTATTGGTTATTGGACTGGCAAACACAAACTCAGACATTTAAATTGATTTTCAACCAACACCGAATATCAATTTTATTATTTATTAAATTCACTCAAATGATTTACACCTTTGAGCTGAAACAGCTATACGCCTCCAGCCAGAAAAAAAGAAAATCAAGGACGTTAATTAATACAGCACTTCTCGCTAATTATTAATCCTGCCTCTGTTAAGCTTTCACCAGGAGCCTTCTGAGAAGAGCCAGCAAGAGATCATTCCACACATCAATCGGACCCGGCAGGCACCAATGAACACAGTCATTATAGCCCTTCATCCATTGATTACCCCAGAAAGCTCCAGGGTGCCCGTCAGGTCTCATCAGCATAGCCATTGTTACGTCCAGAACCCCAAAGCTCTTCCCTTTCTTCTTCGCTCGTTCAATCTCTTCCACCTGCATCCTCCTAATTTCCCACTCGTACCCTCCAAAATCAATCTCCATCTCACTGCTAGGGCTGGTCCTACTGCAGCTTCCTCCAGTGTTCCAAAACCCATTCTCGAAATGGGATGGAGAGAATGTCCTTAGCAATGTGACGATGCCTTCGCATTTCTTGCAGTGGTTAATATGACTAAACGTGGCTCGGAGTGCCATTCTGAGGGCAAATACAACGCCTTCATCGGTGACATTTGGTACGTTGCAGTAAACACATGCAACTACATTAGAACCTTTGTGTAAGTATATCTGCCTGAAGAACCAATGTGCATCGGATAGGATGACATAGTCTAGGCCATGCAGATCTCTGGCCCAATTTTCGTCAACTTTGTCAAGATACAGGTCAAAAATGCCAGATGATGAACCGTTGATCATTCTCTCCTCTCCACTCACGAGGAATTTTGTCCAGAGCATTTTAAGGGTGAAGTTGTGGACAGGAAAGTGCCAAACCCGGTTCCTATCTTCAGAATCCAAATATGCATCTACAGGAACTTCCTCCTGCAAGATTTACAGGTTTTCTTCAGATTCATAGTACGCTAAGATTGATTTTAAAACTTTTCCAAGCCCTGTTTTAGAGCCTGGATTTTTATGTTTATGATATGAGATTCTGTTATTCATTGGTCCATTGTACAACCAAGAATTGAAATGACATCAATATCTGTACCCCTGCTCAGCTAGTAATATTATGTCAACAGAAAAAACTATGGAGGAGCTCTTTCCCTTTATATAGCCTCAGTGATCAAGACCTGTTATTGATTTATATTCCACAACAATAAGGAGCTTTCAACTCCAATCGTGATATCTAGCACCCTAAACTTCCCTACTATCTGCAGGGGACGATGCTCCATGCATCAAAAGAGACTGCGGAGGAAGCATTTGGTAATTCATGAGCAGAAGATAAGGCAACTCCAGGTATAAATGAAGCTGTTGACTTGTCAAGATCAAAATTCAAATAACAGTACTGCCTTGCATTAGGGTTTCATTCCAGCCACTGGCCCTAACTTCCGGCATTCACTTTAAACGAAGATTGCAACATTAAACCAAAGTTCGATTCAATGATTTAAAATCTTTCCTAAAATCGACCTTGTTTTGACAACTTCTTCAAAAAAGAAAGTCTTCAATTGAACCAATTAATATAATTCCATGTTCTAAATAAATATTCAAAGTGCTCGGCAGCTCTTGACTTACCATGCACCTACATTTGCTCCAACAACAAGGAATCATACACTTCAGCACACGCCAAGTGTATCAGTGCTGGCTCTGATAATAATTGCTTCTTAACTTCACCGTTAGAAGGGAAAACGAGCACCAAACCCAAAACAAAAACTTATTAAAGTGGAGACCATGCGGGGCCTTGAAAGTAACAGCTGTCTTTCATAATATTTATCACAGTTCTAAAGAAAGAAAGACAGAACTTCAAGTCCTGCCATCAACGGGGAAGGAAAGAAAAACTAAACAGCTGACCTGGGACAAGAGACATAGAAGTGATTCGATATGGTTCCTAGCAACAGAGTCACCGATAAATGCCAGTGTCTTTCCTCGAACAATGTCCAAGTAGGCTTTGGCATCAAACCTAGGAAGATCACATTTTTCTGGTTTCCATCTCCAATTAAGGAAATCCCTGTCCTTCCTTCCATGTCTGAAACAGTTCTTTGAGGTCGAAATTGTTGCGCAACTGGAATTTGTATACATTGACCCTTTAAAATCAGGAACCCAGTTGCCGTTAAACAAGTCACACTTGTCTTCTTCTACAGAACAAATACAGAACGACAATTAGATCGAGAATGCACAGTTAGCGTACAGATAAATGAAAGATGGGTTATGTGCATGCATGTATTCTAGAGAAAGTACCCTTTTTATGTGGTTTGATCAAGAGGAGCTCTTGATGAATGTCATGTTCGGTGACGAACTTTAGAGTGTAGAGAAAGAACAAGCTGAGAATTGCTGTTAAACCTCTTAACAAGAAAGGAATAGGCCTCTCCATGTTAGGGCTTCTGTCCTTCATTTTTCATGCATGGTGATAAAGTTAGACCCATACATATATATACATGAATAGATCTAGTCTAGATCTAGAGGAAGTCGGGCCGTGTATTTCTAAGAGTGAAAGATATTTGACAATTCTGCTTTGCAAACGGAAACAGCAAGGAGAGGAACCTGAGAAGATGATGCGAACTATCCTCAATTAACGCTAGACAGTAGACCAAAGGTGTTTGTAGACCTGTGATTGGAGGAGCGGTCAAAAAAAGAAAACTATGGTATGAACTGGTACTTGTTTCAAAAATATTTTTTTATTTTTTATTTTAAATTAAAATTTTGTATTTTTTAATATTTTATTTACTGATATTAAAAATAATTTTAAAAAATAAAAAACAAAAACACTTCATCCCGAATGTTCAAACATTCTTCCCCGAATCAGCTTTTTGCCACCATAAATAGGTTGAATATCAGACTAAAATATTATATCTCGGAAATATCACATAGAGAATTCTAAGCTTCTTCTTTTTTAATCAGTTGATAAAATAAATGACAATTGCTTTTGTATTTCCTAATTTGATTTCTTTATAACTCAATCAAAAGCTCATTGGTTAAGAGCCCAAAAACAAATGCCACTCGGTTTATCAATAAAAAAATAAATAAAACAAACATTTTACTTTTGTAATTAGGTTATACACTTGAAATAGTCTATTAGTAACATAAATGAGTTTAATAACTCAAATTCCAATTAAAATTTTGTGATCAGTTTCTGTTATTGTATGATAACTGAATTTGCAAAAATAAGTTTGAGCCTCTCTATACATGTCTATCACCCTTTGGAATGGACTTATAGGATGTTTAAATTAATAGACTTGCGGGATGTTTAGTGGGTTAAGAAATTAATTGTGATGCGTGTAAATTGACTCGGATATCTGGATATAAAAAAAAAATATATAGGTTTGGGGCTGATTTGTGTTAGATTTTTTTTATGGGTGTGGTATATGGTGAGTGCGGGGCGGTAGGGTCACCACCAATTAAGCTTATGTCACGGAAATAATTTTGTGGAAATGTGAACCTTTCTTGGACCATGGTTCCACTTCCAATCCTCTTTAACCTTTCCCACTGAGCTGCATCAGCAATTAACCTTATTCCACGGAAATAACAGGCTGTGTTAATTGCACAAGTTCGAAGACCGTCAAGCTAGCTCCTATATAACCTTCTCATGGAACTCAAACTCATATTGCAATGACATCAAGCCCTTATGCTAGCCCCATCCACTGTTTTCTTTTAACCACTAGGCCCGCCTATTTCTAAATCAGATATCTTTTTCACACTTGATACGGCTAATAGTATTTTTCTTACGGATTATTTAAATTTATTTATGAATTAATCAATCATATTTTTTATTAAATAATTCTTGTTTTTAAATAATCTTATATAAAACTTAAAAATCATCATTAAATTAGCTTGATTAATATTTAACTTGATTTTAGAAAATTAAGTACGTGAGGTGAATTACTTTTCAGAATTTGTTTATATATATATATATATATATATGGCTATTAAAAGTTTTAATTACTGAAATATTTTAATAACAATTACTAGTCAATTTATTATTATTATCATGGGTAATATTATGATTAGTATCATCATTGTTACCACTACTATCAATAAGTATCATCATCATCTCTATAGTTATTATTATTTAAATTATTGTTATAATTTTAATCACCATAACTATATCGAATATTATCATAATTTTTATTTTTATTACTATTACTATTATCATCATCATTATTTCTAAAACCATAATTATTATAATGATTGTCATAAACCAATTTTGGGTCATTCCCAAATGTAC
This sequence comes from Salix exigua, assembly GCA_032356905.1. Taxonomy (NCBI): domain Eukaryota; kingdom Viridiplantae; phylum Streptophyta; class Magnoliopsida; order Malpighiales; family Salicaceae; genus Salix; species Salix exigua. Next base: position 10,972,256 of record CM063604.1, read on the forward strand.
CCGAAAATAAAATAAAACGAGCTGATGTCGGATAAATCAAGGCTAAAATTTTGGACATTTTCGAAAGCTCGATCATACCTCTTTTGTGCCTATGAATGAAGGCAAGCGTAGATTCAAGGCTAAAGTAATTTATCATCGGATAAATCTACGTTAAATTAAGTTGAAAGATATAGTTATATTTTTATAAGCTAACTTGATTTAATCATGGCCCAATTTAAAGTATTATTATGTTTTGATAATTAATTTATGGTCCAATTAAAGGATTTAATTAAGCACGATGACTTAATTATACTTTAAACTGGCCAAATTAATTTTATTAAGGGCTTATTCAATGAGAAATCAAGTTCTTGAATTTAATTTGGGCTTAATTGATGAGATTAGAATTTTTAGAGGCTGATTTGAATTTTTCTAAGCCAATTATGCGAAATCGGGGACCAAACTAAACAAATTAAGAGTTTCATGGTCAATTGAGGGTGAAATCACGCAAATCGAAAATCAATGACCAAAATAAAAAAAGATGCGCAAAGTCAAGGCTGATATTGAAAGTCTGAGCGGGGTAATTGCAAGAAATTCATAAGTTTAAATCCAATTTGGGGTGCAATTAGAACAATTGTAAGTTAAAGGACCAAATTGCATTTTCGCTCTCCCTAAAATTGTAGTCCCGCCATTGCCTTTACCCACACTTGCTGACCAGCCACCTGCCAACAGCTCTATACTGAAAGCAGCCCACCTACACGCCGCCGCCGGCAGATCTACTGCCGTAGGAGGTAGTCGTTGTGTGCAACTGTTACCTCCTTTACACTGCCTATAAAAGACCGAATCGAGAAGAGAGAGCAAAAAAAAAGACAGGTGGGGACTCCACTTGCAGAGCCAAGTCCACATAAAATAGAAATAGAGGAGAGAGGGGGAAAGAAAATTAAAAAAAGGAAACAGAGGACAAGATTTTTCACGCTGAGAAGAAGAGAAAACGCATAAAGAAAATAGAAACAGAGAGAGAAGAAGAGAAAAACAAAGTAGTGAAAAAGGGAAGAAAGAAAGATAGAGAAAAAAAGAAGGGAATTTACGTGAAAAAAAGAACATAGAATAAGTAGAGGATTGCAAAGCAAAATTTGCATAATCTCCTTCCCCACTCTACAACTACTCTCCCTCTGCTTATTCAACTCTCTCTCTCACTAAAAAACCAGAAGCCTTTCTCTCTCTATCCCTCTCGGCCAACCAACTTGGGCCACCAGTCATCCACCCATATCCACCCCCATCACCACCGGCAGACTCCCCTCAACTCTAAGTAGCACAACCACCTCCTCCGGCAAGCCAGTGGCAGCAGCATGGCGTAGCAGCAATGCAGGTCGTCCACCTCTGAGGCCCACTCCGCCCACCATAGGCCTTCATTTCTGACGCCAACACCACCACCTTCCGAGGCCCACTCCGCCCACCATAGGCCTTCATTTCTGACGCCAACACCACCACCTTCCGAGGCCCACTCTGGCCACCATAGGCCTCCGTTTCTGACGCCAACACCACCAGAATCATCACATCGACCTCCTCTATCCAAAGATATTAACAGTTTCTCCTTTCATCATACTTGAAAAAACATTGTGTACTCACCATCTTCATCTCGCCTGCATGCGGGACTTAATTCAAGTCCCCCTGTTCATGCAGGGCAAGTAAAGTGGGTCGGGCTTTGTGCCTGGCCCAAGCCCAGTAGAGCATAAGTTGGGTTGGAAGACCAACATAATGATAGTGGGCCAAGAGCCCAGCCCGACGAGGGGCTGCCAGCCTAGCGAGTGGCTGGCAGCCTGGCCCATCAGGGTGGGTAGCCAGCCCACCCATAAATAAAAAATAATAAAAAATACAAAAAATGATAATAAATTATTTGTTAGAAAAAATATAAAAAGGTTTTGTTTTCTTGAATCCATCCAATATGCTAGCATATTTTAAAATTCTTTTCTTTCAAAAAATATATATTATCTTGGAGTTTCAAGAGAAAATATGTTTTAAAATGGATATTGCAAAGAAAAATCATTTCTTGCATCTTGATATTTTACAAACATGAAAAAAATATAAAAATGTTTTGTTTTCTTGCATACGGCCAATACACTAGCATATTTTAAAAATCCATATTCTTTCAAAAAAAAATATATTATCTTGGAGTTTGAAAACAAAATGTGTTTTAACATGGATTTCACAAAGAAAAATCATTTATTGCATCTTGAGATTTTACAACATGTTTGTAAAAATCCAAAGGGTATTGACCAATATTCCAAAAAATATAAATTTTTTTTTTGGTGATTCATATTATTTACTGTTGGTATTTGGATAAATAAACTCTAAGGGGTTAATATCCAAAATATTCGATGGGGATAGTATGTATTATTCACCGTTTGGTGTTTGAATAAATAAATTCTAAGGGATTAATATATAAAATATTCGGCGGGGATAGTATGTTATTATTCACTGTTTGGTGTTTGGATAAATAATTCTTAAGGGATTAATATCCAAAATAGTCGGCAAAGATAATACGCCATCATCATTTCACTAACATATTCTTGGAAAGATCAAAACCATAGCAAATCATAAGCCAATCAAAACGTGAAGCAACTTACTTTAGGTAGGGCGTAGTAGGGGTGCTATAACCTTTACTTTACGCAACCAGTCTCTTACCTTAGAATCTTTGACAGACCAAATTCAAGTTTCTCAGTAACTATAATACTAGGTGGTGACTCCCTTTTCCACATAAATAAAATAAAACCCCCCACATTGAATTCCCTTGCCTCGCGGAGTGGGTCACCACGACACCGCGCTCTCGCAATGGGGTGCGATAATGACCATAATTTGGAATATTATAATTATTAAAACTATCATTATCATTATCATCATCATCATAACTATTTTCATTATTATTAATATTTTTAATATTATTATCATAATTATTGCTATCATCATCATCATCATCATATCATCATATCATAACCACCATAATAAATTATTATTATTATTATCATCATTATTGTTACCATTATTTATGTTATTATCATTATTATTATTATTACAACCACCACAATTATTATTATTATTATTAAAAAAATCAATAAATTTGCTTTGAAGTAGAAAATGAAAACCCAAGAAGACTTTGACAAAAAAAGCTAAGGGAAAAAACTTGAAGCATCAATAAAAAAAGACATCATATACACAAATTAGAATTGAATGACTAAATTGAAAACAATTACAACTCTAACAAAAAAGAAAAGGACCAAAATTAAAAATAAAAACTAAGAGGATATATTGAGAAGCACTAACAAAAATAGATGAGAATTTAAAAGGACTAAAATTATAATTAAATAATAAAAACAAAATAAAAAAGTAAGAATTGAAATGATAAACAAAATAGATAAGAAATTATAATTGAATAATAAAATTGAGAAATAAGCAAAAATTCTATAAAAAAATTAGATGAAATAAAAAATTAATAAATAAGGATTAAAATTAACAAAAAAAGAAGATAATTATGTACTTTAGCTGCAGAGAAAGAGAGATAGAGAAAGAGAAGAAACCAATCAACCAATTATGACAATCCAACAAACATAAGTTACACGAGCTACACCATATGAAAAAGATCATGGCTGTGCATCCATGGAGATGATGGAAGACCAGATTTGGTCACTAGAGGTGTCACACACGCCAATTGTATAGTGCATACACATGATAATCAGTGACATATTTAAGAAACAAGCCACCAACTTATTGATAAAAAAAATCATGAAAAATAGCAAACACTAGTTAATTGCTAGCACTACATTGCGGGCCGAGTAAATATTTTTTATGATTGTTGAGATTGAAATAATTAATATATTTTGATATTTCAAAAATAAAATATAATATCTATACATGTAAGGTTTGATATAATGAAACACATCAACACATCCTGTTATAACAATAACAACATCGAAGGCTTAATACCTAAATATATCATTACTATTATTTCTAAAAAAATAAAATTTATTAAATTATTCCAATGAGAAAAAACTCTAAAACATTAATAAAAGAGAAAGCAAGAAAAAAACTAAAATTATTATTATATTATTATTATTATGTGAATAATAGAAAAATCAATTCAATAAAAGAATAAAAAACCCTAAAATTTTAACAAAAAAAATTATTTCATGTGAAATTAAAAAAAAACTAAAAAAAACAAAAGAAAAAAAAGAAAAAAATATCAATTTTCAAATGATCATAAACACATACTAAAATTTAAAAAAAAAGTTTTTGAAAAAACAATATTATCTCAACCAAAGAGAAAATAATAAAAATTAAGAACCAAAACTAAAGACACACATATATAGACATAGACAAAAATATGGACTTTTTAGAACTATAAAAAATTAAAGGAATTAAGATAAAAAATTAAAAATATAAGGACCGAAACAAATACAAAAATATTTTATCAATTTCAATCAAATAAAAAAATTGAATAAAGTATAACATCTATACATGTAAGGTTTGATATAATAAAACACATGAATACATCCTATTATAACAATAGGAACATTAAATCCTTATCAACTAAAAATATAATTACTATTATTGCTAAAACAATAAAAACTATTAAATTATCCGGATGAAAAAAATTGAAAACATTAGGAAATGAGAAAGCAAGAAAAAAACTAAAATTATTATTTTTATTGTGTTAATAATGGTAAAAAAAATCCATTGAAAGAAAAAAAAATCAATAACTATAACAAAAAAATAAATTATAAGAAAAACAATTATTTGATGTCGAAATAAATAATTAATAAAAAGAAAAAAATCATAAGTGAAAAAAAATCAAAAAATTAAATTACCCGGATGAAAAAAATTTAAAACATTAGGAAAAGAGAAAGTAAGAAAAAACACTAAAATTATTATTTTTATTGTGTTAATAATGGTAAAAAAACATCTATTGAAAGAAAAAAAATCAATAATTAAAACAAAAAATAAAACAAATTATAAGAAAAAAATTATTTGATGTCGAAATAAATAAATAATAATAAAAAGAAAAAATCATAAGAGAAATAAAAAAATAATAAAAAAACGAAATAAATAAATAAATAAAAGAAAAAATCATGAGAAAAAAAAAACAAAAGAAAAGGAAGGGTCGAACCCTGCCCACCTGAGGAAGGAGGCACCATTAATAATAAAAAGAAAAAAATCATAAGAAAAAAAAACGAAATAAATAAATAAATATAAGAAAAAAATCATAAGAGAAAAAAAAAAGAAAGTGGAAACACGCTTGGAAAGGGTTGAACCCCTGCCCACCCGAGGAAGGGAGCGCCATTTTCCACTGGGCTAAATGTCCATCTTTGCATTTGTTTATGCAAGAATCTATATATATAGTACAATAATCGAACCAACGACCCGACCCGACCTGAACCGAAAACTGAGCAAAACTATTACAATCCACAGTAATTTATCTCACATGCTACAGTAACCAAACCAGGAGCTCTTTTAGTATATAGTATAATTACCCCTAGCCCCTCTTAATTATACAAAAAGACATGAAGATTCCTCCCAATGCTATTTTATTTTGTATTTTTCTAAGATTAAAATTATTATTTTGCTGTATATAAAAATTAGAAAACCTGAAATACCTCTGTCCAGCTGCTCAATGTTTGTATGATCTGGGGGGCAGAAAAATATTTTAAATGTTATTAACCTTGTAAGAAATAAAGAAAACTTTGGATTATCAATTTTAAATTTTGTTGAGCCTTGAATACTAGAAAGTATTTTCAGAATTAGCATTTAAAACCAAACCTCGACGACCCGGTTCTGAATGATTAATATGAGAGCGCGCATGATAGCAGGGTCTTCATCCAAGAGCTACGAATGATCATAAGCATAAGAAGAAGAAGATTAATTTAGCATTTGAAAAGTCAAGCGTCATTTCAGCACTTTAGTTTCGATGACAATCAGATTAAAAGGCTCAATTTTCACCCTGAAAACCATATTCAATCCTCAATTGGTCGCCGTGCTGTCATTGTTTTGTGTTGTCCTCTGGGTCTGGAGCCTTACTAAGGAGTAGTATGTCCCGGTAGGTCTCTTGGACAGCAAGGATGAGTGGGTCCCTTTCTCCACCACCCTCCCCTTATCCAGGACTGCAATGAGATCACAATTCTGAATGGTGCTTAGCCTGTGCGCCACCACTACACTCGTCCTCCCCACCATCACGCGCTCTAGGGCATCTTGAACCACCTTCTCTGACTGGCTGTCAAGCGCGCTGGTTGCCTCATCTAGCAGCAAAACCGCCGGGTTTTTCAGGATGGCACGGGCTATGGCAATCCGCTGTTTCTGGCCCCCTGATAGCTGCATCCCTTTGTCTCCACACCACGTGTCATATCCATCTTTCAGGGCAGCAATGAAGTCATGAGCGTTTGCTGCTTTCGCTGCCTCCACCACCTCCGATTCATTCACCTCACTGGATGCGCCGTATGAGATGTTTTCCTTGATCGTGCCGGCGAATAATGTGGGTTCCTGACTGACAAGAGCGATGTACTTCCGCAGGGACCTCAGGTGATATGACCGCATATCCCGGCCGTCTATTTTTACTGCGCCTCTTGATGGATCATAAAATCGTTCAATGAGGCCGATGATGGTTGATTTACCCGAACCACTTTGCCCAACCAAGGCGGATGATTTCCCTGCCTCGATGCTGATCGAGAAGCCTTGGAAGATCCTGACATCGGGCCTGGCTGGGTATGCAAAATCAACGTCACAAAGCTCCACATGCCCTCTTATTTCTTCAGGCTGGTAACCTTCAGGGTCTTCTGGCTCGATTCTCGTGTACCGATCCAGTACGGCAAAGACTGACCGTATGGAATCCGAGCCCTTGGCCAGATCCGTCGTCATGCTCCCTGCATCGGCAATCACCCGACCAGTGCTGACGAGGATCATGAAGGTCTCGAACAGGGCTTTTGCTGTGATGTAACCCTGAGAGATGAGTCTGCCACCATACCAGAAATCTAGAGCCCAGGTGCACGACATCAGGCTTTGAGAGGTGCCGAGCCCAATTCCAGCATACCACGACTGTCTAATGTTCTCTTTCTGTGGACCTTCTTGGGCCTTTTCCAGCATCCTCAGGATTCGATCCTGAGAGGAGAAGGCAGTGATGGTTCGGAGGTTGGAAACCGCGTCTGCAGCGAGCTTGCTACTTTCATCCTGTGCTTTGATGGCCTTCTGCGACATCCTCGCGAGGAGAACTCGCCGGACATAGAAGCAGACTATGATAATGGGCTGGACTGCAATCATCACGACGGCTAGCCTCCAAGCGATGATAAGGCCCATGGTGCAGGCTATGCTGACGGCAGAGATTGTCTGAACAAGAAGGGCCATCCGGTCCCCCACTAGAGATCTCACCTGCCCATATAATAAAAGATATATAATATTAAGATTGACTTTATTTTCAAGAACCCTCGACAGTGAAAGGAGACTGAAAAATCCACAGTAAGGAGAAATCAAAACCATCATTCTATTTTAATTTATCGACACTACAAGGCATGGAATAGCCTCTAATATTTATTCTAGAAACACCATGGACCTCAGTACATAGAATGATTGCTTAGAGAACGAGGTGGTGTATGGTAACGAAGCCAGGAAAAGATAAACAACACACATGGAATAGATAATCTGTACGGGTATTCCTTAATAATTAGCAAAAGCAGCTCAAAATGATAGTTGAAATCTGTCAATGGATGGTGAGGGTACGGTAGATTTGAGAAAAAAAACGCATACCACATTAGCATCTTTGGCAAGCCTCGAGCAAATAGCCCCACTTGAATTCTGGTCCTGATCAAACCATCCAACTTCAAAGGTGAGTATCTTCGAAAGCATCCTCCCTCTAATCCTCTTGGTTAAATGCTCACCCATGTACGCAAAATTATAGTGCTGAATTACGTTAACTATCAACGACAGAAATGCCAAACCCAGAAAACAAAATGAATAAATCCTTATCTTCTCCTTAATCTCATTATGATCTGCCAGAAAATATATGGATATCATCGACCCCATTGTGAATGCATAGACGGGCTGAACACCACCGAATACAACGGCACCTAAACACCCAATGCTAGCTTGTTTCCATTCTGGTAAATTCAAAGCCAGCAACCTTCTGAATGACGGGACCGGAAGTTTTTGCTCCTCAGCTGGGGCATTCTCTCCAGCAGTAAGTGAAACTCCGCTTGGTGTCACTGAATTTTGAGAGCTTGACCTGCTAGCAACGGACAGCCGACGACTGCTGGTGTTATTCACGTCCATGTTTGAAATAAGAGACGAGGGTGTAATATTATTACTACCGGCGGCATCTTCATTAGTTTCTGTTTGCTGAAGAAGGACCAAAGATGTGTACAGGCCGTTTTCATTTCCCATCAATTCACCATGAGAACCGATTTCCATGACCTGGCCGTTTTGGACGACGGCAATCACATCGGCATTGCGGATTGTGGAGAGACGGTGAGCGATGATGATTGTGGTTCGACCCACGGCAGCCTTATCTAGAGCTTCTTGGACAGCACGTTCCGATTCAGAATCTAAAGCACTTGTTGCCTCGTCCAGGAGGAGGATTCTTGGTGCTTTGATTATTGCTCTTGCAATCGCAATCCGTTGCTTCTGTCCTCCCGACATTTGAACCCCTCTCTCACCAACCTGTCAGCCATAATAAGTATACTTAATCTTGTAAATGCTTCGTGTAGTAAACGGAGTGATAAATAAATATAGCCCTCCTATCCTATGTTTAGATTGACAAAACATACAGTCGCTACGGGACAGTGAGATTATAAAAAAGAAATTAAATACCGCTAATATTAATGGTTTTTCAATTGTGAAAACAATATTTTCTAAAAACAAACATTGCAGGTATTATGTTAAAGAATCTGTATTGCAATTTCCAGTGTCAAGTGGCGATGCAGGGACGAGACAGACAGAACAAACCTGGGTATCATACTGCTGGGGCAAATGAGATATGAAGTTATGAGCGTTTGAAGCTTTTGCCGCTTCAACAACCTCGTTAATGGTGGCATCTTCCTTGCCAAAAAGTATGTTCTCCTTGATAGTTGTTGCGAATAGTGCAGGCTCCTGGCTCACCAAACCCATTTGTGACCTTAGCCACTTGAGTTGCAACTTGTCAACAGCGATACCATCAACAAGTATCTCACCGCCTAGTGGGTCGTAAAATCTTTGCAGCAGTGCAATCACTGTTGATTTTCCTGACCCACTGCCTCCCACCAGGGCCACCGTCTTCCCCGCCGGGATTTTTAGGCAAAAATCTCTGAAGATCATGCTCTCTGGCCTTGATGGGTATGCAAATTCCACATGCCTGAACTCTACTTCACCTATAACATTTCCCAAAGTTTCACCTTCCATGTTCTCCAGATCTATTTTTGGGACTCTGTTTATCATCTCCACGATACGTTCTCCAGCTGAAGATGCTTCCGAGAAGTACTTCACATTTGATAAACCAGCACCAAGAGCCCTAATTAAATAACCGAAAAGAAAAAAATGAAGCTCATTTAGCTCAGAGTCAGTTATTCAATAGATAAAACAGATCGATAAACACAACGCAAAGTATATGTACAATAGACGAGAAGTGATTGTACTTACAAGCCACCCACAGCTATGGCGGCGCCGACAGCAAAAACAGTTCCTCCTGCAGAGCCATGGTACATGACCATTCTGCTTCCATAATAAGACATAAAAGACCAAATACCGAAAACAACACCATTGCTGCCAATAGCCAAGCCCTTTGCCAGGCCCTGTCTTAACCCCAATTTAACTGAAAATTCTAAAGCTTCAGAGTATGCAGCTATGGTTTTGGCTTCACCAACGAAGGCAAAGACAGTCCTGATTGAAGATATTGCTTGCTCTGCTACTGTACCAGCCTTGTTATACTCTTCTCTTGTCTTTCTAGCTATTCCCATCAAAGTCCGTCCATACACTATACCAGGAATCACTAAAATCACAATAAAAGGAAGTCCCACAATTGCTAGTCTCCATAGCATAACGAATCCGATCAGGTAGCACCCAAAAAACATTGCAACGTTCATCAAAAAGTTTGGCACCTGATGACCGTTGAAAAATCTTCATAACTAAGCAGTAATTTACATTTGACAAATTAATTATAAGCAAATTCTATATTTTTACTTCCAAGTATTCTTGCACCGTAATTCATTATATATATATATATACACACATGCATCGCAAGAGAAATTAATTAGCTAGTGAGAAAATTGCTTCTTTTGAGATAATTAAGGAAATCGAACGGACATGCACCTTTTCACTAAGAGCATCCTGAATTATAAGACTATCATTGGTGACACTTGTGATGACCTCGGCTGTACTTGTTACATGCAAATCGAAGTAACCGACATCCTGTCTTAGCACGGCTTTCAAGTATCTCGCTCTCATTCTCGTGGCTTGTCTCTCACCGGTTCTTGTCCAACAATATCCCTCTGATAATCAACACAAATTGTATATTAATTTATATATCATTACTCTTCTTCTCTTAGTTTATTAGCTATATATTGAAGCGATCGTGAGCAAAAGATGATTAACCATAACCTCTTATAGTAAACAATTTACCCACCAAGGAAAGAAACAACCCATTGTCCACAGGCCAGGTAACAAAGTGCCAGCGCGTTCTGTCAATATATATAAATCCACATGTAATTTAAAACTAGCCCTGGATAATTTCGAATGACAGAAAAAGAAAGGAAGAAATAAGAGAAGGAGAAATGATACAAAATAACCTTGTTAATGCTATGTGAGAAAGCTTCAGCTGAAGAAGATGTTCCGCCAAGATTATTCATCAACTTGCTTGTCACGAACAACACAAGAGGCGTGGAGAACCCATCACCAATGGACCCAATGAATCCAAGAACCATCAACAGCCAGTCTGCACTGTCTGCATGCATGAAAATTGAGCGTATGGACCCAATATGATCTCTACTTTTCTTGCTGTTTTCCTCGGTCCCCATGATCTTGACCAAGCATGCACAGGCAAACGGTTAATTATGAGGGTGATGAGGGAGGAAGAGAGCTCACAGAGCACACTGTATCTCTGCTATCGTACGTGAATTCCCAGCTAGCTAGTATTAATTTGTTCTCTCTTAAAAGGTTGCGACGCCCTTCGTCACTGTCGAGAAACAAGTATGGAGAAGCTAGCTCCCGGAAATCTATTATATATATAGATGATGAGCGGTGATACCTCTTTAAGCCTGGGGATCTGACCGGAATAAATTAAGTAACGTCTTTTCTCGATAAAACCTCTACATGATCGACAACTGAAGGCATATGTATGTTGTCAGCTTGTTTTGTACATGTGGACATGTCTTTTATTACCATATTTTTATTGAAATAAAGCTATAGAATTGCTGGATCACGGTTGACTTTAATCTTCTTTGCCATCAGATCGAGCGTCATTAGTGACGCCCAGAGGGTTGCTGGGAGCCACTCGATGGCAGCTTACTTAAATACCCTTGCATGTTTTATTTTCTTAGAAAATAGAGATAATACATAAATAATAATTTTCACTCCGTGGGTCGCTCGCTTTCATCTATCTACTGCTCGTTGTAATAATGATCCCATGGGTGTCTTTTACAATTCCAGTTGACTAAATAGTCTTATTTTAATGACGACAACAACTACACAATGCTGCAACTCCGCTCTCTCTCAATGCACTTGTACCACTAAAATGAACCATTAGATTCCCACCATCTCATCGACACCGTTCAGAATAAAGGAAGATATGTAGAACCACCAGCTACATGCACGGTTCTCCATAGAAGCCATTTAAAATTAGGGTGTATACTATTTTGATATTACTCCGAAGGAATTTGAATGTGTTTTCTTTTTTTGTCCTTGTCTTGCAAAAGTCATGAGAATCGTCCACTGACTCCAACCTCTAATTTAGATTTGTAAGTAATTATTTGAGTGCTTAAGCTTCTTCTTTTTTTTATCAAATGTAAGTATATTAAGATCAAAGATAAACAAAACTGGAGAGGAGAAACAAGAGACAGCTAAAAAGGGAACATGCTCCCAATCAGCAAACTAAAGGGAAAAACAATAAGAAAACAAACCCTACAGGTAGACAGCAATACCCAGAGAGGCTCTTCTCATTCTATATTCCATTCTTTTCTTCTTAGGAGTTAACCCTTGAATAGCACTGGATAGAGTAGACATCCGACGATGGATATGAAGCCAACGAACAATGTTACCCCATAGAGTTGAAGTCCAATGACACCTAAAGAACAAATGACCATGCGATTCTTGATCCTGATTACAAAGCACACAGCTAGTATCAGGAGGAATGAAAGGCAGACGATCCTTAGTTTTAAGCTTCCCGAGCACTACAAGCCACAAAACAAAACAATGTTTCGGCAAGGACCATTTCTCCTACACCACCGTATCCCAGCGGATCATGCGGCCTTTCACTCTAAAGTGCTCATAAGCATTAGCTAAAAAGCAGTCAGTGCTAGCATTCCAGCCATTCATAGTGGAGACAACAGATGAGCTACTACCGAAGTCATGAAACAGCTGGTCCTTTAAGGAAATTAGAGTTTTCCAAAGAGGAGAGGAGGTTTTAACAGCCTGTGCTTCCCAAATTGAGAAATTAGGGAGAAAGTAATGTTGAATCCATTTAATCCAGAGGGAATCAGCTTTCTGATGGATATTCCATATATGCTTAACCAGGAAACTCTTGTTTCGGGCTTTTATGTCAAAAAGCCCAACCCTTCCTTCTTGCTTAGGCAAGCAAATATTTTTCCAAGCAACTAGAGTAGAGTGAGAGTTCTGAATATTCCCTGACCATAAGAAGTTCCTGCAAATACTAATAATTCGTAAAATGGCTGTTTCTGGAAGAGGGAAGATGCTAATCCAAAACTGGACCATGCCATAAAGGACGGATCACAGAAGCTCTAGTCTGCCTGCAAAAGAGAGATGCTTGCCCACCTAACTCTGAACTGCAACCTCAAGCTTATGAAGCAAAGGGGAAAACTGAGTGACCTGGAGCCGATGAGGGCTAATAGACACACTAAGGTATTTGAAAGGGAAAGTCCCTTCATCAAAACCTGTTTCACGGATGATCTCTTGTCGTAGGCAATCACCAACTCCTCCAAAATAAATAGAGGATTTGGAAGGATTAATCTCCAGACCAGAAACCTGCCTAAAGATCCGCAACTGACCAAGAAGAGCAAGGATGGAAGATTTGTCTCCTCTAGCAAGCAAGAGAATGTCATCCGCAAAAGCTTATTTCTTTTGATAATATTTTATTTTACAATAGATTAATTGATCATCTAATAAATTTACTACCGACAACAATTCTTTTCTTTTTCTTTTTTTTATTTATATGCACGTATGCATTTATGTTACAACCCAAAAACACCCCTAAATGTCCCAAACCTTAAAACCATATGAATAAAAAAAAATCAAAAGGAACTCAATGTGTTTTTCTAGCATTTCCATAGGGAAAAACTACAAAATTTGAACTCTAATCGTTGAATGCAACTAGTTGATACCTAGCTTGCCCATTTTGATCACTGGAATAGTGACAACCAACCATTTTAATGTGAACCTTATAAAGATCTAGAAAAAGTATTAAAAAGCCAAAAATCAAGTTCGATAAAAAGTGACATAATAATTACCTGAACTAAGGTACCAATATTATTGAAATAAACCCTTATCCAATGATTAACAAATCACAAACAAGAAGTATAAATAAGACACCATAAAGATGATTGTCTTTCAAGAAGACGAATTCAGTTTAATAAAGAATCAAAGAATGTGAGTATCCTCACACACAAAAGCAATATTTAATAGAAAACCAATAACTATCACAACTAAAATAAGTTCTTACAATGGAGTAATTATAATGGACCCAAAGATTATGAGCCAATTTTTGAAGAGACTAATTTTTTTTTGGTGATAGTTTACTATCAATTTAATCAATCAACTAGATTAATTGGGTCCTATAATGTGGTTGACTGGCTCATTCAATAATTCTTAGGTTTTTTTCTCGTATGATCAAATGATTGACTAGTTCCATTGATCGATTGAGACATTTACAATTTTAATTATTCATTTCATATAATGGTTGTGTGGATCAATTAGTGAACCTAATTGATCAACTAGTTGGAGCAGAATCATAATTCACATCACAAATCTTGAATTTTATCTCACATTATCATTGTAAAAATAATTTGATTTTGGCTCAATATAACACTTGGTTAATTATATAACATGATTACGAATTTATATAAATTTAACATACATAAACAAAAGTGAACACTTAATATCATGCCTCTACAAACAAAAGTTAAAAAGTTCATGTTTGAATTCATTAAAACATATTATGTTTCAATCCAAAATTAAATGAACAAATAACCCGATCAAGTATCCAATGTCGATATTAGTTTTAAATTGATATAATTAATCATTACCGTAAGTATGGTTAATCATGAGTATGTTGATACCAATCCACCTAATATCATCATTTTCCATTCCAATGGATAGAAAAACCAATTTTTTTAAACACATGTCGATGCTAATGTATTAACATCGACATCATTAGCCTCCCCTATTTTTCAAGGATTCCTAATCAAGTTTATTTTCATAAATTCTTTTTATGTTCATGTCTATAGTAATGAATCAAATTAGTATCATTAGTCTCCCACATTTAAATGACTAATTAAGTCCAAATAAATATCAATATCAATAATCTTTATTAATATCATTAGTCTCCCATACCAGCAATGACTAATCAATCATCATATAAATTTTGATACTATTGGTATCATTAGTCTACTAATCAAGTCTTATTTTTTTCTTTTTCTTCTTTCTTTACCCATTGATTTTTTTTTATGCCACTTTAGAGAAATATTAAGAAATAAATTTAATAATTCTATTGGTGCTATAATTCTCAAAAGATAGGTACCACACATCTAACTACAATACTTGATATCCAAGCTCATGCTCTGGATTGTGGTTTGATTGCATTCAACACATGATAATTTCAGCATCGTTGCTTTCCAATTTTTTTTAATCCATAACTAGATACACATTTTGCTACAATTTTCCTAAAGCAATATTAAAATAAACTCTTTTGGCAAGAAATCTCC
>CM063604.1:10987889-11235311 GCA_032356905.1 Salix exigua
TTGACAAATTATCTTTTCTGAATTTCTTGAACCGATTGATTATGACTTAAACCTTTTAATCATCAAATCCTTTTAATGCATGCACTGTGAAGTGTGTGAGTTCATTTTAATTTGTGCTATCAAGATAGAAATTGAGATTTACACAAAGCACTAAAATGAACACTTATTCTAAGTCTTCACTTGCTTGCATCTTGGACTTCTTGAAGTGATTTCTTCTTGAACTCCATTATGCTTGTTGATGTATTCTTTGAATAAAACCTGTTTATAGCTTAATCTCATCCAAGCATATTATTAGCCCATTTTCTTTTTATTGTTATCATCAAAATATATAAAGCATACAAAGTATGACATTATATGTCAACAACTGGAATGTCAAATCGAGAAATCAAGTCCATTTTCAAGAAGACAATGCAACCCAACCGGCGAGACCGAAGTCTGCGACTTGGTGATGCACTTTGGGCTTACCGAATTTCTTACAAATCACCAATAGAAATGTCACATTTTAGGATAATTTATGGGAAAGCATGTCATCTACCAGTGGAACTTGAACATAAAGCTTTTTGGGCCATAAAAAAAATGTAATATGGATTATGATCCTGCTGGGATTGCAAGAAAGTTACAATTGCAAGAGTTGGAAGAGATTCGAAATAACGTTTATGAGAATACAAGTATTTACAAAGATAAGACTAAGAGTCTTCATGATGAAATGATTACAAGAAAAGAGTTTCATGTTGGAGACAAAGTCCGTCTCTATCATTCACGTTTGAATTTTTTTCCTAGTAAGTTGTGTTCTCGTTGGATTGAGCCCTTTATTGTTTCTAATGTTTTTCCTTATGGTGCAGTTGAAATTACAAGTTTAGAAACAAATAACGTACTCAAGGTCAATGGGCATCGCTTGAAGCCTTTCTATGAAAGTTGGAGGACAAAATTCACCGCTTTTGTGGAGTTAGCTGAACATATTAAGAATGAGCATACCACATGTCGAGCCAATGACACAAAACAAAGGAACTTATAGGGAGGCAACCCAGCACAAAAAAAATCAGATTTGATTTCCTTTTCCTTTATCTTTTATTTATTTATTTATTTTGCATTTTTTTCATTCTCTTATATCCTTTTTCTTTCATTTTCAACATTGAGGACAATGTTGTGTTTTAAGTGTGGGGGTATTAGGAAAATGTCACTTTTCTTATTTTGTTTTTCTTTATTCTTCTCAAAAAAGAGAGAGAGAGAGAGAAATCTATGATTGATCCTTTTGAACTCCCATTGGTTTTTGAGAATATGAGTATTATGTATGAGAATTAAGTGAGATAGATGAATATATAAATCTAATGAATGAGTGTACATGCAAGTTTTAATGTTTAATTGGTTTAGGGATTGACTATGAAAATATGTCATGTTGATTTTATAGTGTTATACTAATGTAAGCTTTTGAGTCTTCAACATTATATTCTTTGATTGTTCATTCTTTCAATAATATGTATCTCTAGAACTTGCTTTATATCTTGTTGAGATTACATTCTCATTACATAAATGCATGAAGATGATAAAGGCATTAGGAATTTTACCCACTTGAGTCAAAAACTTAAAGCATATTATCTTTAGTGAGCCCCTTTTGAGCTTGTTTATCTTTTCTTTGCCTTATCCATGTATAAGCCTTAAACTTTGTATATACTTATGATATCTCATGGAATTATGGTTGCAAATGATGTGAAAAGAAACATGTAGGGATGTTTGATGAAAAGATGGGCAAAGTTGCCAAAGGTTAAGAACAAAAAAAATAAGGAAAGAAAAAAAAACATAAGAAAAGAAAAAAAGAAGAACAAGAAAAAAATTTGAAACCAGCTTGAAATCGAAAGTAGTTAATCATTGGTGCTTAAAGATTGAAAATTGATGTGTTTAAATGGAATATTTTGTTAGACATATCATTTTTCAAAATGTTCTACTTTCTTTGGTTTGAACCATTTCTTTTACTCTCTTTTACCTCACCTTCACCTTATCCCCATTACAACTGGAAAATAAGACCTTTTGATTCATGCATTGTTTGTAATATTTTAGTAATGGAGATGAGATTGAAGAGCAAGTTATGGTAGAACATATTCATTGATTGAATTTGAGAGATTTAAACATATAAGACCTAAATACATGAGTGTTGGAGTGTATATCAATGAGAGGACCTATCACTTTGGCATGACATAGATTTCTTTTAAATCCCGAAGAGTAATTAAGTTTTGAAGTTTGCATGTAAACAAATTCATGAAGATTTATGTTCTTTGTCCTTCTCGATTGTATTCTTATTTATAATTCTTGAATTCTTGGATATCGATGGGAGATTAAGAGATTGGTCATGGTTATTTTAAATTTTTTTTTTTTTACCTATACTTTCTTGAAGATGAGCAAGAGCTAAGTGTGGGGGTATTTGATGCGACCATATTATTTGATAGTTTCATCCATTGAAACCTAGTGTTTTGAATATGTTTTGTGTATAAAATGACTTGATATTCTTTGCTTTATGTTTTAAAGGCATTTTTGGATGAAAGATGCAAAAAGAAGGTAATTAGAGCTAATTGACATATTTGACCATCAGTTGGTGTTTTGTGCAAAGCGGAAGCTCTAGAGATCTAAATGAAGTGATTATAGTGACATTCAGCAAACTAATATAAATAGATTGCTTATCTGTGATCAAAATAATTTTGAAGTTAATATCCATAACATGTAGGAGAAATACTAGACATGATTGCCTAGGAGGCTTTTGCGACAGCTGTAGAGACAAAAAATGCAATAACAGAGGCTGAAGGAGCAGAAAGGGAGGCCTAGAATGCAGAGGCTGAGGCAGAAGCAACACAATTTTTTTCTTGAGCAGCAAATAAGGCATTCAAGCATGCATAAGAAACTGGAACCTTGGAAGCAAAAACCATATTAAAAAAGTGTCATAACATAACCTTAACAACAACAACCTTAACAACTGCAACAACAATGCAAACAAAAACTCTAAAAACAAGCAACCATAAAAAACAATCGTAACATAAACTTAACAGCAAAAGCTACGCAAACAAACACTATAAAACGGCAAGCAACCATAAAAAGAAACATAAAATAATCTTAAAATAGCAACAACAACAACACAAATAACCAACTGAAATCCAGAGTGCAGAATGAGCATACCACAATCCTGAAAAACCAACACTAAAAAAATTAGAGCAAACTATTAAACAAACCAACTAAAATGATGATCAATGAAGAACAGAGAAAAACGCAAAAAAATAAATGAAGAATTGAAGGTAGCACCGAGACTGTGAAGGGAAAAACCGTTCGTGCACTGTTGAAGTCCACAGTGAATCACCTCAGAACCTACAGTGTTGCACACAGTAAAACTACCACACACTTTATTTTAAGAAATTGAAAATTGTTCAAAAAAAATTTACCCACTTTATGAATGACCAAATGATTCCCCTTGAGACCTTGTAAGAGCTTTAATGACTTCCTTGACTCCTTCCCCACAAGAGAAGTCCATCTTCTCTTTCCATCTTCAACGAAGTTACTCTGCACATGAACTCCAATTATTAGCCTAGTTTATAGGAGCCAGACATTAACTTTGAAATAGAAGGGAAGAGGTTGCTTACGTTCCGTGTAATTTGTGAACAATTAACAGAAATAACAATTCTTGTAGCATCATTAAGGACTGAAATGCTATTTCTTGAGAAATTCACAAGTAAAGATTGCAATGGAATTCTTTCTCCATTGCCATATCTTGCTTGCATTTCACTTGATTCATTGAAGCTGGTGTAGCTAAATTTGTTTGTTGAAGAAATTTCACTAAATTTTCCTCTCCCTTCCCATCAATAATGTCATATCTTATGGTGATATAAATGGGGTTTCCATATCATATGCAAGGCTCATAAAAAACTTAAAAATATTGTGCATTGGCATCAGTCAATGTATGCACACGGAATTCAATCATTTACAAACCAAATTAAGTAAACTATAAAGGATAAAGTGCATTACTATATGATTAATAAGGATAATAAAGGGCTTCATGCATGATCCTGACTGCATTTATCTAGAACCTTAAATTGTATGCTCAAATGGAAACCACTATTGAACTACTATTCAGCCTAAAGTCTATTGCTAATTGAAATTTCAACATGATGTAGATTTAAGCAACCAAGAAAAACACATGAATTTTACATTTTCATTTTCTGCTATACCACTTATCCATAATTTGGTCTGCATCAACCATATTTCTCACCTGATATTTTCCATCATCTTTTCCTGCCACTTCCCGTCAGCCTTTCTTTTCAACAGATTCTTTTTCAGTTGCCATTAAGTTTTCATCCTATATGATCCCAACATAAGAAACTTCCATTAAAATTAGAAAACTCTTAAGCAAAAAATCATCAACCAATCAACTGTCGTTCTCACCAGTACAAGGGACTGAAAATATGCCAATACCAGGGCATATATTCTATTACCTGATATATTCAATTCGACAACTTTACTTTCAGTTGACAATAGATTATCATCCAACACAGACACAACACATAAAAGGCAACAAAGGAAGAAATATATCAGTAGCATTTGAAGAAAAATGATCATTCAACGACTAATTTGCTTCAACAATCAAGTATGGATTCTCATCAGACAAATTGTAAGAACATAATTTAAGAATAGCTTACAATCATCAAGTGGACATGCTAGATATATACAAACGAAGGCATCATTCTCTCACCTGAGGCATCTTCACCTCATTTTCTTCTTCAAACACTAAATTTTTCTTTCACTTCTCATCAATCAACCATTCAAGAATTTGAAGCTTTGTTTTAGGTTTTTACCATAAACATATAATGAGGTGGTTCAATCTATGAAAATCTAATTTTTTATTTGAGAGGACCTAATAATTATTTAATCAAGGTAACTTGATCGTGTTGCGTGAAGATGCAAGAAAGGAAAAAAATCAAAAAATGAAAACCAAGCAAAAAAAGGCAATAAAATTTTTGTGCCTTTTATTCAAGACTCTATTTCTAAACCAAGATGATTTAATATTGGTTAGATTGTTATGAAAAGTGAACCAACACTTGCTTATACGATGATTAAATTCCATATATTATGCAAAAATTGCCTTTAATTATCATGCATCCATTTTACAAAACATATTGTTGATGAACAAAGCATTTTCAATAAATCATCTTGGTCATTGAAGTGTATCATGGGTCCTAATCTTCAACGAAGACCATATGATATTGTTTAAATTGTTGAAGAAAATTTAAGACTATGCTAGAGTATAACCTGATTGAACATTGTCGCATTATGTAAAAGTTATTGTAAACTATTCCAATCTAGTAAAAATATTATTGCAACCAAACAAAGTATTTTCAAATTAGCAACCAAAGTTTTATTCATGGTTGCAATCTCAAACCAGAATTAATCTAGTAGCTTATTTATCACCAAAACCACCAAAACCTCAAACGGTGACAGAATATAAAGGGATCGAGAATCTGACATATTATGCCTAAATTGCGGCAATACATAGTGTGAGAACAAGTCAAAAATAAAAACAAAGGCAGCACAAAACAATGGGGATAAAACAGAAACAATAAAGGAAGAATTTGTTCAATTTGGATGGAGCAAACCAAAACAGATGTCACAAATACACTAAACACCTTCTAACAACTAACTTGGATACCTAAATTTTTTTTCCAGAGATTTCATTGCAATGCAACCAAATCAATTTGATCTTGCTGCATGAAGCTCCAAGAAGAGGCCAAACAAAACGAAGAATTCGTTCAATCAAAACAACAAAAAAATTGCAAAAAAAGAATCCCTCCCTCTTGTTTTTGACTCCCCATTCAAGCTCGGAATTAATAAAATTAAATATCAAAACCAAAAGAGCATTAAAAACCAACATCACGTTATAAGTCAAAGGAAACCAACAATTTGGAATTAGGATCTTAAGAACATAAACAATAAATTCCAAGCACCTCAACAACCCTTAAATTTAATTTGCAAACTGCATCATCCTACAAAACAAAACAGTTTGACACACCTGTTTACCAACCTCTACGTTCACAAACTTCCATCTTTTATCAGCTCCCATAACTTACATGCAAAAGAAATATTATCATCATCCAAACTTCTCTAAAACAAACAAAAACACGTAGAAAAACATGCGTAATGTTTTTACCCGAAGGAAAAACATACACCCATTGCAAAACACATCTTCAACATCTAACCCACCACCCAACAAAAATAACATAAACTGAGCATGAAAATAACAATCAAGGAAAAAAATAACAATTCAAACCATGAAGGATACAAATGCAACAAACCTGGATCAACAGCCGAGCAAACAAAGCAAGGAGCGAAAAAGATGATGAAAGCAAAAAAAGAAGGCTCAAACAACTAAAAAAGTCAAGCACATCTAGCCCAAACAACCATCTTTTAATAGAGAAAATGAAAAACCAAATATTATGCCATATTTTTACAAAACTATCAAAAAAATCAATGTCTCCAACAACAACAAAAAACTCAAGCACATCGAACCCAAACAACCAGCTATTAATAAAAGAAACACAAAATCAACTCAATAAAAAGAAAGTGCAGAGGCTGAAGGAGCAGAAAGGGAGGCCTAGAATGTAGAGGTTGAGGCAGAAACAGCAAAACTTTTTGCTAGACAAGCAATTAAGGCATTTAAGCATGCATAAGAAACTGGAACCTTGGCAACAAAAACAATAAAAAAGTATCATAACAACAACAACAACAACAACCACCTTAACAACTATAACAACAACGCAAACAAAAACTCTAAAAAAACAAGAAACCATAAAAAAACAATCGTATCATAAACATAACAGCAGCAACTATGCAAACAAACACTCTAAAACAGCAACCAACCATAAAAAATAAACATAAAATAATCTTAAAAAAGCAGCAGCAATGCAAATAACCAACCGAAATCCATAATGCACAATGAGCATACCACAACCATGAAAAAACCAACACCAAAAAAATGAGAACAAAATATAAAACAAAGCAACTAAAATGATGATCAACGAAGAACAGAGAAAAACACAACAAAATAAACAAAGAATTGAAGGCAGCCTTGGGACTATGAAGGGCAAAACTGTCAGCGCACTGTTGAAGTCAACAATGAATCACCTGAGAAGCTACAGTGCCCCACACATTAAAACAACCACACACTATATTTTTGACAAATTGAAAATTGCTCAAAATTTATTTACCCATTTTAGGAATGACCAAATGAGTCCCCTTGAGACCTTGTAATGAATTTCTACACTCCTTGCCCACAAGAGAAGTCCATCTCCAGCGAAGTTACTCTGCACATGAAGTCCAATTATTAACCTAATTTATAGGAGCCAAACATTAAACTTGAAATAGAAGGGAAGAGCTTAAAATAGAAGCAGTTCCTTACCTTCCACATAATTTATGAACAATTAAACAAAATACCATTTCTTGTAGCATCATTAGGGACTGAAATGCTATTTCCTGATAAATTCACAATTAAAGAATGCAATGGGATTCTTTTTGCCTTACCATATCTTACTTGAATTTCACTTGATTCATTAAAGGTGGTATACCTAATTTTGTTTGTTGGAGAAATTTCACAAAATTTTCCTCTCTCTTCACTTCAATCATGTCATATCTAATGGTGATATAAATGGGGTTTCCATATCATATGCACGGCTCATAAAAACCTTGAAAATATGATGCATTGGCATCAGTCAATGTATTTGCACACGGAATTCGATCATTTACAAACCACAGTAAGTAAACTGTAAAGGATAAAGTGCATTACTATATAATTAACAAGGATAATAAAGGGCTTCATGTATGATCCTGATTGTGTTTATCCTAAACTTTAACATGTATGCTGAAACTGAAACTACTATTGTCCTACTATTCAGCCTAAATTCTTCTACAAATTGAAAATTCAGCATAATGTAGATTTAAGCAACCCAGAAAAAATCATGAATTTTTAAACTCTTATATTTTCTGTTGTACCACTTATCCACAATTTGGTCCGTCTCAACCATAATTTCTAACCTGCTATTTCCATCATCTTTTCCTGCCACTTCCAGTTAGACATTCTTTTCAACAGATTTCTTTCAGTTGCCATTAAGTTCTCATCCTATAGGGGATCCCAACATAAGAAACATCCATAAAAATCTGAAAACTCTTAAGCAAGAAATCATCAACCTAGTTTATAGGAGTCAAACGTTGAACTTGAAATAAAGGGAAGAGCTTAAAACAGAAGAGGTTGCTTACCTTCAACATAATTTAAGAACAATTAACACAAATACCATTTCTTGTAGCATCACAAGGGACTGAAATGCTATTTTCTGAGAAATTCACAAGTAAAGATTGCAATGGAACTCTTTCTACCTTACACTCCTCTAGTAACATATCTTGCTTGAATTTCACTTCATTCATTGGAGATGGTATAGCTAATTTTGTTTGTTGGAGAAATTTTAGTGGTCTCGGGTTCTCTTTGTATGGAGAGGCGATCATCACTTCTACTGGTTGCTTATAAGGACTGAAAGTAATTTTTGAAGAGGTAGAAAGTTGTGTTTCTCCTCGTTTACCCTTCTTTTTCAAGGACTTAATCAAAAGTGTATTTAGTGAGTAATTCTCCTTGACTGGGTAAAGGTTTCTTCTACTGCTTCTTTAACAAGGAAAATAGTATTTGAGATTGATCTATTCTCAATACAATCCTGATTCTATAATTCAACATCATCTCCTCTATTCTTTTCTCTACTCCTAATTGTTTGAAGCTGAAGAACAGCTTTTGGTTTACCTCTTCTTGACCAGATGTTATGGGAGCTCAGTTTTTCTCTAGTCCGACATGAGAGGTCTGTGAGTTCTCCTGGTTTTCAATTGAAGCAAGTACAGATTCTGGGGTCTAGCATTGTATGCTCTCTATGATCTCAGAGGAGGAATCCCCAATAGGAAAAGATGAGCTCACAGATTCCTCTGCAAGGAGCGCCGAGCAAATGCTGGTGTATTGCAATAAATTTAGTACTTTCTCCTGTCTTCTTTTCTTCTATATTAGAAAATTTGCATGAAAGCATTTCACAGCCACTCTGTCAAGCAAATTAAATGGAGGATTTTGAAGCTAGAATCAGACATTGACGCATTAGTTGAATGAGTATTGCAAACCTTTATAATACCTGGTTCTTTCTGACCACCCATCTACAATCAAAATACATACAAAGATGAGAATCCCATGTGTGGTGTTTTGAATGAAAAAAAAAAGTGGACAAAAAATTCACTTCTCATAGTTCTTACAGTGCTCCTGAACATCTCCAGATGTAAGCAACTTGACTATTGTCAGTGCTTTACCTCATTCAGCAGATTGAGATCAAGTTCTTGATCCAGGTTACGACAGATTTCTTTCTTAACATTTGACTTCTCTAGAGTCTCCTCAGTTTCAACTGATCTTCCAACAGTACAAAATTCTGACATGTCCAAAGGTTCCACGGTCTCAACAAATCTAGCACTAGTAGGACATTCAGACACAAATTTTTGTGAGTATTCCATGATCTCAGCTGATTCTTGAATATATTTTCTTCAGGTTCCATAGTTTCATCTAATCTTCCAACGAGAGGAGATCCTGAAACATTTAACTCTTCCAAACGCTATGTAGTTTCCACTGACCCTCCAATGTTTTGAGACTGTGAAGCATCTGAATTTTTGGAAGGTTCCACAGTTTCAACTAATCCACCACTCTTGACTGTTTCTTGAATTTGTATACTATGTGCGAAAGAGGGATCCAAGCTCCGGTGAAGTACATGTTCAAAACAAAGTTAAAGAAACTGCACAAGTACTATGCTATAGAGGAAATGCAATGCTTGACTTACAAGGAATCAGAGACTCCAGGAAACACTTGTCAAGATTGGTTTGTATTCACTCTGTCCACGGTTATCCCTTGAAAAAACATTGTTTTCCACATCAAGTACATCAGTAGCAGCATGGTCATCAGAACATGAGGAGATGAGGTTCCTTCTTCTAATGTTGTGTCAAAAGCAATAGCATGGTTATCAGAACATGCAGTGTTCAGGTTGGCCATCAGATTTGCTGTGAAATTCTCTTGATTTCCTACTTTACATGATGGTTATAAAGCATCAAGCTCTAGAGTCTGGTTTTCTTTTCTGACCTTTTTACTGTTTGTTCTCTGAAAGATCTTTTACAGGCAAAGACAAGCTCACCATTTCTATCCCAAGAGAGAAGATATTAATTGGTTCATAACCTTTCCTCCATAAGCATCACAGAGGCTGACGGAACTACCAGCCTAGCAGTGGACAAGGAAGTTCTTGTTGGAAAGAGCTCAGCATTCGTTTGAACTCCCTTTGGTTTCTGTCACTGGCACTTCTTGTTGAAAAGAAAAATATTCAGGGTTCTGGTTATGTTCATCATATTGCTGCACTTGGTTCCCGAAATAACTCCCCGGACAGTTATGGGGTTTAATATATCCCTCGTTTATGGTCAATTCTAAATGAGCTTTCTATATCTTCATTTGCATCATAAAACAAAGAATTCATGCTTTCGTCAAGCACCAAAGCAGCTGATAAGATCTCTTTCTTTGCAAGTGACTCCCAAATCTCATCGCAATACAAGGAGCCTACATCCTGTAAAATTAAATCCAAAGGCTGAGTTTCTCAAATTTCAACTGATATAGAATCCATGGTCTGCACAAAAGAGACAACCAAGAAAAACGCATGAATTTTTAAACACTTGCATTTTCTGCTATACCACTTATCCACAATTGGTCTACATCAACCATAATTTCTCGCCTGATATTTTCCATCATCTTTTCCTGCCACGTCCAGTCAGCCTTCCTTTTCAACAGATTCTCTTTCAGTTGCCATTATACGATCGCAACATAAGAAACATCAATTAAAATTAGAAAACTCTTAAGCAAAAAATCATGAAACAATCAGCTCTCGTTCTCACCAGTAAAAGGGATTGAAAATTAAAAACAGTTAACATATTCCATATTTATATTTTAGTTATACCAATACATTTTCCCTTCGGTAGGTTTACATTCAGTTGCAAAAAAAGGAGAAGACGAAGAAATATATCAGTAACACGACTAACCTGCCTCAACAATCAACTCTGGGTTCTCATCAAACAAATTTTAAGAACATAATTTAAGAATAGCTTACAATCATCAGGTGGACATGCTAGATATATGCAAACGAAGACATCATTCTCTCACCTGAGGCATCTTCACCTCATTTTCTTCTTCAAACACTAAATTTTCCTCTCGTTTCTCATCAACCATTGTCATATCTGATGGTGATATAATTGGGGTTTATCCTATAACATGGAGGACTGTATTTATCCTGAACCTAAACCTGTATGCTCAAATGGAAACTACTGTTGTGCTACTATTCAGCCTAAATTCTACTACGAATTGAAAATTAAGCATAATGTAGATTTAAGCAACCAAGAAAAACGCAAGAATTTTTAAACACTTGCATTTTCTGCTGTACCAGTTATCCACAATTTGGTCAGCCTTTCTTTTCAACAGATTCTCTTGCAGTTTCCATTAAGTTCTCATCCTATACGATCCCAACATAAGAAACATCCATTAAAATTAGAAACTCGTCCTCACCAGTACAAGGGAATGAAAATTAAAAACATACTCCATATTTATATTCTAATTATACCAATACCAGGGCATATATTCTATTACCTAATACATTTTCACTTCGGCAGACTTACTTTCAATTCCCAATAAATTCTCATCCTATAGTCACAACACAAAGAAGGCAAAAGAAGAAGAAGAAGAAATATATAAGTAGCATTTCAAGAAAAATCATCATTCAACTATTAAACTGCCTCAACAATCAACTCTGGATTCTCATCAAACAAATTGTAACAACATAATTTAAGAATAGCATACAAACATCAGGTGGACATGATAGATATATACAAATGAAGGCATCATTCTATCACCTGAGAGTCTGAGGCATCTTCACCTCATTTTCTTCTTCAAACACTAGATATTCCTCTCGCTTCTCTTCAATCATTGTCATATCTGATGGTGATATAAATGATGGGGTTTCCATATCAAATGCACGACTCAAAGGAACCCAAAGCAACCTATATTACCTTGTTGAGCCACCAACCTTTATTGTATCTTCTTCCCTGAAATCCATGTCCCATGGACTATACAAGAAACAGGAACCCCATCAAAAACAAATTAAATCCAATTTAAAGCTGCACAAAATTAATAAGAAAAGGAAAAAAAAAGAACTATATAAACATCAAACAAAACAAATAACATCTCAATTGTCACATACTACACAGTAATTATAGAAAGAAAAATGAAGCTATAAAAACCAAATCCAGTGACAACACAAATAGAGCTAAATATAAACCAAGAGCTGATATCCTATTAAGACATAGTAATACAATAAAACATCAACCAAGAATTGATCAAAAAACAAATCCAATTATAATAGAAAAGTAATAACGCAACCCATCAAGAAGGAGAAATCCGTAAAAAGCAAATTCCGTGACATCCACCCTAAAAGGATATAATAACGAAAGAAAACAAAAAAGGTAAATGACAAAGAACATAAACATTAGCCTACCAACATAGAACAACGCGATTTTCAAAACTTTAAGAAAATCGAGAAAGGAACGAATAACATCAACAGACCTTAAAGCCCACTAAAATCTACAATGAGACAAACATAAAGGAAGCGGGATGGAACTAACAGAAGATAAATCTTTGACAAAGAGCTTCTGTGAAAATGGTTTTGAATTGATTTCAAGGTTTAACCGGCTAATGCTAAGGTGATTTAAAACAATATTGCAATCTGGGTGTCTACCAAATGTCAAGATTTCTTCAGTTTCTTGAATGTTCTCTTCATTTTCAATGGACGGCTCCGAAGATGCTGTTGAAGATAATGGTGACTTGTTAATTACAAAAATGTTCTTGAGAATTGCACCGTTCCTTAGCACGGTAACAACTGGGATCTTTCTTTCTTCTTCTTCTTATCCAGTCTTTTTTCTATTTGTTGTTTGACATTTTTCTTGGGGTTTAAGAAAAATCCTTCTTTCCTGGGTTTCTTGAGAGAGAGAGAGAGTAGAATCTTGGTTGTGGAAAAAGAGACCGAGAGGGGTTTTATATGGTTATCTTTTGGTGATGGAGAGAGCAATTTTGAATTTTTATTTTGAAAAAGGTGACCGTATAATTTTTAAAAGTATTTTTTATTTAAAAATATATTAAAAAAAAATGTTTTATTTTTTAAAAATTGTATTTAACATCAGTATATCAAAATAATATAAAAACATCTATTTTTTAAAAAAAAATAAAAATAATTAATTTTTTTCAAAATTTATTTTCCAAACACATTTACAAACGCATAGTCACTAGTGGTGTTATGGATGATTTGTGTTTTAAACCAATCATGGGCATATATATGGTGAATTTAGAGCAACAGTGTCTTTTCATAGTTGAAAGAGAGGTAGTACTTGGTGCGTGTCATAGTATGAGAGGCTAGATGTTATGGTATATTGGTACATAATTGCATCCTCGCCCTAGTGGTAAAAATACTAGTAATCATGTTTGATATATTAAAAAATTTAACCATCCTTTTCTTGCTATTAAACCAAAATGATAAATTTGGAGAGTCCGATATAGATAATAGATATATAAATGTTGAAAATGATGTTATTTAAGTCAATATTCCTAAAAATAATATTCAAAATGTTGTTTCATTAAAAACTAAAAGACACATTACCTACCAAGTCCATCACCTAGATATTAGTTGGGGTTAGATCTTATTATTACGCTTATGGGTTTTTTTTATTATTCATTAAGGACTTGTAGTTTAAAGGAGGTTAACGAATTGGCTTTGGAATGTAAAAAGTGAATGAGAATTTCCCACTTGTCATTTTATTGATCATTCACCCTTCTAAAACTTTTTGATTTATAAGGTGAATAGACTTGAATTTTGATATACATCCCAAAATTTCAAAAAATAAAAAAATAGAGGTAGGGCGTAGAACTGCAACAAAAAAAAGAAATGAACACCTAGACAAAATTTCTCTCATCAAATATCAATCAAGATGTTTTCTCTTTATCATCAAAATTCAGTTACTTTCTCTATTTTTCTTAAACCAGGGACTAACATATAATCAAACCAAGTTTCAAATATTTTTGTTTTGGAAATTTGAAGGGGTGATTTGAAAAGAAGGTGAACCAAAGTAAACTTTTTTACTTGTTTTGAAACAACCATGACTATTTCAGAAATATACAAACACCGATATCTCTTATTTATATTTTATAATAATAATAATAGTACAGGTAGCCGAAAGACCGAAAATTAATAATAATAATAATAATAATAGAAACATAGATGTCGTGGAGTCAAGAGATTTTGTGTTAAATGTGATCAATTTGTGTGATTATTGTTTTCTGTCACTGAAGTTGATGCTGAGATTGCGGTGGCGGCATCATCATGCAGGTGATGCTTGAAAAGACAAGGCTGTCAGGCACCATTCTCATCTTGAGCCACCACTCTGTGAAGCCTCCGTTTGATGATCACAAGGGTATTATGATTGAAGTGAGAATAATACACTTTGCAAAGGAAAAGGCTGTTCACTGTAAAAGAAAGAAGAAAGCACCGTATTTTGTTTTGTTTTTTTTTTTTTTGAAGAAGAAAAAAAGACAGAAGAAAGCAATGTGACGCTGACACCTCACTGCTAGAAGTATTCACAGCTTTTCCACATCTAGTCCACTTGCTAAAGTGAGAGCAAGTGGGTCCAAATGCAAGGAGACAACACCACAGGGAGATGATCAGATTCCACTTGCAAAAATAAATCCCCTACATTTTCAAGAACGAAATTCATCAGAAAAATTCGAAATCTAAAAAGGGTCCTGATGATCTGTCCGAGCCTGTAGCTCTGTTACAAGTGGGAACCAAGGATGAGTTGAATGCGAGGTTCAAAGATAAAAGGTCAACAGGTTTCGGAATTTCTGGAGGGTGAGTGCTGCGAATGAGAGCCCAGTTTACAGTTTCAAAGAAAGGATGCTGCTTGATCTCCGTAGCACCTCTCTTGAACCCTAATCTCCTTTGCGGGTCCTTCATGAGCAGACCGCGGATCAAATCTTTCGCCGCAAAACTGACAGAAGATCCTTCAGAGAATTTTAGGGGCTGCCCCACCACATTAAACAATGTCTCTCGATTTCCACTGCCCTTAAAAGGAGTCCTCCCAAGAATCAACTCATACAAGAAGATACCGAACGTCCACCAGTCCACCGCGCTGCCATGGCCGTCCCCTCTTATTATCTCCGGTGCTAAATACTCGTGGGTACCGACAAACGACATGGATCGGGCGGTGGTTGGTTCTGCAACAAGCACTGGAAGCGCCAGGTTCGGCTTTTCAGTTTTATTAACCCTCGCTGTTTTGGGGTTGAAAAAACGAGGTTTGAGGCAGGAAGGTTGCAAGCAAGAGGGCTCGACACAGACGGGCAACTTGCAGGCTGGATCGATACAAGATGGCTCGATGCAGTACGAGGAAATCTTACACGACGAGTCAGCACTGGATTGAACAAGAGTAGGACTTACACGGCATCGTAATGACAAATCAAAGTCTGAGAGCATAATATGCCCATCCTCCCTCACCAACACATTCTCAGGCTTCAAATCTCTGTACACAACGCCCATCATGTGCAGGTACTCTAAGGCAAGAAGCACTTCCGAAGCATAGAACCTGCATGTGGATAAATCATTATCAGTAGAAAACACTGGAAAGGATAGAGTAAAACCTGATTATCTCTCAAATATTGACAATGAATATATATCCTGGAAAGGATACGAGAAAAACCTGATAATCTCAAATCTTTAAAATGAATATATATATGTATATGTATAAAAACTCGTTACTGTTCATAGCATTAATTATAAGCATAAAACATTAGTTGCTATCAATCTTTCACAAACATACAAAAACCAAACGCATAGCTGCTCAGAGATAATGACGTCTCCCCTCGTTAGTTAGCAGCGGTATCAGAGTAATGACAAGGTCATTAAAACCAGATTGAGAGCAAGACATAGTAGAGCACACGCTAACCTCGCTGCCTGCTCGCTAAAATGCTTGCCAGGTTGTCGCTGCCTTAGTATATGAAGATCCCCTCCACTGCAAAACTCCATTAACAAGCAAGAAAACTTATCGGTCTCGAAGTGCGAATAAAGAGTTGGTAAAAATGGATGATCCAGCAAACCCAAAATCTCTCTCTCGGTTCGAGCTCTCAACAACTTCTTCCTCCCAGCTAACATTCCTTTATCCATTACCTTCATTGCAAACACGCAACCCATCCCTCTCAACTCAGCCAGATATACACTCCCTATATCCCCAACACCAAGTTTCTTCAATAACCTAAAATGACCCAATCCCAACCCCGAATCCCCATCTTTGCCTTTAACACACTGCACAGCATCCCATCTAAAGTCATTTCCCTTATGGGGTTTCGAAGGACAGGAGCTCCTGAAGCTAGCCTCGTTTGGGTCAGAGATTACACTAGACTTTTCATTCTCTTTAGCTTCACTAGCAGCAGTAGTACCATTGCTCATATTGCTGCTATTACTCACACTATTTTCAGAGCTGGAACTACATAAGCCGATACTAACAGTGCTGCTGGTGAAACTAAGATCCTGAAAGCTGCTAGTAATCACAGACTCAGCCTCAGCATCAAAAGTTTCCATCTTCTGCGTTGCATGTTTGTCCATGATTTGAGAGAATGTGGTGGTAAGAAGAGGAAAAAAGGGGCTTGGATTGATGATTAAAAATGGATGGTCGGTCAAATTGGTGTTGGGGTGTGACCGAGGTGGTCAAAGGGAGCGAGAGCGAGAGAGGCAGACGCGGGCTCAACTTAATCACAGATAGATAGTTAAAACTTAAAACAGCAGCATTCAAATTTGAATTCTTGTAATGAGAGACCCAATGTTTCTCGCTTCTTGTTTTTGTCTCCAAGCTGTAAGAGTAAGATGTCTTGATTGCTGTAACTCGCACAGAGAGTCCGTCCCACTTCACGAGGAAGACAAAAGACTTTCAGATTTTCTATGAACAAAAACTCTCTCTCTCTCTGATCTATATTTATCTATCTATCTATATATATATATATATATATATATATATATATATACATGTATATATATTAACAAACTCATATTATCATAACAGGCCTCGGCCAATACCGTTACATAGATTATGGCACCACTCACAGTTGACAAAGCTACAGTATGCATCCACAGCTGACACTCTCAACACTTTTATTGTAATCTCTCATAAAAACTCAAATCCCATTAATATCATAAATGCAAATCATAAAACAAATAAAAGAATTTATATTCTAAAAGCACACATTAGTTGATCATTAATTTGTGCAGATGACATCATATGAAATAAATTACCAATTAACCGTAAAATATATACATGCAGTTACCACATTTTAAGCTTGATCTACAAAATATATGATTATATCTTCAAATACCATCATTATTTGTTATAAAATACCAATTTTTACATTTAGTTAACCAAAGCTAAAATTGTTATGAATAAATAAAGTATTGTTTTATAAACTGTTTATCAAATTTATTTTGTTTTGTTTTTATATTTTATTTTTGAAAAATAAATTATGAATTAGCTTTGAGAAAGAGTTTTGTGGGAAATTATAAAAACTATTCTTAAGAGCATTTAAAAAAATACCAAAACCATTTAAGGTTTGAGAATGCTAAGATATTCTCTCTAACATTTTATACATACCAAAGTGTACATAGCCGATAACATTTTGTACATTTATATCCTCAATTTTTTTTTTGAGATACTTAAAGATACAAAAATAATAATTATATATTCAAAATCCAAAAGTATTTTCAAGACTCATATAGCTGTAACAAGTCAAAACTCTAGAAATATAGTTAAATTGGGATATTGTTGATGAGATAAGTTGAAGAGGGAGTCAATTGCACTAAATTGTAAATCATATGACTAAATAAGACTAAACTGTATCAAATGGCAAATGTTGGGAACTCAATTTTGAGAAATAAAGGACCTAATTGAGGAGAAGATAAGATCAATGTATAATTTAGCCAAAATTAGAAGAAAGAATTAAGTACAAAGGCTTTTAATTCGTTAGATTGACTTTATTAAGGATTTAATTGAAATAAAATTAAGTTTGAAAGTTGATTTGACCAATATCTGAAGAACTAAAAAAGTTTAAGGGCATAATTAAACTTTTATGGGTTTTATTGATTTAATTAATGGGCGTAATTGAGGTTGATTTAGCCAAAATTATAATATAATTAATTAATCTCAAGGGCTTGCTTAAAATTTTATTAGATTTAATTGACTTAATTGAAGCAATTATGTTTTAAAATTGATTTGACCAAAATTGACAGAATTAAGTAAGTTTAAAAGTTTAATAAAACTTTTAATGGTTTCATTGACTTTGATTAAAAATCCAATTGAAAATAATAAGTTACGGCTTCATTTGGATCAATTTGCAATAATTGAAAGATAAGAAACTCAATCATAGTTTTGATGACCATAAATGGTGCAAGCAATGCTTGTTTAGAAATCATTTGGAAGGGTCAACTATTAATGAAATTGTATTAATTGGAAATCAAGGTCTAATTGGTAAAAGGAGCATGAATTAAAGGACTCCAATCAACATTTTCAAGGATGGAATTACATAAAGTGAAAAGCTTTTAGGTTACTTGATGATGTATATGCTAAAATTAGAAGTATATGGACTATAATGGAAATTCTCAAAACACTAATTAAAAACCTCAATTTTTAGAGTTTAGAATAGAATACATGTCATTCAAATTCCCTTTCCTTTCTTTCTTTCTTTAACAAAGAAGACTCGTCAAAGGAACCACTTTTAAATCTATGAATGTAACATCTCCAACCATCTCAGAAACTCTAAATGGCACTAAATATTTGAGAAACACTGTCTCTACAAAGATCAATCATCCTTATCAAATGTTTAGACCACATTTGGCTCGAAGAACATTACAACATAACATCCTCAACTTTCAAATAATGCACAAAGCAAGAATATCACATTCAATTCAAGATCAGGGGTATTTGTCTTTTCAAAATTCGACAAAGTTTCCTCTATATTTCCAAGCATCAAGTTATTGGCAATAAATATTTTTTGGAAAAAAAAAAACTGCATTCAAACATCATAAGTAATCCTACCATTTGGGACTTCACATTCATAATCACTTAACATAACTAATTTAAAATTCTTATTTTATAGCTCCATATTTTTTTTTTTACAAACATTTCTTAAAGGATATAATTCTCAATATTTACAAACATAAAGTAATATAACAATTTAATGACAATTTAATACATGGTGTAATTTATTTAAATATAAAAATGTAAATCAAACCTATGAAAAATTATAAATTAAAATCATCCAAGTTTTAAGAGCTCCACCTATTTTTAAACATCATTTATAACAAACATCTAATACAAGCCCAAAACATATAACCTTGACCCACAATTTAAATTTAAAAATAACTTAATAATATGAATCCATTATGAATTTACATAAAATGATGTCTCTTATACATTTATGGGTTAACACTATAGTGTGTGGTACTTGAAAAATATGTTCAATATAGAACCTAACCATACACATCAATCACAACAATTAAAATTTATTAAATAAAACTAATGGGTCAACACGTTGTTAAGAAGTACTCGAAAATTAAATTCAATGGAAATTAACCATACAAATCAATCACAAAAATAAACTTTATTAAATAAATTTCCCTTAATTGACTACACCGTTCTAAATTTTATTAACTCAAATCCTTCTTTAGACATTAGTCCATTTCAAATGGTTTCTCCACCCAAAATCGAGTCTAAACCTCTATTAACAGCCACACTTCCCATATTGGGTGTTAGTGATACGATCCAGACATGGTCAATTTCGGACTTTGACATAAAATTTCATATTGTTCAATCATACTCTATTAAGCATATCTTCATATCTAATGGTTGAATTATGTAAAAAAATTACTAAACGATTCTAGAGATATGTTTTAAGTGGGTGTAAAACTCGAGAAATAAATGTAGGTGTAAATTATAAACTAAATAAACAAAAATGTTCCAAAGTTTGAGAGTCTAAAAATAGAGTATGCTAACAATGAAGATTTCGACAATGTGTGGAGTGATCTATCCAATCATGATCGACAATCTATTAGTGATTATAGGGATTCTTATTCTTCAGGTCATGCCTATATGCTCTGCA
The DNA here is from genome assembly GCA_032356905.1 of Salix exigua. NCBI lineage: Eukaryota > Viridiplantae > Streptophyta > Magnoliopsida > Malpighiales > Salicaceae > Salix > Salix exigua. Next base: position 11,008,189 of record CM063604.1, read on the forward strand.
TGGGTCCTTTCAGGAGTTCCTAATTTTAGAACTCCATGGCAGAGGTTTAGCTGGACATTTTAGGTATGACAAAAATCATGTTATTGTGGTTGATCGTTTCTATTGGCCTTGGTTGCGGAGGGATGTACGTAACGTGATTGACAAATATCATACTTGCCAACTCAATAAGGGGACCAAGCACCAGTCTAGACTTTATACGCCACTACCCATTCCAAACAAACCATGGCAGCATGTTAGTATGGACTTTGTTCTAGGGTTGCCAAAGACTCTTCAGCAGCACGACTCCATTATGGTGGAGGTGAATCATTTTTCCAAAATGTCTCATTTTATTCTATGTCAAAAAACATTTGACACATCCATGATGGTAGTTATATTCATGCAGAAGTTGTCCATTGACATGGCATCCCAACTTCTATAGTGTCTGATAGAGATGTCAAATTTGCAAGTTATTTTTGGAAGACCTTGTAGTCAAATATGGGGACAAAGTTGATGTTTTCAAGCTCATTTCATCCCTAAAGTGATGGCCAAATTGAGGCAACCAACTGGAGTCTAGGAAATTTACTACGTTGTCTAGTTGTGGATCATGTTACCATCTGGGATACAATACTTCCTCATGCTTAGTTTTCTTTTAATAACTTTGTTAATAGATTAACAGGTCGTGCTCCCTTTGAAGTGGTTTATGGATTTCAACCAAGCACTCCATTGGATTTCAACTCTTTGTCGTTGCCACCAAGGCCAAGCAAGGTTGCCTTGGATTTTTCTAGTTATATGCGAGATGTTCATGAATAATGCAAATGGCACCTTACGATCAATTCAAATTCTTATGCAACTGCAACTAACTCAAAACATAAGGATCACCAATTTAACAAAGGTGATATGGTTCTTATTTAAGGCCGGAGTGTTTTCCTCCAAGGAGTTTTTCCAAGCTTCATTAACGCCAAGCAAGTCCTTTTAAAATTACCAATGAATTGGGCATTAATGCATATTTTGTTGAGTTACCCTCTGATTTTAGCATTAGTCTTGTGTTTAACATTGAAGACCTTACTACATTCAAGGGTGATGTTTTTTCCCTACCAGCTCCAATGGTAACACCAGTTATGCGAATTCCGGAACATACATCATGAGATGAGATTGCCTCCATTCTTGACCATCAGTTTGTTTTGACTTGTCGGGGAGGATATTATAAGTTCTTAGTCCCATGGAAGAATCGTCCAATTTTGGACTTTGTTTGGTTGCAAGCATCGAAGCTTAAACGATTGCATCCATATCTTTTTGTTGTTTACCTTCAACAAAACTTGTTAGAGTCAAGTTAAATGATGCAGATCAGGAGGAAACTATGGATGATGTGGATATTGACGCAGAGACAAATCCGAAAGAGAATTAATAATTTAAATTCGTGATCAATATAGTTGTTGAAGAAGTTTTGGAAGTTCACATTTTTTAAGAAGTCTAATCTCTATTGTTTGGTCAAATCTTTTATTTCATCCGAGTTTATTGCTTTAATTCCCTAGTTTGTTGCTTTCCTAGTTAGGAGCAGAAGATTGTAAGGTGATTGGATATTTAAGAGAATAATGAAAAAAGGAAGAGGTAGTTGTGGATATGCCCATTCGAGAAATTTTTTTTTGAAATTATTGTTGGTGTGATCCCAACATTTCAGAGTGATTTTGCATAACTCTTGACTTCAATGGGATATTGAACTTGAGGGTACAACATCACTTAAGGTGTGAAACCTAACAACACCTTTCAAAACATTGATATGTTGATTTCATGTCTTCAATGTTATTTTCACCATCCACTACTTTTTTTCTTATCATCACCAATAATATAAAGTGAATAGATTTTTTTAATCTTACATTTGTGTCTAGGTACAAATCTATGATCACACTAAAAATATAAGCCTTAGAGTCTTCTTTATAATTGGTCCTTGTTTTTCTGAAATGTATTTTCTAGTTGTATGTGCTAGCAACTTCATCATTTCCTCATGTGTTTGTTAACAGATTCATTGGAATCTTCAAGTCTCATAAACTTCTTTTTCAAGAATTCGTAAATCTCTCTCAAAGTTTTGTACGCCTCAAAACTCACTTCTTATGCAGGCACGAACTATTCTACTAGGGCTTATGTTTTAAGAGCCCTAGTAGAATAAAGCACACAAAACACTTTTAAAACACCATAAACACATTACTATTCCTATTTATGGCCTTAAAAACAGAAAAATCCATCAACCTTAATCTAAAAGCTTCTTGATTTTTTTGGTGGCTAGAAACAATGTCAATCGAGATGTTTTTTCTTTATCATCAAAATTCGGTTACTTTCTCTACTTTTCTTAAATCAGGGAGTAACATATAATCAAAGTAAGTTTCAATTGTCAATAAATCCAACATTAAAGAATAAAACTGGAAACATTTCATTTTAAAAAAAGAAAAAAAAGCTAGACAACTCAGTTTAACTTACCAAATACGCAAGTCATAAAACTAGGATCGATAACTTTATAATAAGCAAACCAAAATAATTATGAACTTCAATTCCAATTAACCAAGATAGTGAAGTATAAAATTGAGAAAATAAGTTAATTTGAGTAACTAGGTTAATTAGCAAAACTATCAACTTGGGTTACGAGATCGAGATAGCATACCAAAATGAATTATGAAGCTCAGTTGACATTAAATCAAATCTAATGTTAGAAATGAATTGAAAAAAAAAAGTTTAAATGTGAGGAGGGTCTGTGTCTCTCCTCAACTAGTTATGTAATTAGTTATAATAATCATGTGACAATCCTATAAAAATAAATATTGAGTGGATTGTATTCAGTATCGGAAGATATAAATAGTCAATTACCACTTCATAAATTCCAATAAATGCCATATCAGCAAAGGATCAATACATAAATGGTTGAGAAAAATCTTAATGCATGCACACAGTTTTAGGTCGAAGTGTGGTCTCCACCCCATGTCGAAGGGCAGAAGGTTATAACATACTCTTTCGATGCGCAGTTCACCAATGGTGCAGGCGAATCAAAAGCGTAGCTATAATAATAAGGGCATGCATCTTTAAACATCTTCGAGTACACGCTTGGCTTGCATTTCTCAGGGCTTCCATATTCATTACTGCAACAAAATGAGTCAAGATTGAAAGCCAAGCAAGCGCTTTTGCATGCCACAATGTCCCCATGTTTGTTAAGGACCCGGAGCTCCTCCGGACACGATTTTTTCAGGTCTTTTGAGCACCCTCCGATGGTACATTTAGATGAAGTTTGCTTGGTTGTTACCGAAATAGGAAGGTTATATCCATCAACCAAGCTCACATCATAGAAATTCGGCTTGCTTTGATCTGCTTGAACTGATACTTGCACAAGTGTAACTGGAGGTGTGCCTATTAGACCGTTACATGCTAGACGCCCATCGCAATCGCCAGTTTCGCAGGCAGGTTGCCGATTGGAGGTGAAATTGCAGCCAGTTCGAGCCCAAAATCTGCCTTTCCAATCCCAGGGAGCGTAGATGCGTTGAGTTTCAGCCGAGGGGAGATAGAATCCACCGTCGGCAATTACTGGATGACCCGTGTTGGCGGCTGTCGCAGGCCATATGGGAAAGGGGCACTTGTTGTGCACATAAAATGCAACTTGGTGTCCTAATGATTTCCCTGCAATAGTAGCAGTATTGTGGCTAGCAGTTAGACTCTATATATTAAAAAAACAGCTATGCCAACATTGTGATGAAGCTTGTAAATTACCTGATAAAAATGAATGGTATACCAGGAACAGAAAGAAAGCATCAGTAATTCTCATTAGCAACTTCATTTTTAGTGCAATTGATGAAGAGAGAAGGTTGTAGGAATACTATTTATAGTCAAGGATGAAGAAGATGATACGGGACCGGCCCTCCATGCTTCTTCAATTGTACTCCAAGTTATTGATGGAAATCAAACTTTAGAGAGAAGGAAGTACTATCTATGTCTGAGACTTTATTTTTATTATCAATTATCCTTCCTTACAAGCAAACCAAAGCAAGTCTTAGTTAAGTGAGAGTTTGAGGTAGACATGTACAAAGGATTAAACATTAACAACGTGTATTTGCGAGGATGATCCTACACTCGTGAATAAGGTCTGGATTACTTCTTTTTCCTCAATTTTTCATACTTGTACAAGGAATTTGGTCATGGAGAGAGCTCTCTCATTGGAATTTAGCATAGTGAAATTGGGAAACTTTGTTCAGAAATATTCAAGGAGATAATACACTTTGGTGAGTCAAATGTCAAATGTCAAATGTCTCATTTGTGTCTTGAGGCTCACATGCCTCGCATATGTCTCCAAACGAATTAAATCTTCAATCTCTATTCATCTTCTCTATCATCAATCTCTATTCATCTTCTCTATCATTACTAGAATTAACATTTTTATTAGAAAAATATTTAAATTCATTGTCTGTCGGCAATTATCTCATTGATATCCTCGTGAACAAAAATCATTTGTCTGTAATTCTTGTTCTATTGTTGATTATATCGATATTGAATGTATTGATGGCTTTACCGACGGACAAAGCGCGCCAAAAAAATACCCGCTCTATTTCATCGATATATAAATCAGTATAATAAACGTATCACCGATAGAAAATCCAATGACGATGTCATCAATAACATTTTGTCACGAATATTGTCTGTTACAATGACATTTCAAGTAATTATTTTCCAACTCTCTAAAAAAACTGAAATAAATTTTAGTTTGGAATTCCATCACTAATATTTTAAAAAAACAGCATATTGAAAAATAATATAAAAACAAAATATATTTTGAAGTAAATTATTTTCTTACATTCAAAATCCAAATACAATAAATCTAAATAGAGGCGGCACAACGCTAGAGGAGGAGGAGAATGAGGTTGGTCGAGACCACAGGGTGAAACACGAGGAGCACATGGATCATCCCCATATAATTGCACATGCATAAGTATTCAACGCACTTTGGTATCTCGGCATGATCCCATCACTCATTTTCCATGTTAAAGCCACCTAAAACTCTAGAGTATGCATGAAAGCAACTAATTTAAATGGGTTTCCAATGGTCGAAACATTATAAGTTGTATGTAAATTCTAGATCATAGTGTTAGAAAGTCCGTAGACTCAATTTCTTTCAGGTCCACTAGGTGATCCTACCTCAAACAATACATCCAAATTGAAATTTGAATGGGTTAAAGGATCATCCTTATATTTCACCTTAAATTGGCTATTATATGTTTCCTTAAAAAGAAGAAAATGTAAGAAAAAAATCAATACAATAATAACTTAAGAAAAAGAAATTGGTGAAAACCAACATACTATGAATTCCTTTTTAGTGGCCGTTACTCCGCACGTGCATTTTAACAAAAAGCTCTATCGATAATGGATCATGTCCAGGAGTAAAGAAAAAATATTGTCAGTTAAAAATATTAATAAAAAATATAAGAAAAATTGATGTAATAAAGAAACTACTATTTGTTTCACATGTGAAATAAGTGGCACGGAGTGGACAGTGTGCATGGTAACAGCACCTAGAAAACATCAATTATGATTCTATGTACTAGAATACAAGAATCGTGTAAAATTCTCAAACATCATGTGTTCAATGTAATCCACCTTTATAGACTTTAATATGTGTGGAGACATGAATTCCTTTTAGAATGCCATGTCATTCTAGTTTGGAAGCTCCTTGACTCACGCATATTTTTTGGGTTTTTTTTTGCCTCATACAAGAAATCATGCAACTTACATGGTACAAATGAAGTATTAACTATTTCAATAACCCAATTAACTTGAAAGGAGACAAGGTAGGAATAGACTAAGGAGTGTGAAGAAAGCTTCCATGAAGAAAGTTATTTCAATAACCTTAGATAAGTTTGGAACTCATGTGGTCCAAACTTCTTCATTAATATAAACCAAAAAAAGACCCAACATACATTTGAAATAAGCTTTCCTTGTTTCCTAGAAGGAATTGAATAACAAAACTCGTATAGCCTATTATGATTTGTAGCATAAGGACTTCTTGATATCTGATTGATTTGAAATTTAATTCCCACTATAACGTCCCCTTGTCTAGGAGACAAAAAAAAGTAATCTAATTAATACACAATCGCCAAAAAAAATACATAATTAATTTTTTTACATATATATATATATATATATATATATATATATATATGTGTGTGTGTGTGTGTGTGTGTGTGTGTGTAAGGTTTCACTAAAATATCTATAGAAATTTCAGCAAGACCTCCCCTTTACCAGCGGATCTCAAGTTTTCGACATATCACATAACCTTTAATTCAATCTTGACCCAGTTATCCTGGGTCTATAGAACCATAAATATCATTCTCACCACAACCACAATAAATAAACCATACATTTAACAACAATAAATAATTTGCACCAAAATTAATATAAATTCAATCACATTTAATAGAATAAAATAAATGCATCACAAATTCGATAGATCTGCTGTTTTGTAAAGTCTGACCTGCATAGTCACGTTCGGTAACCCTTAACTAGAGTTATAAAATTCCAAATTAAATGAAAATAGTTTCCTTGGATAGTAATCATTCAAAAATGCAAATCCTACGAAGGAAAGCGATCATAATTCCCTTGTTTTCCCATTCACATTCTCTCTGAAAGTCAAGAGATGAATCTACCTAGTTGTTAACTTCTGCATCATATATATTTGGTCAAAACTTGGCCTTGAGAAAACAAGACTTCCCTCATTATTTTCGTGATCAATCACAAAAAATTCACATCCAACATAACATATACAACAATTATTTTGCAAAACACATAATCTTTCCCTCCTAATTAGTGCCCTCAATGGCCAACCATGGCCTTTCCTAGGGATTCCCTTTTCATTTCCATTTGTCTTGCCAATTAGATCTCATTTCATCCCATTTCATGCCACATTCATCAATTATACACAATTCCACATTTCCTCAAAAAGAAATTCCAAGAATCCTAACCCAAATCTCATAAAGAAAATCATGCAATTTAACCATAAAGTCTATAATCTCTTATATGCATATAAGAAACACCATACCAAGGAAGATTTAAGATCCTAATAGCTTGTGAAATCAAAATCTCCTACTCCTCTCTTTTTCTTCCTGTTGTTGCTAGCCCAATACTCTTTTCCCTCCAATTTCTTCTTCCAATAATACTTCAAATCCATGTGTTTTTTATGTTTGAATATTTTGGTAACACTTAATCTCACTTTTACTTTGATATTATTATTCAATTGGGTAAGAAAAATATAAAAATATCCCTCCCTTTCTTCCCCTTATTCGTTAGGACATAAGAGAATTTCTCTTATTGCGTTTAGACCCCTATTTCCTTTAAATATTTTCCTTTTACCCCACATCTTCTCTCCTTACAATTTCAATCATAATCTTTATATTTATTTCAATTCCACCCCCCTCAACCTATTTTATTTCTCTTTTAATGCATTCCTTTAATTTAAAATTAACCCCAATTAATGCAAAGTTAAATGAGGCCTTCTGCTCAAGGCGTCAGTCACCTTATTCTATTATCAGCCCCTATCTTATATTTAATAAGAAATTCAAATTGCTGCAAATAACTCATCCAACAAACATGTTGTGCATTCATTTTTTCTTTGAGAGTTTAAGTGTTTCAAAGAGTCATGGTCTATATAAAGAATAAATTCTCTATGGATTAAATAAGTCCGTCAATGCTTAAGCATTTGTATTAACGCATAAAACTCCATATCATAAACCAAGTATTGTCTGTGATTCCCGTTAAGCTTCTCTCTGTAAAAAGAAATGAGGTGACCTTCTTGACTTAGAACACCTTCAATTCCCACATGCGAAGTATCACAAGCTACTTCAAAAAAATTAGAGAAATATGGCAACTTGAGTACCGGTGTTTGTCCCATTTTTTTAATCTCACTGAATGTTTTGGTTGCTACGGCACCCCAAACAATTTTTTCTTTCTTTCAGACACTCATTGATCGGCACCATTATAGTGCTGAAATTACGAATAAATTGCCTATAGAAGTGGCCAAATCATGGAAGCTTTTGACTTTAGAAAAATTCTAGGGTGTTGGCTATACCTGGACAACGTGTACCTTTACAAGATCGACCTTGCTCCCTGGTTTGAAATGATAAACCCCAAAAACCTAACACTCTTCTTCATAAACGAGCACTTATCCTATTGATAAAGAGTTGTTCAACTCTTAAAGCATTCATCACCTACTCAATGTGCTTCAGATGACCCTGCACACTTCGGCTGAAAATTAATATATCATCAAAGTATACAACAACATTTTTTACCAAAAATGGTTTGGGAACCTACTTCATGACACGCATGAAAGTGTTGGTTGTGTTAGTTAATCTTAAAGGCATAACTAACCATTCGAACAAACCATCCTTCGTCTTGAAAGTTGTCTTCCATTCATCACCCAATAATATACAAATTTGGTGATAACCACTTCAAAGATCGATCTTAGTGAAAATAGAAGAGCCACTAAGAAAATCTAACATGTTGTCGAGACATGGAATGGGAAACCGATACTTCACAATTATCTTATTGATTGTGCGGCTATCCACACACATTCTCCAACTATCGTCCTTCTTCGGTGTTAGTAAAACTAGAACAATACAGGGACTAAGGCTTTCTTGAATAAATCCTTTGTCAAACAAATCCTAAATTTGTCGGCTAAACTTTTCATTTTCTGTTGGACTCATTCGGTAGTGTGGGATATTAGGCAAAGTTGAGCCAGGGATCAAGTCAATAACATGTTGGATCTATCATTAGAGGAAGTTGATTTGGCAATTCGCCTGACATGATATCCTAGAGTTCATCCAACAATTCCAATAGCTCTGCCAGAACATTATCGTCCCCTTGCTTCACCTCACGTGTAACTAGCATAAGCTCTAGATTATCCTCATGCATAACTCGAGTGAACTGTTGCATCATCAAAACTGGCCAATCTTCCTTTGTCTCAAATTTTGAAATATGTAGAGGATCCATAAAAAACTTTTTACCTTTAAAATAAAGGGAACAAGTGTTAGCATACCCATCATTAAAGCACTTTTTGATCATAAAACCAAGGGCATCCCAATAACTTGTGGCAAACGGTCATGAAATTACATCGCACAAAGCTTCATCCACATATGTTTTCCCTAATGAAAATTTAATCAAGTAACATCGCTTTACAAGGACTGAATTAGTTTCATTAACCCAACTAATTTGATAGGGATTGGGGTGCTTTTTTGTTTTCAATCCCAAGTGCTAGATAGCAATTTCAGAAATCACGTTCATATCACTCCTACTATCAATAATGATATTCAAAGCCTCACCATTATGATCCATTCATGTATGAAAAATATTGGTACGCAACCACTTGGGATTGGCCTAGATTTTTTTTGATCTGTCAATATCCTCTTGATTATGCAGCTGGGTAATTTTGATGCACCCAAATGCTCACCGTAACTGTGAATATCTTTGTTAGACTCTTCCTTCTTTGTGTCTTCATCCAATTCCATCACTAATAAATCCCCACATATAAAGGCTAATTTCTTATCCCTTGTTAGGCATACCACAAGATAATGCCCAAAGCCTTCACACTTATAACACTAGGTTCCATCACTGGGAACCCTTGTTGTCCCTTTTAATACCAAACTTCCCAAGCTTCTAAATTGATATTTTGGGTCTAGTGCTCTCTAAAATGGAGTTAGAGTAGCACGTTCTTGTCTTGCATTTGTCGATGTCAGTTTCCTCCTAGTCGTAGGACCTATTTGCCTCTCAATACGGAGAGCCAATTGTTAGGCCTCCTCTATGTTGATTAAATGGGCAATCCATATCTCTCTATGTAGCTCATTCCTTAAATCGGTGCAGTATTGAGCTAAGGTTTGTTGTTCAGTTTCCACGATCTTGTTGTAGACTGTCAACTCATGAAAACGGTCTACAAATTGATATACACTCAATGAACCCTGTCTGAGAAGCAACTTCTCCTCAAACATCATTTGCACATAATTAATAGGAAAATACTTTTCCTTTAGTTGCTCTTTCATCTCTTCCCAATTGGAAATCGTTTGACGTCAAGTGCGTCGTAATTGCTCTTCCACACTTCCCCACTATGCTTATGCATGCCCCTTCAATTTCATCCATACATAACGAACCTTCCTATCCTCTGAAATAGTGAACCAATTGAAATAATCCTCAAGTGTAGTTATACAGTCCATGAAAACATTGGGTTCTAACTTCCCATAAAAATTTGGCACATCAATCTTTATCCTCTTGGTCAGTTCATCAAGAGGTTGATAATCTACACCATGTTAGACATGTCCTCGATGAAAGTTTCGCCTATGATGTCGGACTCGTGGTCCATGGTTTTCATCTTGATATTCTTCATCGTCCCCTTCCTCCTCTATATCCCCATCACTTGTGTCCCTTCTTCCCTCATGAACTGCTCCATGCCCTCATTGATTAAAAGGGCCATACTCCTCTCATTTGTAATGCTCATCCATAACATCAAGTTGATGATTGATTTGCTCTAAAATTGTGGTGATTTGGTTTATTTGGTGTTGTGGCTAGGGTTGATTTGTATTTTGGATGGTAGGATCTTGGTCATGTGGATTTAGGTTGTTCGGGTTTGGATTGTTTTCCATGGCATATGAAGTACCACTATGGGTTATAAGCATGAGGCAAAGAATTCCATAGTGAAGGAATCAGGCTTTGATACCAAATTAATGTCGCACCCTCAAGTTCAATATCTCATCAAAGTCAAGAGTTGGGCTGATGCAAAATCACTCTGCAATGTTGGAATCACACCAACAATAATTTCAAAAAAAATCTCGAATGGGCACATCAACAATTGCCTCTTTCTTTTTTTTCATTATTCTCTTAAATATCTAATCACCTTACAATCTTCCGATCCTAACTAGGAAAGCAACAAACTAGGGAATTAAAGCAATAAACTCAAACGAAATAAAAGATTTGACCAAACAACAGAATCAAACTTCTAAAAAAACATGAACTTCCAAAACTTTTTCAGCAGCTATATTGATTATGAATTTAAATTATCAATTCTCTTTCAAATTTTTTTGTGTCAATATCCACATCATTCGCATTTTCCTCCTGATTTCAATCACTACGGTTACTGGTAAGGTGGATAAAAATTCAATATATATTATAGTGAATTCTATTAACACTCGTAACTTTATAAATTATAGAACTGCCAATAGGCTACACTATAATTTTTTTTATTACAAAACCTGTTGTAACATAAAGCTATGTGTAAGAGTTTCAATTGGAGAATGTAATAATCCTTTGGCATGCATCTCCTGTGGAGATGGTGAAAGTATGTTCTGTAAGATTCGGTTATTATAAGATCATAATGGCTTTTCAAGATGTGTTAAAGACTTCTGTCATGACTCATAATGGTATGCTATTTGGGCTAACCAGTGCTCCTGTCACCTTTTAAAACTTAATGAATGATGTTTTCAGCAAAATATCTAAGGAAGTTTATAGTAGTTTTGCTTTTTGATGTCTTAATCTACAATCATACAATGTCTTAATCTACAAATCTATTTTATTCCAAAATTGAAATTTCTTTATCCTAGTATGATTTCTATATTTGTGAACTACTTTTTGATTAAAAAAATGATAGCAAAATCAAAAGAAAATAAAAAGAAAAGGAGAAAAAAAATACTCTACCAAACTCATAAGCTAGGGCAACTTAAGTTACCCTAGTAAACTCGCAAACCATTTTAACTTTATGAAAAGAAAAAATAGAAAGAAGTAAATCTCTAAACTCAATTCTCAACTACCCTAATATTGAAATATGAAATATACCAAATAAAAATTAAAATAAAACAATAAAAAAAACTCAAAATAAAAGGAAATATAGTGTGAGTTTTTATTGTAATCCAAAGTGCATAGGGTGTGGGTAAACAGTAGTAAACTATTTTGTGGTCTTCACGGAGCATTGAACAGTTGATTAAGAACTTATATAGACAAGGGGAACCTGAATGTTTAATTAAAATAAGCATTGTGATGAGCCCTATGAATGCTCACATAATGTGATTTGTGTTGTTCACGGATTAAGGCAACTATACAATAATTATAGCAATTCTAAAATCAATTACTTTAAAGTAAAGAGATAAGAGAGAGAAATTGCTAACTCGGTTTTTAACGTGGTTCGGCAATCCTACATCCACGACTCAAGTACCAACTCGTACTTGAGTATTGTATTCTCTTACTAGTCCAAGTAACAAGATTACAATTTCCGCTTGATGCATCCACACCAAGACTTTTACACCATTTGAAGATATGCCCCTCTTCAAGATTTTTCCTTGGTGATGTTCCCTCACCAATACCAAGAGTTTTATACTCAACTCTCAAGAGTTTCACAATGGTTGTTTTTGTAAAACAACAATACACTCTTAATAGTGTGGATATTACAAATGAAGATCTATGATCTCTTTATCTCACTTAATAGCACTTAGAATATTTGAAGGTGTTTAAGTGTAGTGAGAATGAGAAATACTCTTTGTGTTAGAATATGAAGATTTAAACACAAATATGAGTATTAATGAGGATTGATGATATGAAGGTGTTTATGCACTACTAATTGCCTCACTATAAGATGTAGAAGATGTGTGTTCTTAATTTTGCAATTAAGAGGCCTATTTATAAGTTTCAAAGAGAAACTAGCCGTTTCTAGCCGTTTTAGTGCAACTGTCATATCAAGCGGTCAACCGATTCAGCTCGAAAGGCAATTTGTCTTCCAAGCGGTCGAAAGGTTCAATTTGTCTTCCAAGCGGTCGACCGGTTCATGCAGAAACCCTATTTTGACAAATTATCTTTTCTGAATTTCTTGAACCGATTGATTATGACTTAAACCTATAATCATCAAATCCTTTTAATGCATGCAATGTGAAGTGTGTGAGTTCATTTTAATTTGTGCTATCAAGTTAGAAATAGAGATTTACATAAAGCACTAAAATGAACACTTATTCTAAGTCTTTATTTGCTTGCATCTTGGACTTCCTGGAGTGATTTCTCCATGTACTCCATTATGCTTGTTGATGTATTCTTTGTATAAGACCTGTTTATAGCTTAATCTCATCCAAGCATATTATTAGTCCATTTTCTTTTTATTGTTATCATCAAAATATATAAAGCATACAAAGTATGACATTATATGTCAACAATTTGTGCTCAGTGCTTTGAATGTCAAAGTGATGAAACTGAATTAAATGTTGGTCAATGATGGGACTAAATAGGACTCTTTTCAAATAATGAAATGTATCATCTAATTAGTGGCATGCATGAATAGATTAATGATATTCTCATTGTCCTTGTGTATTATCCAACTAAATCACAACCAAAGAACACACTTGGCGGAATCAATGAGAAAAGAAGATCCTATTGAGTTTGACTTTAGTCCATCTTTATGAAATAACTTGAGAGGTGTAGGATAAGAGGTAGCTTAGGTTAAGGTGAAATACCACTATTTTTAACTTTATTTTATTTGACCCATGAATTGGAGGCAGGACGTTGCCTCTCTTTTTGGACTTGAGATTGATTTCGCGGCCGATTTGAGCAGAATATATTTTTAGGTAGGGAGTTTAGTTGGATCAGCATATCTGTTAAAAGATAACGCATATGTCATAAATTAGTTCAACGAAAACAAAATTCTCATGTGGAACAAAAAGGTAAAAGCTAGTTTGATTCTGATTTCAAGTAGAAATACGAACCGTGAAAGTGTGTGGTCTATCAATCTTTTAGACCTTATAAATTTGAAAGCTAGAGATATTAGAAAAGTTACCACATAGATATATGGTTTGTTACAATCAAGCATTCATAATGATTTTTTTTATCTTTTGATGTAGGCTCTTTCTATAATTGTGAAGCATAATTTATAAAATGATGGATTGTTATTTTTATCAAATATAGCTAGAAAATAAAAACACTATTAAATTAAACTATACGAGTTTTTTTTTGTAATTATCACTTAAAAAACCTTATCTTAACAACCAGAAAATAAAAAATTCCAGTGGTAACATGTATTTAATACATTGAATATCATGGAGATTTGCAATTAAATTAGCCAGCATAATCTGGTAAAATGGTCTTCACCGGTCCTTAGTATTTCTTGATCTTATCTTAAGGAAAAAGTTATTTTAGGTGTAAATAATTCGGGTTTGCATACATAGAATCTGCGAATGGTACCTCCCGCCATGTTTATTAAAGATTTGCTTCCAAAAAAAGTCAAAATATTCAGATCCTAATTAATTATTTGTACGTTTCAGTGACTGGCTAGTACCAAATCCAAACCTTCCAAAACCCATGGGCACAATTAATACAGTGTTTTACCTGTAACCAAAAGGAAAGATGAACGATTTGCCCACAAAATATTCAACGAGACCTTTGAAGTTTGAACAGGGAAAAGCTGTAAAAAATGGCGTCTCCTTACATTCTCATGGTTTCTCTTTGTTTGCTAACACTAGACGTTTTCCCTCCTCTTTCCTATGCTTATATAGAAACGTATGTGGTGATGAGTTTTGCTTTCATATGCAATAGAACTAATTAAATGTATGGCGGCCATTTGTTGATTCATTTTAGGTGATGATTAGGTCAAAAACAGGTGCATTTACAAAGGCGTTTGATCCAACTCGAGCCACTCAAGTCTCTTGGAAACCCAGGCACGTTTTTCTTCTTCTACTGGATATATATATATATAGGAGGTTCTTGCTTAACTGTTTTGCGTTTGTAAAGGGCCTTCGTTTACACGGGGTTTTTATCGGACGAGGAGTGCGATCATCTTATTAATCTGGTAATTTTATTTGGAGAATTAGTATTATAATTTTAAATATGTGTTCTGTCACCCTTTCTTTCTTTCTTTCTTTATCTTTATATATATATATATATATATATATGTAGGCCAAGGGTAAGCTTGTGAAATCAATGGTTGCCAACGATGAAACTGGAGAGAGCATGGACAGCGAAGAGAGAACCAGTAGCGGCATGATTATCTTCGAAACTGAGGTGAGAGTGTAAATTGCTGCTCTGGCTATCATGCATTAGTTTTAGACCATCTGTATCGTCCTTCTGTTTCAACTCCTCAGGATGAAATTGTTAGTGACGTTGAGGCCAGGATTGCCGCCTGGACTTTCCTTCCAGAAGGTCCGTACGTGTGTTCATGATCTCTTTATTATCTTGACACATTCCTAGTTTTCTTGTCACCTCTGCCAATGTATTTATTATTCACCGTCAAAGAAATTTACTGGTTTTTTTCTAAATGAGTTTGTGTTCAAGTAAGAGTGTGTGTGCTTTCAAAATTATAAATTAAATTACTTCTGTCGGGTATTAACTGAATATAATCAGAAAATGGGGAGCCGATTCAGATACTACGCTATGAGCATGGTCAAAAATACGAAGCGCATATTGATTATTTCGTGGACAAGGTCAATCAAGAAGTGGGTGGCCATCGGGTTGCCACGGTGCTTATGTACCTGTCTGATGTTAACAAGGGTGGAGAGACCCTTTTTCCAGCTTCAGAGGTATGTGTATATAAATATATGCTGTTTGGAGCTTCAAACACATAAGATCTCTGTTTTTTATTGCGGGTACTGTCAAAAAGTAAATTTTGCGATACTTTTGCAGCAACACAAGCTGCATGCTGGGCTAATATTTAATTAATTTGGTGGGTCTTAGGCTATATATATATAGATAGATAGATAGATAGATATAGATATAGATATATATTCTCAAGCGATGAATTCATGTGTTGCACAGGCAAAAGGGTCTCAGCCAAAGGATGATAGATGGTCTGATTGTGCTAAAAATGGTTATGCAGGTATTTTCATATAGAATTGATCTTCATTGAATATATAGGAAAGGTTGGGCTTAGATGCACTGGCTACTTGCAGTGAAACCCAACAAGGGTGATGCCTTGCTGTTCTTCAGCCTCCATCCTGACGCGACTCCTGACCCAGATAGCTTGCATGCGAGCTGCCCTGTTATTGAGGGTGAGAAGTGGTCGGCAACCAAGTGGATCCATGTCAGATCCTTCCGCGAACCCGTGAAGCCTTCAAGAATGGGGAATTGTGTTGACGAGAATGACAGCTGCCCTTTCTGGGCTATGGCCGGCGAGTGTGAAAAGAACCCTATTTATATGGTGGGCTCTCACATTTATAACGGTCACTGTCGGAGGAGCTGTAAGAAATGCTAATCGTAGCGAGTCTTTCTCCGTGATATTCCCTCCCCCTCTTCAAAGGATTCATATTTTCTGGGAAATTGCATTGCTACCACTGACTTTTACCTATGCTGCTGCCTTGGCCCTTGTTTTGAAACATCACTGTTAAGTTTCGATGGTTATGTTGTTTTGAAACATCACTGTTAAGTTTCGATGGTTATGAAATCCTTAAAACATCACTGTTGTTTACATTTTATTACTGGTAGAAAATGTTAGTTCTGGAAAAGGTTTCATGCTAATAGGATGGGACTAAACAATCCACCAATCAGAAGCTAATAGGATGTTGAAAAAGACTAAACAGTCCACCAATCAGAAAATGAATAAACAATCCCAAGTGGTTTACAATCCAGTCCCTTTTTTATACTCTTCCTTATAACTCTGTCCTCAACTTGCGGAAGCCTCAAATCCCACGCTAGCTGTAAATGAAAAGTAATCATGACCTCTTTCCAGATACTACGCTTTGAGCATGGTCAAAATTACGAAGAGCATATTGATTATTTCATGGACAAGGTCAATCAAGAAGTGGGTGGCCATCGGGTTGCCACTGTGTTTATGTACCTGTCTAATGTTAACAAGGGTGGAGAGACCGTATTTCCCAGTTCAGAGGTGGTTTGTTAACAAAAATACAACACTGGTCGGCATTTTTACTTCAGTCAACCTTCAGAAGCAGTTCAGGTTCAAGCATTTTGGAATTAAGTCATCACTTGCGGAACCTACTATAGAAACCCCAGGATGGATCCGATTCTGTAATAGCTCGTTGACCAAATGGATGTTGTGCAACATATTCTTGAACATTTTGAGCTTCAGCTAATTGCTCCAGATATACCCGAAGATCACCTTCTGGTCCTGTTAGGAACCACGTGTAGAGACAAACATTAGAAAACATGAAAAGGAAAGGACTGGTAGGGCTGATATTAAACATCAGAAGGACAAGTACATAAAAGAAAGCCCAGAATGATCATGGCTAAATTCAAAATTAGAGTTAAAAACTAGCATAATAACCAGTTCGGAAACTAAAAGCACAGCAAATTGAGATTAGGAGGTGCTAACTCAAAATAAGATCCATAAGTGAGGGAGTGGTTAATATTGTTTTTGTTTTAATGGCGGCTAAAATTAAAGCATCTCCTGAAATAAAAATATAGATCTTATAGAAGAGAAAACAAGGGATTTGAAACCCCTGAATATAAATATGGGTAATGAAAACTAGCCAGGTATATTGATTGCTGACTGTTCATTAATAGGCTCGAACGGTGAGCCATCATATCTGAGCATAGAGATGTTAATAACCCTTTCACGAATACATTATAACAAAGTGGCTTCCCCTGTAAGCCTTAAGTTTTCCGAAAGAGAGAAGCCTCCATCTAACTTGCAAGTGTCTTACCTAATGAAGAATCTGCTACGTCCCTGTACCCGTATGACTGAGGAAATATAGCAGTGTGCACCTAAACAACAAAACAGTGACATAAAATTAGATAAAGAATGGTGTCAAGAAGTCACCCATAGCAAAAACCAGTTACACACCCACAAGGAGAGAAAAAAGAGAGTTAAAAAACATACTGGATTGCATAGAGCCTTGTATGGTGAATCATCCAATAATAATGTATTTGATTCATCATATTCTCCTTTATTAAGGTGAAGAGTAGACTCAAGATATTCCCATATTTTTTTTAGTTCCTTCAAAAACATTGGTCTGCTTGTATTCTCAACTGTGGTGAATCCTGTATCAGTGCAGTGAGATTGATCCTGCATGGAGATAATCATCATAACTTAAACAACGTTAAGTCAAAAAAGAAAAAAGAGCTACAGCAGCAATAACACGACAGCTAAGAGATGTGATCTTTAATTGGTTGCACCTTTCAACAACACCGCACCAATAAAGTCACCTGAGTTGAATTTTTACAACATCCTAAGAGATCTTGAAGCAATTAACTGAAGCACTTTAGAAGTTCTTTATAATTCAACCAAAATACATAGATAGCAGAAGTTCAGGTATGACTGTAAATTTTACACCTGAACTATTAGAGGAATAACTAAATTTCTTAGGACATTCAGAGAAAACTATCCATCCAATAAGAAAAGCATTACTGAAAGGGAAAGAAAAGTTCTATAGTAGTCAAAAGGAGTTGTGATCCTGCCAAAAACAACTAGATGTAATTATGAAAAGGAACTGGTTAAACTTAAAATTACCAAAACAGCAACCAATTCTCTAATTTGGCATTGTTGCCAGTGCGAAGATAACTTTTTCAGTGCAAAGCCATGCTCGTAAAACTTAAAACTTTTTATTGTATAGTATTTCAGTTAGTTTGCTCTGCTACGAGCTTGATGTGTTCCTTTTAGTATGCTGATTGGGAGCATGTTCCCATTTCAGTTGTCTCTTGTTTCTGCTCTCCAGTTTTGTTTATCTTTAGCCTTAATATATTTACATTTGATCCCAAAAAAATTATCTAATCCAGTAAACAACAAAAGTACCAAAAGAGACAGTGAGCAAACTCTACAGCACTACTTTCACTAGGAAAAACTCCCCAATGAACCAGTAACATTGAATCCAATTAACTGCTCAAAAGGATGGAATGCTTTCCACCAAACACCCTTTTGTTCTGTTCCATTCATGCCACGAAATACAGTGAATGGGATGTAACCCAGAGCTCCCTTAGTTATTGACATGCACAAAAGAAGAGAACATTAAATTTGAAAGGTACTTACCCAACAGAAAAGCAACTTTTGCCTTGAATCACCAAAGAGAAAATCAATCAGCGGGTTCACATTTCTCCTGCAATTAATGAGAATACACTTAAGATACAATGATGGCCACCAAAGCAAATGCTAATTTGCATACAGATATAGAGAGAAGTGGTGTTAAATGTTAAATAGTATGAAGAGATTTTAAAAAATCGAGTATAAGACTATCACAGATATGGACTAAGAACTATACTTGGTTCTTGATGACCAAACACCAACATCAAATTTCTGAAAGCAAAACCTCAGAAAATCATCACAGAAAGGCCTTTTGAAAACTGAAAAGAGACAAGTGGAGATGAAATTAGAATTTGACAATTAAATGAGAAAGGAGAACATTTGAACATTCTAGATATACAACGAAGCTTTATGCAGCAATGTTCACCTGACTTCCCAGAGACTACTATGTTAGCCTGATATCCAACAGAAACATATGAAACAATATCAGCCAGAAGTCCATTAACATCAAGGATAAGGAGCTTTTTAGTGACACGTCCCATGCGAGGTCGTTCCAGTGTACAGATATCTGGAATCTTCACCTCCTTGACAGAAGCTTCCACATTAACACTGTTCCTTCTCTCAGTGATCTTACTTTCCTCACATGCGAAGTCACCCGGTGAGCGGTCAGAGGGCATCTCAACCAAAACATTTGTCGCAACCTGTGCTGGTGCAGCATGCTCAACATGTACTCTCTCTACGTTATTTTTCAAGACATGGAAGGAGCGAACTTCATCTGACTGATCCATTGAAGTCTGACTAGCCACAACCATGGGTTCCACACAATGTGGCGAGGAGTGATGTGACTATCGTTTTCCTGTGATATATAAAGGATGGGGTTTTCTTTCTCCTATTTCTTGAATATTTGAATAGCACATTACATTTGCGCTTTGTGTTATCTGAATGAGAAGTATTATTTTCGATTGATGAATCTTTAAGTAAGGATGAAGTTTTCTCAGCCCTCTTTCTCTTCTTTCTTGAATATTTCAATATGGCCTTTGTGACAACTAAATGCAAAGTAATGTTCTTAATCGGCAACACCTCCTCTTGCTCGGATAGAACTGTTTCAGAAGCATTGTTATTGCATTCATCAAATAATCTCAGAATCATGATCGGAGCGCCATACTTGAATTATCTCATCCTACCACAAATTTACTTGAGCATTTTACAAAGAAGAAAAGAAATCGACCAAATTTAAAACCTGTGCCTAATTTTGTTTCTACTTTTTTTTTTGTTTTTTTTTACCTGCGACAAACAATCTAGGCTTAGGATGCTAGAAATAAAAGAATGCTATGGTTATCATTAAAAATAATATTTAGAATACTAACACTAACCAATTAAAGATAAAAAAAATAAAAATAAGACATTCACTCTAAATAAATTAAAATATTATTTAGTTGGTTTTTATCTTTTTCTTTGCAAACTGAAAATATTAATTAATAATTTATAGGTGATTGCGAACACTAACATGGACCAATTTCTAAACTGGATCTGGAAGAAGGAAACCATAGAAGAAGAAAAACACGAGCTTTATCAGAGTAATAGCATAATCAAATGAAACATATAACAGTTACTTTCGAGGAGAAATGAAGCAAGATAAAAGCAGAGCAAAGAGAAGAGAAAGAACCTGAGAGAAATTCCCGCGATTTGAAAGCAGAGCGTGAAAATGGTGAGGAATTGAGCAGGAAAGCAAGAGTCAAAGTCTTGTTTGCGTTTTCTTACGAGGATTGCCGTTAAAGATGTGATGTGATGAGTGTATGAGGAAGGGCTCTGCTCCAGATTTTGATTCCTTGCACAAGTTACAATCCAGTCCCTTTTTTATATTCTTCCTTATAACTCCGACCTCAATCTACCAAGTTTTGCAGAAGCCTCAAATCCCACGCCAGCTGTAAATGACAAGAAATCAAGACCTCTTTCAGATACTACGGTATGAGCATGGTCAAAAATACGAGTTACTAGAGAGCTAAAACAGGTTGGGAATTTACTAATCATCGCACACTCAGATCCACTTATGGTGTTTCAAATATCATTTAAGTATGGTCACTTGCCACTCTTATTTTCCCTTATTATCAGGGTTCAACCGCATCCAAGCAGAGCTGGGACGCGAGAGTTCGAATCCCTCTGATATCAGTTTTTTAAAACAATTAAATTTATCATAATATTACTATTTGTATCCTAGAACTGAACAAATAAGTCATTTGGCCGACTGGTTGCAGCGGTGTCAACGCCAGGTGACATGCATGAGTTTCCCAAAGTGATTTTTGGGTAATGAACACTCACTTCCACTGTTTGAAATGTTTTTTTTTTAACCAGAGTGTTTAGGTCAGTTTAAACACATCACAATAAATCTCTTAACTTACTTTTTTATATATAATTTTTAGTGTTCATTGTTGTTTGATAATATGTTTTTCCCTTTTTTTTATTGGGCTTCCTTTTTTTTGTTTATTTTTTTTATAATCGTAGTATTTGGACCAGTTTATGTGCAAAACAATTTTTTTCCCATGTATACATTTTTTTTTTATCATAGAGATAGCATCACGAATAATCCAAGAACCCACTTCCTTTTTTTTTACTTTTTTTTTGTTTTTTCCCCATTTATAAAAAAAAATTATAACTTGGATGTTCGAGCTAGTTTACGTGCATCATAACTATTATTTTATAGATAGCCAATGGAGATCACAATTTCAAACATTGATTACTAGTGATTTGAACTTTGGTTTTCATTGTTCATTGCTATTTGAAAAAGTGAATTAAACTGTGATTTTGGTAAGAGATGGCGGGAGTGTTTGGGAATACATTTGAAAATTGCTTTTGAACAAATCTGAAATAAATACTTTTTTATTTTCAATTAAAAAATAGTATTTCTAGATGATTTTGATGTCCTGATGTTAAAATGATTTTTCTAAAATTATATATATATATATATATATATATATATCATTTTGATGCATTTGTAAACAAAAAATATTTTTAAAATAATCACACTCCCAAACAGGCACGACATATGGTAAAGGTGGAAGGTAAAAGGCGAATTGAACTACTAGCTAAATTTTGTCCCTTGAGTAACATTAATATATATGTGTTTTTCAATTTGGTCCTTATACTTTTAATCTTGGATGCTATTTTAATTTCTTTATTTTTTTTATATATTTCTTAAATGGTTCTTATTTTATCTATGTTTATATGTACATGCTCTTACTTTTTGTTTTTTATTTTCAATATTTCCACTATTATGAAGTTTTTTATGTAATGTTTAAATTTTAATTTGTGTTGATGATCATTTAAAATTTGATATTTATTATTTTTCTCTTTTTTTTTATTTTTTCTTCAAGTCCAATAATTTATTAAAATCTGATAATATTTTTTTGTTTTGTCAATTTTTTTAATTTTTTTTTGTTAATATTTTTAGGTGTTAAAATTTCTAATTATTATAGATAAGGCATTCAGAATAATGATAATGATTATTTTTTATTAATATCCCAATCTTCTTGCTTTTAATAATGATGATAATTTTATGTTGATTATTTTATTGAAATCTACTAAATAGATAAATTTATATCGATTTAAAATTCATTTATTTTATAGAAAATTTGCACTTATCAGGAATTCTACACGAATTTATTATTTTGTTTAAATTTATTTCATGATATAAAAATCTCACATAATTAATTAATTAATTTTTTTAAATATGATATCACTTGCAATGGGGTTCAAGGTATGGGCTAATATATATTTTTAATGAATATTTTCAAAAAAAAATCAATAGCAACATAAGAAAATCGACTTCTTTGAATTCTTCTTCACTACTCTTTTTGACAATTATCTGTCATATGATATCTATCGTCTAATATGTGGTATATCTATGGCAACTTCTAGATTTATTATATGTGTTCTTTCATTTTTTAACCTTATACTTTTAATTTTGAATTTTATTTTAATTATATATATTACATAGTTTATATTTCTATCCATGTTTATATATACATGCTCTTAGTTTTGTTTTCAATTTTTATTTATCTCCACTATTATTAATGTTTTTTTATTTGCTGTTTAAATTTTAATATGTGTTTGTGGTCATTTAAAATTTAATAATTATTTTATTTTGTTTTTTAATTGCTCCTTTTTGTTAGTTTTGTTAGGTCTTGAATTTTCTAATTATTACAGATAAGAAATTCAAAATAATGATTATTTGTTAGTTTTATTTTCTTTTAAGTATGTCAAATTAATAATATATTTGTATATTTATATAATATTAGTGTCTTAACACACACACATATACATATATTTGACCTAGATTTTTCTTAAAAAAAATATATCTCTAGTCAATATCATCGATTGTGGTTTTGTTATCTACCAATTAAATTATTATCAAATTAGTACAAAAAACACCAATCAAATTGTTTGGTTCATAAAATAAATCACTTATAAATTCTGGTGCATAAAATAAATCACTCATAAATTCAATAACTATAATTTTACTATTTGTTAATTCAAGAATTCATGAACACAAATAAAACATATATAACGATCAATCAGTATGTTACACGGAGCATATGACTCATTTCAACAAAAAAAATTCAATTCTAACTGTACAGTCTATCGATACACTAATTATCAAAATAGTTTTAACAGTAGCATTAGTCAATCACTTTCAGGCAGAATTTTTTTTCTAACATATCCCATTAATTACAATTTTACTCATTAAATATTAAAGTACCAATTACAACGAGTATAAAATCATTCAATTTTCTACATAGAAAAAAACCTAGATAAAGTATTCAAAATAACAATAATGATTGTTTTTTGATTTTTTTTCTTATACATATGTAAGACCAATTATATGTTTTAATATTTATTTAATATTATCGCCTATATATATATATATATAGATAGATAGATAGATAGATAGATAGATAGAGAAAATGACCTAGGTTCAATTCATATTTTCTTATTTTTTTGGAGATAGAAAATTAACTATTTATTTTTGTTATTTGATTAATGCAAGTTCTTTCACAATTTATATTTTGTTTGTTGTATTTAATTTAAACTGAATTGTAAAATAATCTAATCCTAATACAATGTATTCAAAAATTCAGATATCCAAATCTTCTTGCTTTTTTTTCATAATAATAATAATAATAATTTTATATTAGTTATTTAATTAAAACCTACTAAACAGATTAATTTATATCCATTTAAAATTTATATATTTTATAGAAAACTTGCACTTCACAAGATTTTCTGTACAAATTTATTATTTTGCTTAAATTTATATTATAATAAAAAATTACACATAATTAATATTTTTTATATTTTTTTTAAAAAATATGGCTCCGCGCGGGTATATAAAATATA
The DNA here is from genome assembly GCA_032356905.1 of Salix exigua. Taxonomy (NCBI): domain Eukaryota; kingdom Viridiplantae; phylum Streptophyta; class Magnoliopsida; order Malpighiales; family Salicaceae; genus Salix; species Salix exigua. The sequence goes on from CM063604.1 coordinate 11,032,499, forward strand.
ATTGTTACCACAAATATATATTCTCAAGCGATGAATTCAGGTGTTGCACACGCAAAATGGTCTCAGCCAAAGGATGATAACTGGTCTGATTGTGCAGGTATTTTGATATGCAATGTAATTGATCTTCATTGAATATATAGGAAGAGAACCCTATTTATATGGTGGGCTCTCACATTTATAACGGTCACTGTCGGAGGAGCTGTAAGAAATGCTAATCGTGAGCCGTGATATTCTCCTAGGGAAATTGCATTGCTACCACTGACTTTTACCTATGCTGCTGATGGTTATGTTGTTTTGAAACATCACTGTTAAGTTTCGATGGTTATGTTGTTTTGAAACATCACCGTTAAGTTTCGATGGTTATGAAATCCTTAAAGCTTGCAGAAGGTGATCGTGAGCTCATGGCTGTGGTTTCATGCTAATAGGATGTTGAAAAAGACTAAACAATCCACCAATCAGAAAATGAATAAACAATCCCATCCCAAGTGACTTCAGATTGAACAGTAATTTGATATCATGCTACTTACCAATGACAAACTGAGGGTCAACGTTCATTTGCCTAAAAATAGTTTTGGAAATCGCAAGCCAGCTTCACATGGGCGGGAGAGAGATCAGAATAGCGGGGAAAAGGTTTGAATATCCTTGTAACATCATCCCAAAGTAAAGCATCTGTCCGCCTAACAAGAAAGGATAGGGGAAAATTAAAACTTTTACTTGGAGGCGCCAGCTTTTTGCTTCGCCTTCTCAATAAGGGGCTTCAGCTGCTTCTTTTCAGCAAGAATCTTGAGGAAGTTGAACAGAAAAGGAATATAATTGTGCTTCCTGCGGATATTTTCTGTTCTCCACTTCTTGAATTTGTCCTCCTCCATCAAAATCTTTTCTGTAGCACTTTCAATCCCACCATTCACTTCAGAAAGGGATTTGTTCAGAGCTTCATAGTTGCTATTGTCGACCAGCCTTTCTGCCTGCAAGGCAGCAAGCTGCTGCAAGATTCGCTCCCTCTTCTTCTGGAGATCCTTGAGTTCAGCAGTGTACACTTCTTTCCTGTTTTTTATTATTGCCAAAAGATTGAATCTTATCTCACTATTGGAATGCCTTTCAATACGTTCCTGGATCACTGGTTGCACCATACGCAGCCAGTCCAGATCACCATGCCCTCCAGTGAACTGACCAAGGCTGATGGGTCCCTCTTTCAATCCATCAAGTTCATACAACACTCCATCAACAGGGAGGTAGCTTATAAAATGGTACACATCATCTTCTTTGCTGGCAGCCTTCTGCTCCTCAGGAATAAAGGGCTCCGGTCTTGCAAAACTGTTATGAGCTACACGTATAGCTTCACAGTTGTTAATGGCCAAACCTTTGAGCTCAGGCGGAAAATTCATGGTGAATTCTTTTAACTTTGACAATTCTGGACCAATGTCGATATCTGGACAGTTCATGAGGATAGACAAAATTGCTTGACTTGCACATGCATTGTTGATCACCTACAAGAGGGGGAAAACATTAGGAAAATAAATCAGAGCTTACAATCCTCCATTGATTGTGGATCTCATCTAAACATACCTGACGGGCAAAAAAGAGATTAGGATTTGGATCTGTAATCACAACACGCTCATCCTTTTCTTCCGGGCGCCATTTGAAAAGAAAAATCAAACCATATACAGGTCTGGAAAAGAGTGGGCGAGAAAATAAAGTCACAGCTTAACATCAACAAAACAAGCACAGCAAACAAGCTAATATCATGTGTGCCAATGGAATGAGAAACTAACCTCAGGCTGTCAAGAGAATCAAGGTCCAATGAATACAACTCTTCAACCTGTTAAAAACACATCAAGATATCATATCTGGATGAATGGAGGTCATGGGATGGACACGTTGAACAATTCATAGACTCTGCATTTCTAACCAGCAAGTAGAGCGATTATGCCTTGAGTAATAGAAACATGCAGTACTTTTGGTTCCTGTTTCTTACTACTTCTAGTCCCTTAAGAAGGTCTCATTTGGCAACCAAAAATAGGATACGTTGATAACAGCCAGAATATTAATCATTTAAATTAGCAGCAAAGAATGTAGAGAATCTGTTATGCCATTCAGGTAGATCAACAAAATAGGTATCAGGAATGAAAAGTAATCAAAATGGGTAACAAAAAACCAGAATGACACTAAATTCATAACATTGGATTGGGTATAACAGTTAGGAAACAGAATGGAACCTTGAAATGCCAATACTAAGGAAAATAAAGCAGAGAACTTTATAGTGCACCACAGAAACTGTAAACTTATGAATAAGCACCGGGACATTTTACTGGTGCTTCTTGGCCGTCATGAGGTGTTGGTTGTTGTGGTGATGGGCACCGGTAGTAGTGATGCTAATAATGATGGTTACAACAGTGGTCTTAGTAGAAATGGTGATGGTAATAAATGTGGAGTTTTATTTTTTAATAGGATTTAAAAAGAGCTAGCATGGATTAAGCACTGGAATGAAAAAAGTTGTTCCATCATTGATTTTTAAAACCATAATAGCATAATTCTCACGATAAAATAAGATTACTTAATGGAAGAATTTTAAAAGAAAATCATACACAAATTAGCTTGCCAATAAAACTAATTATTGAATGTGCAAACAGGGAATTATTTACATTGCTTGTCTGTTCCAACTTATCCTTCATCAGCTACATCAGGAACCCTATGAAAAGATTCTCTATCCCCTTATCTTTGAATTGCTACCTCTAGTCGAATTTAAGATTCTCTATCCCCTTGTCTTTCATAATGCTTTCCTTTTTAAGAAATCAATAGATGCATTAGAAGAGCAAAATAATTGAGATGCTTGCATTAGCCTTTATTTCCACCTCAAAATACTTCATTAACAAGGTTTATGCTTGTGTGGCAGGAAGTACCTTATTTTGGTAAGCAATTTAGAAAAAAAATGTTTTTAAAAGAACATTCATGGGAAGGATAAGAAACCAAATGATGATGGTGTTTTAGTGATGGGTGGCTGTTGTAATGATGGCAAACGAGGTGTAGGCAATAATATCACATACTTTGACCATGACAGAAAAAAGAAGAAGAAGAAAAACCATCCCATATCAATAACAAAAGCATTAGCATCCAATTCCAATTCCATTTTTTCCTGTTTCCTTTCCATTCATTTTTTATTTTTATTTTTTAACTGAATGCCTTAAAAATGAGAGACAAAGAAGATACAAGTACCGAAAAGTAGATTAAAAACTAGAGATAGCTTCCCTGAATAACATCTAAAAATTTGAAAGATGGAAAAAAATGGAGCATAGCACCTGCATTTCCAGAAAATTAAAAATACTGGATGGCACGAGCATGGAGATAAATTACACATAACAAGAAAAGCAATGAATGGCATAAGAAATTTAATAGGTTACCTGTACACCTTTTACTTGCATCTGTTGTATCAGTTCAGTGAAAACACCTGGATTACAAGCCAAGAATCTTAGCAACGAGGTTTCCATTTAAAAAGTACAGATACAGTGTATACTCATGCGTGGGAACTGCAAACTACTCCTTCCTTGTTAATTAATAATCCACAAGCTAAAATTGCCATCCATACAGTTAACTAAATTACAAAAGGCAGCATGGAATATTTTACAGGCAATATGTCAATCTGAAATCTGTGAAAAACATGCCAGAATAGAGAAAACCCTCAAATTGACACAGAAACAACCACTATAACGTATTTCGAAAGACTAACCCAAACGTTCAAGCAACCAAATAAGACCAAAATCCTATCACAAAACCCTAGCAAGATGATGATAAGACTAGTAAGTAGAAAGCAATCAAATTTATTACCTGGGTCAGACTCAATAGTGCACCAAGACATGATAAATTGGCCGCAATAATAATAACTGCAACCAAACAGAGAATGGAGTTCTTTACGATCAAAATTCAATTTGAAAGAGAAACTGATTCTCTATTGAGTATTGAATTAATCAAGTTTTATATTCCTAAAAACAACAAACCCTAACCCTAACTTCTATTGCTCCCTCTTACTCGCCTATCCAGGGATAATTCTATCTCTTTGTAAAATCAAAAGCTGCAGCTACTAATTTCTCAGATAGTAAAAGGAAAAGATGATGAAGAAGAAATTAGCTCTCGATATTTTAGCAAGTACTCTGTGTAGGAGAGTTTTAGGGTTACCAGTGGAGATCGCAGTGAAAAAGATGCTCCCTGCCTTTTCAGTTTCCCACAATTTCTCCGTGATAATTTTTTGTGTCTGTTTACATTTATTTAAATATATTACTATTAAATAAAAACAAATAACTGGACTGGTGTCTATAGTTTCATTAAACTAAATAATTGAATGTTGAACATTTTAAAATTATCATTTTTATTACTATCAATATAATTAAAGTAATGGAGATTAAGGTTGAAAATTAATTTTTATTATAATCTTATCAAATTAATTATTATTCTTTTTATGCAATTTTTTTTATTTATTCTAAAATTCATGCTTCTAATAATAATAAAAAAATCTTACATAAAAAAACAAGAATGAGAGAAAAAAACATTAGTTGATACCTAAAAATATTAAGATATAAATATAGCAGGTTTTTATTATGTCACCCTTTTATCAGAACTATTTCGATTTTCGAGTATGAGATATTATTCTTGTTTTTGGTTGTGTGAATGTTTGATTACGAGGTTCGTATTGGTTGCTATCCGAGTTAGGCTCCAAAACAAGATCATATCATTATGTTATTTTTGTTTTTTTAGTGTTCTTTAAAGTTTTTTGATGTTTATGTCTATCTTCTATCAGAACTAAACTCTAAAAAATATTATCTTTATTTTTTATTTTAAATTAAAAAAATAATATTTTTAAATTATTTTTATATGATTATATAAAAAATATTTAATTTTAAATAAAAAAATATTTTAATTTAATTTTAAATAAAAAATATTTTAAAAAACAAAACAATCACAATTTCAAAAATAACTTAATTACTAAAATAAAAAGAAAGACTTTTCTTTGCTTTCAGGATTTGGAAAATTGAGGGTCAATTTGACGTTTTAGAAAACAACGAACGGAAAGCAAATCCGGTGGGCGCCCATTAAATGTAATAAATCTTAAATGAGAAAAGGAGAGGCTCCGGCTACTTCCATCCAAATTACTTTAAAAACCGACCGGTGACAAGTCTTCTCGTTCACTTCAATTTCTCAAACCCCAAACAAAAAAAGAAAAGAAAATCGAACAACAATTAACATAAGAGAAAAAAATAATCTTGTGAAATGGAATGCCGATACTTTGTGGCGCTCTGTCTCTGCTCGATGCTTGTTAATTCCCCTCTCTTTTCCTGTTCTTCCTTTCGATCGCATCCTTACAAGAAAATGTACTTCTCTCCCTGATGTATTACTGTGTATATATATGTATAATTTCTCTTTCTTTATGTGGTTTATTTGATTTATGTCTTCATTTTCTTGTCTTGATGTTTAGATTACAGAAAGAAGGTGTGTTTGATCCAACACGGGTCGCTCAACTTTCTTGGCATCCCAGGTTTTGTTTATGTTTTCACTTTTTAAAGTTCTTCTCCTTTTCTTTTTCATTTTAAATTTTAAATTATTGCTGCGGTTCTTTTTTTCAAACTTAACAGGGCTTTCTTATACAAGGGGTTTTTATCAGATGAGGAGTGTGATCATCTTATTAATCTGGTTGGTATTTTGTAGGTTTGCTTGATTGCCCAAATGATTTTCATAGTGATTTAATTGTTTCTAGTTATCTATAATATAACATAGTATAGTATAATATGTTGGTGTTATTGATTTGTTACTGGAGTAGGCTAGAGATAAACTCGAGAAATCAATGGTGGCTGATAATGAATCCGGGAAGAGCATAGAGAGTGAAGTGAGGACCAGCTCTGGCATGTTTATTGGAAAAGCCCAGGTCTTTCTTGAATTTTTAAAATTATGTTTGCTGATTTGTTATGATCTTTGTGAATGTGAATATTGATCCCAATAAAATAAGGAATATGATTTTGTTGTGCAGAATATATTATATTTTATACATAAAGAATGGTTGAATTAATTAAACCATGTATTAAATGGGATTGCCTGAAGATGGACTTGAAAATTAATAAACTTAAATATTGTACATTGATTTAAATATATTATTATTCTCAATATGGATTTAGAAACCTCATGAGGGCCCTTTTTCCTGCCATTTAATGTGATGCAGTTGTAATGAATCTGTTGTTATCTTTGTTCCAATTGAACTTCAAGGTTTTTCTTAAGGGTTGCTGTGACTTTATTTTTTCTTGTTTGCTTGTTTAGCTCTTAAGGGGTACTGGCTATCAGCAATTTATTTCTACTTTCACATATAGGATTTTATCAGCATGTTGAAATCTTTAATGCATATGCATGATATGTTACACTCCATTGACATTCTTATGAAAATGAAAGTTTGATCACTCAATGGTGTGCAGTGAAAGTCTTGCATTTGACAGTGTTTCAGGAACTAGGAGATGAGGGTGTTTGGCATAGGATTATTGAGGACATTAAAAAATATGTTCAGAATAGGATTTGTTTTATATTTCTTTGCTACCAACTGCATAGAAAACTATCACCTCAGAATCCACATGGTTGAGTTCCTGCCAAGCTTGATTTTCACAGCTGGAATGCTGTGTGAAGTTAAACATTATCCGATAATGGGAAATGGAATGACTTTGAACTCAAACATCTTTCAGTTCCTTGAAATCACCAATGAGATCTCTTAAGTGCAGTTAATCTCATAACCCAACATAGCCAGATCTGTTCCTGTTACTGTTTGCAGTCCATCGGACCTATTCTAAATTTGAACTCCGAGTTATAATCCAATGCTGCTATAGCCATTTGTTTTCCCCAATGCCGAGAGATTACTGAGAAAAGTTCTCCCTTTCTCTTCTTCTCAGTGAATTGGTTGACCCAAAGTTGATTGGTAGTGACTTTCAAATATATTCGAACCACACTTTAAAATGTTAATGCAGTTCCTAGTAAAAGTTGTTAGCGGCCTTGGATGTGTTTTTAGCTTATTAGTTAGTTATTTTTTTTGGTATTGAGGGCAAATTGGATGAAAGATTATTTTTCCATAAAAACACTATCTATTAATTAAAAGTTTATGCTTGATGGTGTGCTATATGATTATGATATACTGCTGGCACAAATCTACTCATTTTTGAAAGATATTCTATTATGAATGCATTTTTTAGTTTCTGGAATTTGTTAGGCTTAAACGATTTATTTTCATTCATCATTGAAGGATGAAATTGTTGGTGATATTGAGGCCAGAATTGCTGCTTGGACTTTTCTTCCTCGAGGTATATTCTTCACATGTGTCTTGCTATATATTATTTAATTAATGCAGAAAAAAAATATCTTTCTTGTACATGCCTTTTGTAAACAGAAAACGGGGAGTCCATTCAAGTACTGCACTATGAGCATGGTCAGAAGTATGAACCACATTTTGATTATTTTCATGACAAGGCTAATCAAGAGCTGGGTGGTCACCGGGTTGTCACTGTGTTGATGTATCTGTCCAATGTTGAAAAGGGTGGAGAAACAGTGTTTCCCAATGCAGAGGTAAACAATTAGCCGTGAATATGGTTCTCTGATGTCCTTAGGTGCTTAGGTCTTTTTGTATCTCTGGTACCAATTACATATTATGTGCCTTGTACAGGGAAAAACAATTCAACCAAAAGATGATAGCTGGTCTGATTGTGCAAAAAATGGCTATGCAGGTATTATTTCTGAGATGGAGCCTGACCACTTTATTATTTGACCATTGGATGTAAATCCTAACATACGTAATTTGCACTAATATTCTCCAGTTTCAGTTTAGTGGAAGAAGGTATCTACATATAATAGGAGTTTGATAAAAGAACATGGGCAGTAGTTTTTAGCACCTTTGGATTTTTTGAACCATTATTAAAGCAGACTGTTCTTAGTTTGTCCTTATATACATATAGATAGATAGATAATTATTTATTAACTTTTCAGATTTAAATGGTTTTAGTATGTCAAATATATATATATATATATTCTAATATTTGCAAATAAATAATTATTTATTACTCTTAAAATAATTATTTGGCTTAACCCAATATTTGTTTTCAGTTGTCAATTTTGCCCATGTTCAATTTAGTCAATCTTATCTTGTGTTATTCATTGTGAGATAATTAAGGCCAGTCACTAAAATACGTTAAATCTGTGGTTATGGCATCAAGTTAATCCACTTAAAAGAGAGAAAATTTGCATTGAGTTCCACACGTGAAATGAGGAATGGGGAAAAAAATCAAAATATTTAATCTTTCTGTTTGCTTTTTTTTTTAAAATAAAGTAAAATAAAACACATTGCCTCACACATGCCACCCATTCCTCTTGCATGTGTGGGACTCAAAGCAAGCTTTCTCCCTTTTTTGAGTGGATCCATTTAATGCCACTTAACCCATAACCAATATATGATTTTCATAGATTTTTGTAATTGGTCATAAATTGACTAAAATTGAATGATACAAGTTTATATTGATTGAATGAGGAACATATGGACAAAATTAATGGTTGAAAATAAACACAAGGGCATTTGAATTATTCAAAAAATAATTATTATTTTATGCAATGGGTGGTGTTAATAGGTAAGCTTTAATTTTGTCAGGAAGTCATTATTATTATTTCTGTGGTCATGTGCAAATCTAGAATCAAAACCCGTTGATGTGAATGCAAATTTCTACAGGACCTACTGGATGACATGCTTGTATTTAGGGACAGCTGCAATTAAACATGTAGTGATATATTGAAGGCAACCCATGAAATATAAGGACATCCTGAGCTAATTCCCTTTTATTTAGTTAATGGTTGGATTGCACAATTGAGATTGTTTTCTACTTTTCCTGATTCCCCCATCTTAGACTCGAACTGGATTCTATCCCAATAATCTTGGCAGATGACTCCAAATGGCTGTAAACTCACTATAGGATTTTCTATACTCTCAAGCTGGTTCTTTTCTACTTATTCTTTGGTTGAGCATTGTATGTTTCACAAACAGACTGTTTTCTGAACTCGTAAGAGGGTAAAACTTGGAAACCACTTACCCCTCATCATATATGATCTTTTTGTGTCTGGATTTTCTACAGTCAATATTCATGTGATGCCGATGATAACGCCCTCCCTCTTGGAAAGTTTTCTATTGATGCATCTGCCATTTAGTGTATTATAGGATTGGAATACCATTTGTGGTGTTAATTATTAATGTGTGTCTTGATTTCCAAAGTAGTTTTTTAAAGCCACACTGACCAAAATTTGAGAGCTCCTTGGAAAATTTATTGTAACCTTCTTTTAAAATATGCCAGCATAACATTAACACATCTACTCAATCATAAACCAAACAGGCTAGGCTAGTGAACGATCATTTCAGTACCATCTACAAATTTAGTTATGATGCGATTCATCTGCCTTGTAGTGTTGTTTTGGCCGTCATTCAGTGAATATGCTGCATTCTATTTCCCTTATATTGTTACCAGGCATTCCATAAAAGTCTACATTATTATTTTTATTGTTACCAGGCATTCCATAAAAGTCTACATTATTATTTTTATTGTTACCAGGCATTCCATAAAAGTATACATTATTATTTTTATTGTTACCAGGCATTCCATAAAAGTCTACATTATATCATTGCAGTGAAACCCTACAAGGGTGATGCCTTGATGTTCTTCAGTCTTCATCCTGATGCAACGACTGACCCGAACAGCTTGCATGGGAGTTGTCCAGTTATTGAAGGTGAGAAATGGTCAGCAACCAAGTGGATTCATGTCAGATCCTTTGAGAAACCGCTGAAGCAAGCAGCAAGTGGGGATTGTATCGATGAAAATGAGAGCTGCCCTGTGTGGGCAAAGGCGGGTGAGTGTGAAAAGAACCCTGTTTATATGGTGGGTTCAGAGGGGTCTTATGGTAATTGTAGGAAGAGCTGTAAGGTATGCTCATCCTAGGAAGCCTCTTTCTTTTCGGTTCTTTGTCATTTGAAAATGAAAGGGTTCATACTTGAACACAGTAGATAACAGTGGGCCGTGCTGTCTTTGTACCTGCATGCGGCATATACTAAACCTTGTGGAGCAATCATTCGTCCACTCACAATTTAAGTGTCAGAAATGCAAGTTCCAATCTAAATTTTATGAAATTCATGGTGTGGACAGGCTGCTTCGGTTTATTCAAGCAAATGTTTTACCTGGCATGTTGACAGAGTTCAGGGATGTAGTATGTGCATGCATTAATTTGTCATAGGTGTGATATGAAGTGTAGTTTTTAGGTTGATTGAGTTAATTGTTTTTTAATATATAAATAATTACCAATTTCAACTGAGTTTCTCCATGTTAATGGGCTGGGGGTTAATCTGGGTTTGGATCAGGTCAATCCCCTCTCAAATTTTATTGAAACATGGTCTAGGTCAAAGGTTAGATGGATTGTAGGTCAGTTTGTCAGGTTGAGTTTTTTTCTTTTTTTTTTTATTATTATTAAGAGAATGGTAAGTTAAAGGAGAAGGAAATTCACTAGAGGGTTAGTACAATATAAATAAGTAGAATTGAAAGCAAGCAAATTCCCCAGTAATCACAGATAATTCTGTTATTTATTTAAAAATTTCTCTTTTGAAATGTCATTGAGCTTTTTCTTCCTAGAGTGGCGGCACAATAACTTGACACTACCATGTATTGTTTCCCTTTCTTTTCTCTCTCCTTCCATTACAAACTAATTTTTGACCTTTCTTTTCAAATGAAATCATATGTTGCCATCTTAGTTATTTTGATATTTCAAATCCCACCTTTATTATTTTGATTTCTAATTGTTGTTCTTTACCCTTATATAAAATATTCACATCAAGTTATCCCAATCTAATAACCTATAACACAAATTTGACGGGCTAACTCGGGATGTCTCGTTCCTTATCATCCAAATTATAATTTTTTTCATGCTAGCTTGGGTTGACTTAAATAATCCTTTATTCTTCTTTTTTTTTTATCCAATTTCATCATTTTAGATTTAATTAGCTAACAGTTGAGTGACATTTTTATTTTATTTTATAAAAGGCTTTTTTCTTGAGTTATTGCAATCACTTTTTTTTCTTAATTCGATCCATTTACTATCGTTGTCTATTTTCTTACCACCTAATTAAAACAGAATCAACTTATTTGACTTGGTTAGCTCTATAACCAAGTGAAAGAATTTTCTTTATTCTTTTAAAAGCACTTGCCACTTTTGAGCATCCTTTTTTACAAAAAAAAAAAAATCAACTCAACAACATACAATGGGCTCATATCTAGTAAATGTTGTGATTCCCAGATAATTTTACTATAAATTCCTTAAATCATTTAAAGATTTATTATAGAATAAAAGTTAAATCATGTCTTTTATATCCATGTTGATCTTCAATTAAATCAATAATGAATAAAATTATGTAATATCTCTTTCAAAAATCAGTTAGCGAATATTCATTTAAATTGAATATGGATCACTAATATACATGTTGTGTTTAAATATTTTAAAAAGAGCAATTTAAATAACTGAATATCCATACATAATATATTTGTATTTTGATTTTTTTTCTTTTGTTTTTTTATCATTTTAGTTAAAGAAGTGAATTTTGTAAATTTATTTCCAATAGGTAAATAGCTTTAAAAATGGTTAATTGGGTTGAATGAGTATGTTTGCATTAATAGGTGTAACGCAATATAGATAAGTTTATCTGGGAATATCACCAGAATATTGCATATCATTGACTAAATATTTCATCTGTGTTTAAGCGCTAATTAAGTTAGAAATAACATTATCAATGGAAAAATATAAAAACATTGTTAAAGAACCATCTCATTTAAAAACTTAAATGGTTCTTTAATATAGTATAAAAGTCTCGTTAACCTAGCGGTCACGAGTTTGAATCTCACCACTCTCATTCTATCTGATAAAAAAAAAGCACAAGGTAATGTGGGATTGTGCAAGTTTTAAGCCAAAAGTATTTTCACTTGAGGAGGATGTTAGAGAATAATATAAATCATATTACAGGGTCTCACTTACAAGTTTAAGCTTTTAGGTAAGATGATTTCCTTAACAAACATGAGTCTCAAAAAAAAAAAATGGATAGGTTTGCTTAAGGTGTCAAATCCTCTAAAAAACGTTTTTGAACTAGAACAGATATTCTGATAGACTGAGGGTTAGAGTGATTGAATTTCTGATGATGATAGTTTGATTCGTGACAAAATAGAGAAACAGTGCTGTTTTCTATAGGGAAAAATAAAAAAAAATAAAGGAATAGAAAGAGATTCTGATAAACTGAGTGTTAGAGTGATTGAATTTCTTAATCTTCCTTTTCTTTTTCTTTTTTGATTCCCTCTCTGTAATTCATTCGCTATTCTCAAATGAGAACGTTTCTGTCAGTGAATACACACAGAGACAACAATGTTATGTTCCATAGGTAGAACACTTTTGAATTGTTTTTGTATTGCCATGAATATTGGGTTTTCATATGCAAAAGCTCGAGGGGAGGATATTGTTGGGGACCTTCGAAGATGGTGATGATGAGGTGAGTCTGATAGTGTCATCGTGAGAATATTCTCCATACAAGACAGAGCCGGAGATTTCAACGAGGAGGAGGACACAAGCCCCACACCATAGCTTTGAAAATCCATTTATAATTCTCAAGCCAGCCAGCCAGGCGTGACCTTGTAATATATAGAACACAGCACGGGAGAAGTGCTTCATACGTATATTATGAGCTCAAGAAGCACACCCCAACCGAGCTGAAATGTTAATATTGGAGCCAAAAACACAAATGGAGGGGGATGCCTCATATGGCGACGGCACGCGCGTGAGAAGAAGAAGAAGAAGAAGTAGAAGACAGTTAAAAACGAGAAGATGAGAGCTGATCATGCAATTGCTGTTCATCGGGAGCCTCCATGCTTATCTCGCCTCCTTCTCTCTTGTTAAACGCATGCATATTTCGTTAATTCTCTTTAATTTCTTCTCTTTATCATGTTTTATTTAGTGGGGTTATTTATAAATGTGCAGCAACGAAGGTTTTAGAATTGCCGAGCCCCGAAGGTCAATCAACCATCTGCAGCCAACACCATCATCTTCAATCAACCATCTCTTCGGCATTCCTGATCTGTCGAAACGACGTCATACAATGGGGAGGCCTCCCTGCTGTGATAAATCCAACGTCAAGAGGGGCCTCTGGACGCCCGAGGAAGATGCCAAGATACTAGCTTATGTCTCCAACCATGGCACTGGTAACTGGACTTTGGTTCCCAAGAAAGCTGGTACGCATAAACCATGTTCGATCATTAATTTCTTTCCTTGATCTTTGGAACGACATGCATGTTTCTTCAGACGTGTTTTTTCATGAGTTTATCACATGAACAGGACTGAACAGATGTGGAAAGAGCTGCAGGCTAAGATGGACGAACTACCTCAGGCCTGACCTTAAACACGACAGATTCGCTCCTGAAGAGGAAGAGCTTATTATTAAGCTGCATGAGGCGATAGGTAGCAGGTGGGCTTTTATTTTCCCACTCAAAATTCCTCCAGCAATCCATTGAGAAATCAAATAATTAGTCTGCGATACTTCTTATAGTAACTAACACCTCGATGCATTGATCCATTGAGATCGATGTTTAATTCGGAAGATCGATCCTCAAGATTGATTTTGATGAATGAAACTCTTATTTGTTACTACAAATTTCCTCCTTTTATATATATATATATGCATTGTCGTCGAGCTCAAAGCTGAGAGAGAAAAACAGCTTTTTTGTTGGTATTTCCAAAAAATAAAAAATAAAAAAAGGGCAATTGAAAGCCTGAAATAACAGATTCTTCTCCCTTATTTGCTTACTTTTTGGTGGGCACAAGTTGCATAATAGTAGAGGAAGTTTTATGACTTCGGCCTATTAATTTGTCCAGGTGGTCTCTGATCGCAAAGCGACTGCCTGGAAGAACAGACAATGATGTGAAGAACTACTGGAACACTAAGCTCAGGAAAAAGCTTCAGAAGATGGGAATTGATCCTGTAACTCATAAACCTTTTTCACAGATTTTTTCTGACTTTGGAAACATCAGTGGCATTTCAAACACTGGAAACCTCAATAAATCCTCAAACACCAGCTTGATGTCCGAACCCGATCATCGATTCTCATCTTCCATCTTAACTGCTTCTGAGATTTCATGTTTCAAGAAAACCATGCATGAGCAAGTACAGGAATACAATTCTACTGCTACTCACCCCACTTCATGGGACTTTCTGGCTCAGTTTCCAGTCCATGACACAAAAAAGTTACCACTTTTCTTCAATGAGGTCAGCTCTTCCTGCCCATCATCGTCCTCTTCATCTTCTACTAGTACTTTCACACAGTCCTGTTCCTGCCAAAAATCTCAGGCTCCATTGATCCCACCCACCTGCACCTTTACGTGGAGTGAATTTCTCCTCAGCGACCCTGTTTTCTCCACCGAATTTCATCATCAAGAAGAGCGAAGTGACTTTGATGAGATGCTGTCACCGACCAACTCTTCAGTCATGGCAATGGCACAGAATGATATATCATCTTGCAACATAACTAGCACTGGAAGCAACGACCGATCAGTTGGGCATGACGAATTAAGGTCGACATGTGATCATGGAACTGTCGGTAATGGACTTGAAGAAAACAACAATGCTGCTGCTGATATTGCGGCCTATTCGTCTTCTGCAAGCTCATTTGTCGATGGCATCCTGGACAAAGACAGAGAGCTGCATTCACGGTTTCCTCAACTTTTGGATCCCTCTTTTGATTATTACTAATTCAGAAGGAAAATGTTAATGGAGCGTCGATTCGACCATCATATGCAATACAGAGCTACAAACTAGAGCTGTAGAGGGGGTTATTTTCCAGTTAGAGACTATATATGCATTAATCATCATAATGAATAAGTCATTCATCAATTCTAGTGCTACGCCGTATTATTAATTACACACCCCAAGCTGACTAAGAACATACATTATGTTATATATCCTCCATGAGTGAACATACATTATGTTAAGATAATCTCGATCGTTTATCAGATGAG
Organism: Salix exigua; assembly: GCA_032356905.1. Lineage (NCBI taxonomy): Eukaryota > Viridiplantae > Streptophyta > Magnoliopsida > Malpighiales > Salicaceae > Salix > Salix exigua. The sequence goes on from CM063604.1 coordinate 11,047,583, forward strand.
GAAATCAATGAAGGAGGGTAAGAAGAGACGTACTAAAACAGGCATCACAGAGCACATAGATGGGCTTCATTTCTTCTGCCCTCCCTCCCTTTTACACCTTGATTTGACGGGGACTTCTTGGTGTCCCTGGCCATTGATCAGGGACATCACCCCAGTTAATCCAAGGGTGGAAGACGCGTGGCCTATAGATCACATTTCTATGAATACATGATCGTGTGAATATCGACATCTTGTCTTGACATTTTCCGGAGCCAACATCTAGAGTTGAGTTGGCAGATCTACTAAATTCTAGGACTGTATGGGGTCACGATATATTTAGGTTCTGTAATTTGGAAAAATGCTAATTTTATCAAATATTATTTTCAAACCGACTTCCTCGAAAATCTCGTACATAATGGAAATCAAAGGCATTAAATAAGTGAACAAAAATCTAAATTCTGGGAGAGCCAGCATCATGGAATCCATCATATTGTCATGTTAGCTGAAAGGAAAAGGAGAGAGAGGAATGAAGGGGTCCCAGAAAAACAGAGGGAAGAAATCATTGCACCATGGCTGCTGCACTGCAGAGATCATCTGTTTCATTTCGACGACAGGGCTCCTCCGGCCGTGTTTGGGAGAATCTTCAGGTTAATCCAAGAAGAAGCAGAGAACTGGTCGGCACGCCGGCCAGCAGAAGCCAAGAGATAAGCCTCGGCAATAGCAATATGGAAGAGAGGAGTAGAGGCCGGGGATTCCCTGGAGAGGAGGCTAGCACTAGGAGGAGTTCCTGCGAGCCCCCTGCCCCTTCTAAAGAAAAACACAGGGATGAAAGGTGTGGTGTTTTAAGCTTCTGGAGGTGTTGCGTGGGGTCTTCTACAGCCTAGTTTGCAATTTCTTTTTTGTTTTCTCGTGAAACTCTTCTTCAGCTCTATTGCATTTGGGAGCGTTGTAATCAAATGACATGAAAATTCTTTGTTGATTGACGAGAACAGTGGTCTTTGCATATATTCCCCCTGTTTCTTCCCATCTTTTCCTTTCGTGCCATATAAGTTTGGCTCATCGTTAAATATACGAGGATGTAAATAATGGAGGGAATAGAAATACGGCCAACAGTTGGTGGGAAGCGGTTTTCCTCACCAAATAGAGAAACCAATCAGACAGACATGGTGGAACAGGAGGATAAAAAAAAAAAAAATGGATAGGAATGGAGTCGTGACTGCCCTGGCAGTGCTTCAAACCTGAAGGACGAATGCACATCACCAAAGCCAACCACCCAGGGATTGATGAAGAAACTTCAATTTGTTCCACAGATCATAAGAAAAAAAAATGCTTGAATGAACCTTTTATGTATGGCGAACGTCCTTGCAGAACCACTAGCAGGAAAACAGAGTCAGTTTCCAAATATCAAATCATAAAAGGTAAATGAAGCAGAAAAGAAAATATTCATTTCATTTTATTTTATCGGAACTGTGCACTCAAGTTACCATCTATACATCTATACAAATCAATGAAACAGCTTCAGCTCAATAAAGGAGGATATACAAGATCGATTTTGCCTTGCACACATCCTGAATGGAGATAATAAGATAACAAAAAAAAAAATTGGTTATCACAAGCCTTTCATTGACTGAGAAATGCTTTCAGTATATATATATATATACAAAACACTATCTCAGTTTAGCACACGCCTAGTCAACACCCCAGTTGACGGTACTTAGTGTGGTCAAGTTCATTCAGACGTATGCAACATAACAAATGTTCTGGCAAGTCTTCTGGCTTGTGGCCCTGTCAGAAAAAAGTCAAATTAATATAAGCCATACATCACCTTGAATTGCAGAACAAGTTAACCTTGGCAAGAATCTAATAGGTATGTTTACCTGAATTGTCAGGCCAAAATCCAAGACACAGAGCCTCAACCTGTCTTGTAATGTTTCAAGACCTTTTCTAGAGATGTAGCTAAATCTATGCATATCCAGATCAATCTCAAAGTAGTTTTCTCCCTGTGATAAAATTCAAGTTAAGAATTTACTTTCACCAATCATAGTTAAGCTGCATAGACATGAAATTTTCAATGCTGCAACATTTCAGTATAATCCTGCCACCACAGCCGATTAAAATATTAGCTGTTCAACATTTTTTTTTTGAATGAGCTATCAAAAAGGAAGGAGAGTAACGTGACAACCAAAATTGTAGTTGAGCATAAATTTAAACCAGGTTTTTTCGCTGATCAATTACATTATATAATAATAACGAAAAGAGAAGGCACATTAGCTACATTCAGCTAGCTTTAGTGAATACTTTAAATCTAGTTATAGGATGGAGCAGGGAAAAAAGGAAAGAAAATGAGGTTCATCTGATAGCAATAGATCCATAAGACCATTGCATAAACACTAATCTGTTAAGTAGAATTGATACGCTCAGGAAGCCTTGAAAGACAATCACATGGAGCACTCTAGGCATGTGTAGTGGTGCAGCAGAAAAGTACATTTTTTGGAGAGAGAGAGAGTCCATATCCTATCACTTGTGATCAGCATCACAAAATAATGTAACAAAGCAGATTGGAATAAGGAATCTGAAACTTACCAAATAGAATTCATGTTGAGGGCGTGAGAGCACAGGTTTCTCATTGTAGGCACTCATAAGCTTCTTTTCAGTAGCGCTTAATTGAAGATCTTCTAGATTTTGTAGTCGACCCAATATTTTTAATCTTTCCCTAAATGGTGCGATGGTATCTAGAGGGAACCCTTTAACCCTCTCCACTTCATCATTAATCAACCTCTGTAAGGAAAAAAATGTGGGAAAAAACAGTTAATGAATTGTTAGTAATAAATAACCCTGATGGGGATGGACAAACAAAAACCTTCCTTAAGCTACCATGTAATGCTGTTGCATTATGGAGAGACTTCTTAGAGAGACTTGGAAAAAAAAAAAAACTAGAAAGTACAAAGGTGAAGATGCCTCCCATCTTACACTGATATTCTCTTGAAAATGAGGGGGAAGCTCTTTTGAGTAACTTTCAGACCGTTTAAAATACATGACCAAGTTCATTCCATCTCCATCATTTTCACTTTGAAATATTGTGGCAGGATACAAAGGTATCTGCAGGCAAAATAATTCATCTCATCACGGAAGATACTTGGTTAAAACACTTGACATCAAATACGGCAATTAGTTAACATGAATATGGAATTGGGATTGTGACTGCACAAAAGCCAACCTTGTTTATCTTTAAACTATAAATGGACTTAATTAATGTACTAGAGTTAACATAAATGGACTTAATAAGCCCAATACTCATTTCTACTAGTGCTCTTGACCCCATTTTTTCCATCCAGGGGTAATGAGAGCTATAACTAGTAAATTTCAGGCAATATAGAAATTGATAGATACAAGTACCTGAACATTTACGACAAGAACACCAGGAACTTCATCGGATGTGTTGATATGAGGAAGTTCCACAAATCTACCAACATGATGAATTTTCCTCGGAGACAGGAAAATGTCCGCACCAAAAGGATAAAATGCAGCACAGTTTGAAGCACAATCTTTCTTCTTATCCCTGTAAAATATATAACATTTAGAGCTCTACTTGAGGTAGTAGAAATGAATATGACACATGCATGCATGCAAATCCCATTTACAGAAACTAATGCAATCTGCAACGGCCAGCCTACTTCTTCCTATGCTTGTTACTAAAGCAAACTGAATCCAATATTTAAAATGTTAAGACAAGGTAACTGCAGAGTAACATTGATAATATGTGCAGTAGCAGATTCAAATAGTAATTAACTACAAGTGTGACATTTAAACTCATAGTTCTACCAATAATGGGTGGTTCTTGCATCCCAAACACCTTGTAAATGAAATTCCTAAGAGCAAGAAAAGTTCAGATCAAAGATTTCTCAAGTTGAGAAGATCAAAGATAATGATAAAAACAAAGCATTTATTACATATTGAATTGAGGTGGTCAGAAAGGATAAACAAAGACAACGATTCAGCTTTCTATGCTGGACTAAACAGAATAACTTATTGATGGAGCAGAAACTTTATAATAATCTCACCTAAAATAGTTGCGTCCCCGAACTTTGAAAGTACTTGGTTCAATGGGTGACCAACAACCAGTCATCTTCTTATCTGTGGGGCAGCAAGGAATTGAGGAGCCAGCAATAGGTCTTTGCACAAGCGCCTTGGATGAAACTGAAATAAAACGAGGAATGTGACTTGAGATGCAAGTTTACCGCATATAGCAGATGATATAAGAGACAAAAAGGGGAGTGCATCAAAGTATCATGTAAAGAAAATGAGATAATCTATATATTTAAAAAAGAAAGAAAAGAAAAGGCTTTTTCACCCCAACTTTGCAATTTGGTCACAACCTATTGTGTGGAGATATATTTATAAAGAGAATTGACTTTAAGATAACTGTTCATTACTTCTTAATATGCCCTAATAAATCTAATATTTTATTAATAAATCTAGAGTGAAGATAGAGTCCTGAAAAAAAAATGTTTTGTCAATAAAATTATAAAGTTGTTATAATTGTAAGATTACTATTGCATCAAAGCATTGTATCTAAAATATTCTTGGTTGATACTGTCTTAAATACTAGATATTTATTAGAGCCGAAAAGACTGATTCGTATTATGTTCTTCTCTTAATGAAAGTTGTTTTCATAAATTAAGTCATAAGAGATATCTAATACATAGATGCTTGTTATAAGACATATATACTGAACTGAATTACATGAAAATTCCAAATAGAGATGTCTCAGATGACAGTTATATAAATGATCCTTAAACTTGAGAGTACCAGTGTTATGTTTCGATACGATACTCATCAATATTAACTAAACCAGACCTAACCTGACAGAGTTTAAACAGCGATCAACATTCAAAACCATATATTTGTAAGAACAACGAAGCATAAGAAAAGAAGGCACACCTAAGGTCGGATTAGTAACATTCCCTTCTCTCCATTTAAAAGAAAATTTACGAGAAGGCTTTCTCTTGGAACTCGGTGTGCCTGGACTCAATGGTCTTTTCTTGTCAATGGAAGCGGCAGATGAAGCAAGAAAAGGCAAGCAATGATTTGGAAGAATCCCACTGTGATTGTTCTCCTCTTGACCTCCAACACTCACATTAGAAACCTCTTTCGCATACACGGGAGTCACTTGATCGTCAACCCGAGAATCATTGGCTTTAAATTGCACATTATTTGAATCTCTCGGCGATGAAACAGACGCACTCTCGGGTTCGGTAACAGATACAACATCTACAGTATATGTTATTGTTGTTACTGTTGGGTTTATCACACCAAACACCAATGTAAATAAATTTAGAAGGAAGAAAACTAAAAAAAGAAGACATTAAGACATACCATCATATACACTATAAAATTCATCATCAAATTCAGATTCAAGCACTGAAATAGCATCAGACCAGGCACCATCCATGCTTCCTGTATTTTCAACCAAAGAAAACCAGGAAAAAACTCAAAAAAAGAGAGAAGAAAAGGCTTTTACAAGAGTTGCCATGTCCAAAACAAAGAAAAGTAAAGGGATGTAACAAAACCTTGAAAAGCAGGATTCGAGTAAGAGCGATCTGGTTGACCAGAAACATTGAGTTTGTCAGTCTTAAGTGAAGAAACACGCCTTGAGATTATTCTTCTTCTTGTTCTTCTTCTTGTTCTTCTTTGCTTCCCATTTTTCTTATTTGATGATGAGAATAAACAAGCACAGCTCCCTGGCCTCGATGCAAACCCTCCCATTCCCTTTCCTCTATGAATCACTCTTCCCTTTCCTCTAACCACCGATCTGATTTTTCAGAAAACGAGGATACAATACTTGAATTCCCTACCCACCAACCTGCCTGCCTTCGCTTTAACTAATCCTCATCAACGAAGGGTCAAAGCTAAACTTAATTTTCGCCTCTATACCCTCATCAATGCTTCATCCTGTCCCTCTAGTTTCTTATATTTCAATCGTATCCTTCATTCGACAGTCTATTTCTCAAACTCCCCTTTTCACCAACCCTATAGACAATGGCAGATTTTTGATTGTAATCTGTTTCAGCTTTCAATTGTCAATGAGATTCTTAAGTGTTACGTGGGAAGTAGATGTTGAGAGAAAGGAAAAGGAAAATCCATTAGCTATTAAAGGACGAGACTGAAGCCTCTTAAGAAGTATGAGAGTGAGAATAGAAAACCTGAAGCAACAGAGGGTTTTATTATAAAGAAGGATAAAAGTGTAGTTTGCCCAGGAGTAAGCAGTAAGCACATCATCCTAACGGAAAATAAAAACAAATCAGATGCATTCACCGCACGTGTTCTTTCCATACGCGCTCTAATTTTGGAATTCAATCTAACGGTTACTGTGTTGCAACGTGGACAATAGATGTTCGCCGATTAACAGTGTTTGGGATTATCATGAAAGAAGATCAAAAGGAAACACTGGAAGCGTGTTCAGATATTTATTTATTTATTTTAAAATATAGTTTTACCCCATTTTCAATCGGGCATGTCGGAGGCAGCAGAATTAAATGTACTTTTCCGATCATATATTAAAAACATATTGTTCATCACACCTTATGATTTTCAATCTATTACTTGGTTTTTGAAATACAAGATGGCCCTTACTCATTAATACACCTTTAAAAATAAAATAAAATAAAATGAACTAAAGGAGAATATGGCTCCGCTGTCGTTTTAAAAACCCATCTAAAATAGATCGACAGGGAGGATGTAAGATAACTCGATCAAAACTTGCAACCTGAGTTTTAAGTCGTGTCAACCATCAGACCGGGTCTAAAACCTCTAGGTTCCAAGATTGCGGTAAAGAGAGGTAATGGTTTGTTTGAATATATGATTGATGTTGTTTTTAAATGTAATTTTTGTTTGAAAAATACATTGCAAAAATATTTATTATTTTTTAAATTTTGTTTTTATACCAGTATTTTAAAACAATCCAAAAATAATAAAAGATATTTATCCTTACATGTAACGAAATAAATGAAGAACTATGAGTTAATAAATGAAAAAAAATATAAATGATACCTAAAAATGAAATTGAAAAAATCAATATATATATATATATATATACAAGTCAAAATATTTAATCTCTCAAGATATAATATCTGTCCAATTGTGTTTGCTAAACTTGTTTATTAATATATTTTTTTAATTCAGTCAAATGATAATAGAAAGAAAAAAACACATTAAACTAACTGAATAAAAGAAAACAAAAACAAAATATTAGACAAGTCGCACATGTTATAAATACTATGTAAAATATAAAAGTATTTTTTATCCAATCAAATGATAATAAAATCAAACATGAAGAATAACCGAAAATTCCTCTCAAATTTCAGCTGGAACGTTCTGATTTTGTTCCTCCTGTTCTATTTCGGTCAAACAATGGTGCTTTGAAATAATGAATAATTTTATAACATCAATCACATCTCATAATATGACTGTCAAATCGAGATAAAATTTTACAAGAAATCTCTTGATATATTTATATATATTATGTAGAAATTTTAGAGCAATCAAATAATATAATGACCTTGCGAGATCGATGATGACATTATCATAATATCACACATATTCATAATTTTTTTCAAAATAATCATTTTATCGTGTTTTTTTTAGATTAAATTGTACAATTCTAAATAATTTTATTTTTGGACTTGAACTAGTTTTTTTAATTAATATATTTAATTATATATACATTAATAATACAAACCTGAAATGCTTCAATATCAAAACATTCCGTTCCAATTGAAAAAAAAAATAGCCAATGAAATGGAAAAACCAAAGTAAGGCCAGCAGGCACTCTTCATTCTCTTCTAGATTCGGAAGAAACTTCCATGGTAAAACAGAATCTATATCTATCCTATACAGTTGCTAGTTTTCCTTCTATCCTATATATGGTTTTATTGATGTGTTGTAACTTACTGTAGTGCTATGATAAAACTGCACGATCAAGGACACGTTTGACAGTGTGGTGGAGAGACCAAAGTGAACTTTCATTTTTAGCATCCTACATACATATATTGTTGATACTTCGGCCAGACACTGCGCAGCTGCACAGCTTGTGCTGCCATCCAAGGAACCATTTACAAGTGTAATTACTGACCAATTACAGCCTCGATCGAATCTATGTCAGTTTCAGTGTTGTGTTTTCAATCATTCCTTTCTGGAGGGCTTATATATAATATTCTTTTCATCGTACCGATTCCTTTGTCTCGTACATTGGTCAGCTGGTTGATTAATAATCAGCTGGACATGCTTTGGAATCTCTGATCAGGTGGTCCAGCACTGTTTGTAGCTCCAAGGAGGCTTCTTACCGAAATTAATGGCTAGTATTGGAAATCTGAAATGCTCCCTGTCTCTCTCATTCTCTTCATTATTACGGGTCAACTAACTGCCCAGCAGTTGCTTGTCTGGATCTTTTGCAAGTTCCATCGATCATTTCCAGTTCTACTGCATAGAGAAAGTTTTGGCAGTTAGATTGATTTGGATCATATTACTACAAGTACATGCATATGTGTGTGGGTGTTGTTCCCTAGCTTAAGTAGAACATCTTCAATATTCGTTGCATGAGAATGAAACTCATTAAGGGTAGGGTACGATAAAATCTATCTTTTTCTAAAGGGTATATCAAATGCTTCTGTCACGTTAATGGCGGGTAGTCTTGTTATTTTTTTTCCATGTTGGTAACCATGAAGAAATGCTTTGCAGTTTAGGCCGGAAGGACTTTATAGGAAAGCTCAGCTCTCTAGAATGCCAGAGCTCTGGTGAAAGTTGTAATTTGCTTCTGCCTTTTTTCCTTTTCTTTTCCTTTCTGTTTTTGAGAGGGGAGGATCCATGATCCTTTATTTCTTTATGTGGGATTTGCTGTGTTTAGTTAGAGCGACGCACTCTAGCCGTCCGATCAAGCAATTCAAGTGTTGGGATGATAACCAGGAATGGTAAATTAATATTTCTCATCTATCTGTAAGGGACATGAGGTCTTATGCTAATAAAAACGTGCAGTGAGGTCCCCTTTCTCGCTGCATGGAAACGCACAAATCAAAGAAAAGAACAGAGCTCGCATGGCCTCCATCTATATAAAGCAACAAGGCTAACCAACTCTTCGTTTTATCATTTTGCACTCCCATATATACACGCATTAACACATCCACCCCGCCCCGGCATTGCTCACAAAAGTCTTCCACCTTTAAATAGAACCAATCGCCTCTCACCCGCCAAACCTAACATTCAACCACAGAAGCTGTCAAATTGCCCTGCTTCGCCTCCTCCCACCTTCAAATTTCCCGTCTAACAGCTCCATGTGCACATTGCTCCTCAAAATAACATGTTTTTCCTGAGTTCTTTACACATCTCCATCTTGAATGGCCAGCCGTTATTCTTTATTGAAAAGTAGCCGGAGCAGAGAGGATAAAACATGGGGAGGGGCGGTAGGATTTTGAGGGCCCTATTTGGAGCTGCTGTATTTTGGGGGGTGATTTGGTTCATGTATGTTGGAATCCTACCAAGCCATGCAACGACACTCATGGCAAGTATTAGAGTTCCATCAGCCGGAGCTTTCAAGCATCTGAAGCTGTCCGGAGGTGAGAGCCATCTTGTTCGTCATGACATGGATCTCAATTATGTGAGCAAGAGAAGAGTGCCCAATGGACCTGATCCTATACACAACAGGTACACACTCTTCTCTACTGAAAGTTATTAGATCAGTGATCAGCTTGTGATGAGTCGAACTTGCATGAACATAAGCTCAATTGACGGGATGAGGATAGTGTAATGGTGTTATGCTGTAGCATGAGAATAAACATGGCAGATGCTAGAGTACTCATCACTCGTAGACATTTTCTGAACATACAGTTAGTTTCTTCTAGGGGAAGGAGGGTGGTAAGAGTAAAGTTAAAAATCGATCCCTTTTTCTTAGATTTTTTTAATATAACATGATTTGTGAATAGGGTGAGAGGGGCACAATCTGCTGGTATTAATCTGTTATCTAGGAAACGTCTGATGGTGGCTCTACCGGCCCCTTTAACTAAAGCTTCCTCACATATCAATCTTTCTCATATTTTTATGTGGAACAAGCAGACATTGGGGGATGAACTGGATCACTTTAGATGCGTGGATGAAACACAATTAGCATCTTTCAGAATCCCGATCAAAAATCTCGAACAAACAGACATTGTAATCTGCTGTTGTGATTCTGTGTTCTTAGGTTGTGGAATTCCGGGTCTCTGATGCTACTTAAATTTGTTGCATGAGAAATCCGAGGGATGCTGGAATTAATTATATTGTATAGCCTAATTTTGTCTCTCGATAAACGAGAATTACCTGATAACAACCAGCTTACAATAAATCCCATCTGCCACACAATATCGATCTGAACATATTTTGCATGTATTAATCATCGTGTTGCAGGCTTGCTGCTTCTGTATTCTCGTAACTGATGTTTCTTCTGCTTAAACTATATATGTTGTTCAGGAAAACTGTCCAGTCTAGACAACCACCTGGTCGATCCTAAGTTTGAAGCGACCAAGAACCATTAAACCTGCGAGGGAGAATCACATCCATTGAGTTTTAGGGCTGCATGGCGTGCCGTTCGATTTTAGTGGAAAAATCCCTTTTGTATTCAGCTAAAACGTTGTCGTTGCTATAGGGGCTGTGAGTGTCTTGAGTGCACAGAGATATGTGTTATGCTTGGATTTCCTGCAGTTTATATATTTGGAGCTTGTTGAGTGATTACCGTAATTATGATCAGTGCTTAGGATTCTGGAGACTTAATTATCCCATAATTTTGTTCGAACGAGCATTCGATATCATGAATCTTGTGACGATTGGATCGGACGAGGAGGGATATCAAGTTATCTCAAATATCTGCAACCGTTCGTACAGCAAACTTTGAGAAACGAGGATTGAGCTTTTGAAACGTCTACCTGTTTGATCATTCTTATTTGTTTTTTTTAAAAAAAGGGGATCGCGGGGAGTTTATCTATATAGACACAAACACAGAGAGAGAGATGAAATGAAAAGAATGGAACACTATCCAAGAAAGTTTTCTAGTCGCCGTACATGATTACTGGGACGACTGTAACATGAATTATAGACTCCTAACTATTCAGCTAGTTTTTAACTTTTTGGTGGATTGGATCTCGATCCCCTTTCAAAGTTGCTTTGTGCTCCCCAGCTAAAGCGTTGCCCATTAACTAAAGCATGCTCTTTTCTCAAAGCATTTTTTCCTTAAATGGTGCCACTGTTTTGTGTCCTGGTGAGCAATAATTGCAGGAGCCTCAGTAACTCTTTCCGTAACAGGATGCAAATCCTTTTTTGCTGTTGTTGTTGCTCTTCTTGCTGCTCTGCAGTCGAGAGACACCGAATTCCATGCTCTTCACTAACTTCGCCAGTCTATCTTAAGAAAGATCCTTCGAGTTTTAAGAGCATCTTACTAAAAAGATGTTGTAGTTATCTTTTATGTCAGATCGCAAAACAAGGCATTCAAAAAGCATGCGGTGATGACAGAAAAATTTACCATCTGATTTTAAATTCGAGTTGAGTCTTACCAGAGGATTACAAAACAAAAACAAGGAAAGGGGGGCCATTGCTTTTTTCTTTCACTGTTCATTTTTTTATTTTATTTATTCACCATCTATTTCCCTCCTCCTCCTTTTGCTTTGAATGGTTCGAGAAGCAAAGACCGAGTCCAACTCCAGCACAAAGCGAGTGAGAGCTGCTTTTTGGTTGCATGGGGGGGACATCTTCCCATCTCGTGCAGTTCTTTTTATTAAAAGCTTGTGCCCTAGTGGTAACAGGCCCCCAAAATTATACTTTTGGTCGATTTCACCTCCCCCAATTACATGTTATTTATTCATGGATTTCACAAACTTCAAAGCAGCTTCATCAGACAAAATTCATGGTCCTTTTAATTTAGTTAAAATCCCAGAGAGAGAGAGAGGTTTGGTTTGGTTTTGGTTTTTCTTTTGTTTTCTTAAGGTTTCAAAGATTAGAGCAGTTATCCCAGATTACTTGTTCCGACCCGTAACCAGCTGGTCTTCAATTAGACGACACGAGATAAAAACCAAAATTGAATAACCGTGACATTCCCTTGCCTTAATTAAACGACGCTCAAGTTTAATATTATTACTAGTACATTGGTCAATCCGCAATTGCATCTCATCGGAGCTCGCAACGGGTCTCGTGCTGAGTCCCTCTCTACCGACATTTGAAAATGATAAAAAGGAATCAAATAGAGGACACTCATGAACCCTAAATTTAAAGATTTTTAAAAACACACACACACACCTTGATCTGTAAGGAGCAGCGCCTCCGTAGAAAAGAACCGCCTCTTCGGTTCGAACTAGCCTCCCTGCAACGAAAACCTTTTCCTTGGAGAAGATTTCAGAGGTGAAGTCTCAACGAAAAGGACGGAGATTTGCGCGAAGAGCTGGTGGGTGTCTTTTTTCAAGTGAGAAATCCTACGTCGGTTTCGAAAATGCAATTTCTTTTCCTTTCTGGGTTGTAAAATGGGGATCCGGGACGTGTCGTACGGTCATTCCAGAGACCTTATTCTTTCAGCCAAATTTCACTTTTATACATACATTTTTATAAATTATATTTTATTGAATTGAAAAATCAAGCAAAACAATATAGAAAAAAAATGAGATTCAGACCAAACAATACAGAAGAAGTTCTTTACTGTAATTATTGCTTGGGATGAAAATCCAAATCTATAAAAGTTTGTAATTCGAGTTTTAACCTTGATTCATAGTTTTTACTAGAGCGCATTTCAGACGATAATTTTTTGTTTTTCTAAAAAAATTAATGTTTTTTGAGATGATAAGTTATTTAACATGTTTGGTTTTTTTTCTTTCTCTAATGTTTATTTCAGTTTTATTTTAATTATGTTATATTATTAATTAATATTTGACTGTAATTTCATATATAAAGAGTAAAAAATATTTTACCTACGATTTTATTTTAATTTTATGATTCAAGTTTATATTATATTTTTGTGTTGCGTTAAGAAATGATTTGCAAAATCATTATTAAATTAATATTGGAAATGAGTATTAGCTTTCACTAATTTAATTTGGTATAGGCCACTTGGGTGACTAGTCACCAAACAGTAGCATAGCATAATATAAATTATAAATTAAAATAATAACCTTACATAATCCTTAAATCAAATTAGTGATGTGCTCAAAGTAACAACCTAATCATAACATATTAAATATGCTCTATCCTAATTAAAAAAGATTATATAATTTGGAAATTACAATATATATAATAGGCGTGGACAATTCTGTGCATTTAGACATAGTGCACTGTGGATTGCAACAGTTCTCTTCTTTTTTCTTTTGTTTCTTTTCTGTTTGCTTTTTATTTATTTATTTTATGATTACTCTCCTCTCTTTTTTTTTCGTTTCTTCTTCTTCTTTTTTTTGCTTTTTTTTCTTAATTATTCTTTTTCTTCTTTTTTTTTCCTCCGTTTTTTCTTTTGTTTTTTTATCTTCTTTTATTTATTTTTTCCTTATTATATCTTTTTTTATTTTTTTCTTATTATATTTTTTTTTATTTTATACAAAACTTGCACTTCATAAAAATTATATACAGATTTAAAATTTATATATTTTATACAAAACTTGCACTTCGTAAAAATTATATACAGATTTATTATTTTGTCTATATTTATGCTATGATAAAAAAAATCATACATAAAAAATATTTTTTTATGTTGAAAAAAATATGATTCCACCCGCGACGAGGCGTGGGTGCCATGGCTGGATTTTTTCTTTGTATTAGATGATTTTTATAATTTTATTATTTGCACAATAATAATGATAATTTTAGTGATTATTTTTTTATAAAAATATTTTAATTTTTTAAAGATTTTCCTGAAATTTTAATTTATATAGGTGATCATTTTAAAAGTAATATTACTCTATTTTTCTCTTTATTCTTTTTTTTTCTGTTTCTTTATTTGTTCTTTAGATTATATGATTTTTATGATTTTATTATTTATGCAACAATAATGATAATTTTAGTTATTACTTTTTTATTGTTGTTTTATAAAAATCTTTTGCTTTTTTTAAAATTTTTCATGGTGATTTACTTATTTTAATTGTTTTGGCTATAATGTTAGCAATAATTTTAGCTTTTATATCAATGATAATGGCAATAATGTCAGGATGATTCTTCAATCTATGTTTTCTTCTTTTTGTTGATAGAAAATTAACAACTTATTTTTTTATTTGATTATTGTAAGTATTTTCACAATTTATATTTTATTTTTGTTTGATTTAAATTGAATTATATAATGAACTAATCTTAATACAATGAACTTAATAATTCAGATATTTGAGTTTTCTTGATTTTTTAATGATGATGATAAATTTATGCTGGTTATTTCATTTGAAACTACTAAACATATAAATTTATATCGATTTTAAATTCATATATTTTATAGAAACTTACATTTGACATGAACTCTGCACAGATTTATTATTTTAACTAAATTTATATTATAATAAAAAATACACACAATTAATAATTTTTACATTAAAAAAATATTTTGCCACCCGCGACGAAGCGCGGGGCATTGTCTAGTTAAATGGTATTCCTGGATCCATTATCAGATCTTTGTGTTGAACAATCTTTATTCTTGATGGAAAACAATATCTCTCTCTTAGCATTCTTTCTCCTTACATGAGTTTCTTCATATACTTCAATGAGTAATTTGAATACCTATTTAAGGGTAGTAGAGTGCGGACAAGTTTCCCACTTCAACTAGAGCTCCACTAGCCCATCCTAGTAGTAGGAGATATTAGGAAACCACTTCTAATATTAATTAGTCAATAAGAAATAAGTTTATTATCCCAAAAACCCACTATGTCACATGGACTAATATCACGCTGGTCATTAATAAAAATTTAAATAATTAAGATCCTCATCCGGTTTTATACTGTGTTTTGAAAGTATTATTTTTTTTAAAATTGAAAATATTTTATTTTTTATTTTTACATTAAATTAACTTTTTTAGTGTTTTAAATCATTTTTATATGTTGATATCAAAATTAGATTTTAAAAAATAAATAAAAAATATAATTTTAATACATTTTTAAATTAAAAAAACTTTGAAAAACAAGTTAACCAATGCCCGTACTAAATCTTACAAAGTCTAAATTACTTGAAGTACGGTTGTCCAAAAGTGAAACTATAGTTGTTAATTCCATTCCATTCCGTTCAAAAAACTGAGACAAAACGACATCGTTTTTGTCCCGGTTTTAATTTCGGTTCGTTTTGGAAATTTCAGCCAAATTCTAGTGGACAAATCGCTGGATTAATTTGTCCAGCTGGACAAATCAATTCTATCCCACATCGCTAGATTGTGCAATGGCCTTAGAACCTGTGGCTTTAAATTTTCAAATATATCCCACATCGGCTAAATAGGATTCTAGGCAAAGGGTTTTTTCTATAAATATAAATCAGGAAGTCAATATTAAATAAAAAGAAAGTGCTTGCTGAATAAGTGCTCCATCCCTTAAAAAGAACAAAAAGTCAAGATCAGCAGGATAAAAATGGTAGCAAGCTATTTAGATTGGTAAGCTCTGCATCTTCCAAGGACAAACATTCCAATCAAAATGGAAGAGAAAGGAGGACATGCATGCTAGGTATCCTCTCCTTCCCTTCTATTCTTTTGTTTCTTGTTGCTAGCTTAGCTTAGCTGATGCATTCATCATGCATGTCCTGCAGAAAACGTCATGCTAACTTTCAGAGATCCACTGTGCCATTCTTTCATATCTTTTATGAATTCAATTTACAAAACTCATAGTGTCTTTCTTTCAATAAGATCACAGGAACAAGTTTGAAAGGCATAGATGTAGCAATGGTGGAAATTGGTCCTTTGCAAAAATACTTTATGAGGTAAATATGAGCTAGAAAGAACTTCATTTTCTATCAGAATTTACGCCCTAATTCACAGACGTACTGCTGATAAAGTCTGGTTTCAAGTTTCAACTAGCAAATATAACTTAACCCCATTTTCTTGAAACAGTGATGCTTCGAGCACATCCATCCTAAATTGGTTCTCCGAAGGTTTCACAATGTTGTATAGAATCATCATTGAATGAGGCTTCGCTTTATAACATATGCATGTGTAATGGTGTACTTATCATGTCCTTGTAGCATGCCAACCTCCAGCTCTGCATTTAAAAATATGCAAAATTCAAACAATGTTGTTGTTTGTGAACGCCACGTCTTCCTTTGGGTGTGCTGTGTGAGATTGTCTTTAGATTTGTCTTTTTGTCATTTTCGTGATCATGCAGTAAGATTTTAAGTAGTTCCTTATTTGTGGTTTGACTACGTGATTTGTGGTCTTGAAGCTGAGTTGGTGGATTTCTTTCTTTATTTATTTTGTCTTCTCATATTTCTTAAGCCATTTATTGATTGAGGGGTAGTTATATGAATTGAAAATAATTAGTTTAACCTCAAATCTAAGTGGATCATTCTTGAGTTATTTTAATAATATATGTGGAAATCGATATATAATAATATATTTTCTTTATATTTATCTTCATCTTTTTTTCTTTATTAGTTTCAATATATAATAATATATTTTATATATATATATATATATATATATTAAAAAAACACAATAATCTTCTTGAATTGAAACTTTTCTCAATCTAATAATAATATATTTTTATTAACGTAGCTCGTGTTCGATCTTAATATACTAAGTATTTATCCAAATAACTTCTCGTTTATAAATATAATAATATAAAATTTTTATATTTATATATTTTAACATCAATGTTTCGAAATCATAAAAAATATATGATTTAATATTTTTTTTAAATCAAAATATTTTAAGAAACCATTTAAGAATGGAAATAAAAACCATAACTATTTAAAAATGGCACACTGAAAATGCTACTTATAATGAAAAAGCGCTGACCTTAATTTCTTAAGACCACCCAGCAAAAAGGCTTATGAAGCCCAGAACTTGCAAGAGCCGAATAAACAAAAACGCTAACGGTCGAAAATAATTTGAAATTTTCTTTCCTCTCCTCTCCTCTCACGGACATAAAGACTCCGTATAAATGAAGTTTTGCGATGAATTAAGAAGAAAACTCTCCATCTTCCGAAGTTCAAATCGGTATCATGCTTCTTCTCAAACCTATGAAAGAAAACGTTGTTAGCGATCTTGTAAGTTGGGGCGGGGACATTCAGGTATCTTTTCTTCTCACAAAGATAGCATATCTTTGATTGTTTCAAATTCTTTCAATTGTTGTGCCTTTTCTTTTATTGGGTCTGTGTTGTGACTTTTCCATTAAGAATTATTTTCCCTTTTGTCTCAATGTATTTCTTTCTATGCACTGACTATCGAATGATTTTAGATTATCTGGTAGTCTTCCTGGATAAGAGATAGGGGCATCGGTGTCCTCTCTATTTTGTGACTGGTGATCTTGAATTAGGTCGGTAATCCTACTTATTACGGGTCAGGAAACTTTGTTGTTGCTAAGCTAGTTAGAGAGATAACGACTGGTGAACTCATTGCTGTTAAGTACATTGAAAGAGGCGAAAAGGTGATCTTTTTAACTTCATGCTCTCTCTCTCTCTCTGTCTGTATTTATTCATCTTCTAATTTCTCCTGTTCACTGAGCAATGTTCTTTCTTTCTTTTTTCCGAGGGGAGTTGGATGGTGTAATTTCGTAAAGATTGTTTGCCGTGTATGTGCTCTCAAGGGCTCTGAAGGGAGAAGCTTTGAGGCTTGGTATCATAAATTCCTACACCAGCTTCTGTCATCCACGCCTTTATTTGGTGTGTCACCATAATTATATAGTTGCTAATCGGTTTTGTGATTTAATTTGGGGATTTTTCAGCTTCACAACAGAACGCACCTCAATCGGCTTGAATGTGGCGCTTGAGACAGCCTGTGAGAAACCTGATCAAGCTGCAGCGGCTGAGGGCTTGCAAGAAAGCAGCCATGCTTTCGATATTCTAGAAGCCACCGTTGCTCCTTGCTTGGGCTCTGGATTCTTAAAAGGCTTGAGGTACTGTGATGGTTCTTACACAGCTTCCCTCTCTCCAGCCTGACATTTTGCTCATGGAGTCTCTGATAGAAACGCAGTACGGATGAGTTTCTCTGCATCTTGCTGGTCAAATCAATCCTTTTCTCCATCCTCCTTTTTTTAATTTTTTCCTATACTTGGTGTAATCTTTTATTTGATGGCAGTAGTGATTTGAGGTCTTGTTTTTTTTTTTTGCAGATTGATGAGCATGTTCAAAGAGAGATTATGAACCACAGTTCATTCGAGCATCCCAATATAATCAGATTGAAAGAGGTATCATGTATTTCCTTCTTATTAGATTATGAAATGTAAAAGAGTTTCGAGTGACCTGGTCTTTTTACTCAATGTAAAGATGGATTTAGAAGGTCTTGGTACTTCTCTCAAATTTGAGAAACTTTGAAAGAATCTGAATTGATATGGAAGTTTAGTTTTCATTGCTTCGATCCAATTTTTTTCATTTAAAAGGGCTAAGATATATGAGATTGCACTTGGACCTGCACTTTCCAAGCCTAGATTGCTTAATCCACATTCTCCCAATAAGAAACTCATTCTTGATGTCAAGAATTATAAGAACTTGAAGATTTTTAATCTTGGAAAGGATTTTCAAGCCCAAACTCCAATTTAATCTTAGATATCAATTTTGAAAACCAGAGCCTTGCCTTAGCTTTTCGATTATTCTTTACATTTTTGCAGGTTTTATAAAACGTGAATTCATTGTGCAGGTTATGCTAACACCAACTCATTTAGTCATAGTAATGGAATATGCAGCTGCTGGAGAACTTTCTGACGGAATATGCAATGCTGGTAGATTCAGTGAAGATGAGGTACGTATAGTTTAGAACCAAACACCGTCATGAATTTTCCCTTTTTCTCAAATACCCTCACAAATGGACACTTGGTGGGTCTCATGAATTTGAATATCAAGATTACTTCTTTCATCAAGTCGGTGGAACCTACTCACTCTTGATGAAATTAAAATCTCAAGATAATAAATGCTGAATACTATGCATGGAGCGATTTTGCAGTAGTAGTTTATTTAGCACACAACACAATTACTATAGCCAGCAGCTAAGCTGAAGCTACTTGCAAGTAGCAACAAGGACTTTTCTAGGTGCCGAAGATGGCCTCCTTCCATGAAGCAAAGCCATGTTATCAAGGAAAAGGACATCACCTTTTTCCCACTTGAATTGGATGCTCTCTTCTTCAATGATTTGCTCACACCTTTTCACAAAAGTTTCTGGTATCTCTGCTCCATCTGCCAACATGGCTGAGCTGGTTTCCTTTCCATGCATGCCGACGACTGTGTTGAACCGCATTCTCCTCCCTTTTCTTCCACCAAACACTTTCGTTAATGATCTAGGACCCAGTATTGTCTTCACTCCTCCACCAGGCAGCCACTCCATTTCCATCCCTAGAGCCTTAGCCCTGTTTCACATCATTTATGATCATGTTCCGAGTCTATTACACTAAACAGTATCGTTTGGAAATTCGTTAAGAAAATAACTAAGCTAATGTAGATGTGCATACCTTCTCCCAGCCTCTGCCTTGTCTGATGTTCCGAAAGCATCCTCCCAGCCTCTACCTCTCATCGACGATGTATCGTCTTTGCTGAGAGCTGTGAAAGTGTACTCCAGTCGCTTTGCCACAACTTCTTCCACTGCTTCAGGGAACTCCTCTAGCATCCTTTCTGTAACTCTAAAGCTTGGAACAAAGGGTGTCTGTCCACCTTTTGGTGGGGCTATTTCGCAGAAAAACACCACTTTCTCCGGAGATTCTTTTATCTGTCAAAGTTAGACATGGTATACGTAGAAAACATAGCACAGGATTCCAATGATATAATTAATATAGATAGTTATGGAAAATTTCTCCTTGGATTTCTTGTGTTTAGTGCTTACAAAACCAAAAGACATGGAGGGAGTCAGGAGATTAAATTGAGTTTGGCTAGGACGGATCAAAGCATTGAAACTGTTAATCTTATTCAAAAACCTTTCCTAAATAGTGGCAATATTTAACTTACCAAAACCATTTCATGGTGGTAGTATAAGAATTCCGACAGGGGTCCCTCACTGGCAGTCCATACGCGTTTGTATACGTTTGTCCGCAGCCCAGGCCCTATGTAACGAATGTCATCCCAGCCAAAGGCCTCGATAATATCATTAAAGTCCTCAGCATTCTTCACATCAAAACCTCGAAGCAGAACAACACTGTTTCTTATGAGCACTTGCTCAAACCAGTCCTTGTTCTGCTTTAGAGCTGAGAGTAATGAATTTGTGTCACTCTTGTTGGGTTCTGGGGGTTGTAGCACTAGTGGCATGGTTTCACCATCATACTTGCATTGTCGTTGATTATTCATGATTTGTCTTTTGCAGTATTGGCAGCATCAGGTTTGATTGTTGATTTGGAAAGGGTTTGCTGGAATTATTTAATTGCCTTGCAGGTTTCATTTTTTAGGTTATCTTATCCCAGCTAGCTCAACCTTTTATTTTCTTTCCTAGCCTTTGTTTTTCTTGGCTTATGCATTTTTTTGTTAGTTAATTGTTTCCAATATTGCCATGTTTTTCCATTTTACTCTGCTTGCAGAATTTTATAGCGATACAATTTTGTCCCGTGTTCACTTCTGTTTATTTACGTAAGTTTTAGTTGTTGTTGGCTTAGAGTAGAGCATATGAATTTTAGGCATTTTTCTTGATAGAATTTCAATTTATGCTTTTTATTAGTAGTTTATAGTTTGTTTTATGTCGTTTTGGCAGGTTGATGGGTTACACTTTGACTTTATGGGTCATATAATGAAAATTACAATGGTATGTGACTGTGTTGAATCTATGTCTTCAATTTTTACATAAAAGTTAATGTTCTAGTTTGCCAAGAATTCTCTGAAATAGTGAAGTTGTCTACATACTTTGAAATCCTGCAGATCTTCTAATGATCTTACCATGCTAGCATTTGTGTTTTTTGCAATCAAATGTGAAATTGCTCTGATTTTATGTTGTTTCTGTTAGAACAAGCACTCACCAAATAGCCAGAGGAAATTATTTGTGAATCTTGATTTAGATAGTTTTCTCTAAATTAGCTATTGAATAACCTAGTATACCTCTCTCTCTCTCTCTCTCTCTCTCTCTCTCATAATTAACTATGAGTTGAATGAAATGAATTTCAGGAAAATAAATTGTTTTCCTTGGGTCATGGATCATAAATCTGACTCATCTTTGATGGTAGATTTCTGGAAGGAAAATATAAATAAATAACTAATTCCAGGCTTATTTGCTAGAGAAATGTGTTAGTTGAAAGTTCTAATTCTCATATTTGCTAGAGAAATGAGTTAGTTGGAGTTCTCTATTCATTTTATTATTCAATGTTCCCATTGTAGTGTAAACGATCACATGTGCATCCTGACCTTCCCGGGTGGTTATTTGACTTTCATGCTGAAATTAGTTTTCCTGGTTTGAACCTTAGTATTTGTATCTACCTTTCTCAAAGTTCAAAAGTGTTTTCAATAGTTTTACATATACTAGAAGTGCAAATGATAACAACGTGCAATACTTGACACTGGTAAGCACTCTCTACTTGAAGGATTCAGCAGATGCCGTTCATCTAAAGAATTATGAAATGGTGGCAGCACTCATGTCCATTTGCTGTTGTTGATGATGTAAAGGAGAACTAGAAAGTATATGGGTAATCACATTTCTTAGCTCATATTCTTGTGATTATGTGCCTTCACATTTAATATATGAATTGCCATAACCTTAGCTTAACAAAATGGTTGAAATTAATGTGCTTACACGTGTTTATAAAATTACATATCCTTTCATTGGTCGGCTATCATTCATATGAATGACATTTGATGTTCTAGTTTCCTTTGTCATGTTTAAAACCGGGTCAAGTTTGTAAATGACGCGATTTCTATAGCCCGCCACATAAGTCATTATAAATAGAAAATGAGTTGCTCTGTAGTTCGATACTGGACTTATACAAATAATATACAACTGTGATTTTGTGATTCCTTGTGATGCATGGATTTTGACATTCTAAACAATTCTAGGCGTTAAAACATGAAATGAATTGGATTCGATGTACTTTAGATGTACTTTAGAAGTTCTTTATATTATCATTTACTTGAAATGAATAGAGCCATGGCACTCACTTTTGTTATATGCTCTTAGGTGAAAGCGAAAGATGCATTCAACATGCTGATTGTGGAAAGAGAGGATTCATCATTCAAGTGTCTATTTGTAAGTTTGAATTATGAAATGAATATTTCCTGCTATAAAATTTTCTGTTAGTGCGTTATAATTCCTTTTATTATGTTCCTTTCTTTGGGACAAGGATCTTGGATATATTTTTTGCTTTTGATTCACACATTTGATGGATAAGACTCTAAATGACTCCTCTTTTACACATAGATATGGTGAAGGTTGAGATTTTGGTGAAGTCGCTAACAATGGGCGTGGGGTAAACATTTTACAGTGCAATCTTAGTGAGACTGAAATCAGAAGGTATTGTCTGTTATTAATATTTTATAGTAAATTGGCTGCTTTCTTCAAGTTGTTGTAAGATATTGTCTTGTTTCAGATATGCTCTTCTTACTAAAGTTCTAGGATATATTTGCCCTTCCAGTTCTTTCAAATCTCCTCTTCTTACCAGTTGCTATAATCCTGGGATTCTAATGTTTCTAATATCACTCTAAGCTGCCAACTTTTCTTCATCAAACTTTCTTAGTATTCGATTGTTTTCGAGTACCAATTTCTCCATATCTATTTTTCCACTAGAATTTCTTACTTCTTCCAATATATCCCTCCCTGTTCTTTCTAATTTAGATATCCTGTACTCAACATCATCTAGACAATCTCTAATCACTTTCTCAGTATGTTCAAATTTTCTGTCCAAATTTCTACATTCTGCCAATATGAAACTCATTCTTGATGTCAAGAATTATAAGAACTTGAAGATTTTTAATCTTGGAAAGGATTTTCAAGTCCAAACTCCAATTTACTCTTAGATATCAATTTTGAAAACCAGAGCCTTGCCTTAGCTTTTCGATTAGTCTTTACATTTTTGCAAGTTATATAAAAGGTGAATTCATTGTGCAGGTTTTGCTAACACCAACTCATTTAGCCATAGTAATGAAATATAAGATTGTTGGAGAACTTTTTGAGAGAATATGCTATGCTGGAAGATTCAGTGAAGATGAGGTACGTATAGTGTAGAACCAAACACCGTCATGAATTTTCCCTTCTTCTCAAATACCCTCACAAATGAATACTTGGCGGTCTCATGAATTTGAATATCAAGATTAGTTTTCATTATTGAACTTCGCTGTATGAAACCAGTTGCTAATATTCATGATGCCTTTCTTTCAGAGTTCTATTATTGGAAGGTGTCATTCTTTCATCTCTTTTATGAAATCCATTTTCGCTTTTGGCAAGTATCCTCTCCATTCCTTCTAATCTTTTGTTTCTTGTTGCTAGCTGAGGCATTCATCATGTCCTTCAGAAAACTTCATGCTAACTTTCAGAGTTCTAATGTGACATTCTTTCATCTCTTTTATGAATTCAATTGATAAAAATCACAGTGCCTTTCTTTCAATAAGGTTACGATATCTTTATTTTTAGTTTATTTGTGCAGTGCTCTGTTTGTTCCATTGAGAATAGCAGCAAGGAGACGATGACAGTAATTGGATTATAGCAGTATTTGGTCTTCCTTTCATGCATTGCTTTTGGCAAGTGTCCTCTCCTTCCCTTCTATTCTTTTGTTTCTTGTTGCTAGCTGAGACATTCATCATGTCCTGCAGAAAATGTCATGCTAACTTTCAGAGTTCTACTGTGCCATTCTTTCATATCTTTTATGAATTCAATTGATAAAACTCACATTGCCTTTCTTTCAATAAGATTACAGGAACAAGTTTGAAAGGCATGGATGTAGCAATGGTGGAAATAGGTCCTTCACAAAAATACTTTATGAGGTAAATATGAACAAGAAAGAACTTCATTCTATATCAGAATTTACACCCTAATTCAAAGACTTACTGTTGTTGCTATGAAACAATATAGATCATGCCTTTCTTCTACATTTACTAGCTCCGACTCTTTTAGATATTTATTTAACTCTGATATTGTGATTCTTGATGTAGAGGCCCTAAACAGAGGCTTATTAATTGTCTAATATTTTTCTTTTAGAGTTCCCTTGACCCATGGAATAAAGGGATTATATTGCTAGTTGAGTTGATTTTTGAAAAGTTGAAGCCAGGTTAGTTGTCAATTGAAAAATATAAATCGGTTTTGTATGTTTTACCATTGTAGCGGGATTTTTAAGGTGTCTAATGTCATTCTTCTAGTTCAGATTGGTGAGGATCTTCAAGGAATGTAGAGCCATGTATCTAATCACAGCTTTTCTGCAATTTCACTGGGACTCAATGGCAAGGAAAATGGTGGCTAAAGGGATTTCCTACAAAGGTAAAAAGCTAACTCTCCTCCTGCTATTCTTAGTCATCCTATGTGTATTTCCTACTTTTAGAATTTCATTAGCTTCCTCAAAACTGAAATTTCAAGATATACATGTTGTGGAGCAAACTAAATTTTTTTGTTGTTTGGTTTTAAATTGCACATTTCTCTATAATTAAATGACATTTGCTTGTAATTTCTCGGTATATTAACAAGGGCTTGTGGCATTATAAACTATCTAACTATGCAATAAACTCGGAAGAGAGACAATTTTTGATTTGAGGTATGCATGTGCATTAATTTTGTAATTTGAAATTGATGAATTTATTGAAAAGAGGAAAAGGAAAGGAGTGTGATTATGAAGAATTGTATAAAATTAAGGAGCTGTCAAAATATAAGTCTGTGGGTGCGACATTTTAGCTGCAATTTTAAATATCTATATTAGGTGTGGATTTCATTGTATACGTTGACTATCCAGCTAGTATTACAGGTATGTTTGTCGTACATTTAATTTAAGGTTGCAATATCTTATGTTTTAGTTTATTTGGTCAGAAAACCATTTATTTTGGATCATAATAAGGAGATATGGACAATTATTGGTTTATTGTAGTGTTAGTTTATTTGGTATAGTAAGTTGACTCTCCTCCAACTCCAACTGCTCATAGACCTCCCAAGTGCATATCATACTTCTAGAATTTCTTTTCTAATCTTAAACCTAAACTACCACTTTTAAAATACCTTGGGAAAAGTTGGTGCTTTGGATCAGATTGGAATGTAATGTATAGCCTCATTAGAATTGCTAAACATTGTTCTAGTTTGACGAGAAAAATAAAATCAGAATTTTTGTAAGGTTGGCTTTATTTGAACATTATCCCTTATAGTTGCTACTTTGCTCGGCATTGGAGTTAGGCATGGAGACTAAACAAAGATACATTAGCTTTGGCTCAACAAACTATGATACTTTGCTCAAGTAAACAATTAATGTTTCTATTGTGGTCCTAAATTCAACTTAACAAAGAAATGGTATCAAAGATGGACGGTCATGAAGTTTTAGAGCGCATTGGAAGAGGAACTTTTGGAGCTGCATTTCTTGTTCTTCATAAAATTGACAATAAAATGTATGAAGTTTCTCTTCCAAATCTTCCTCGCAATTAAATTTTCCTCAACTGTTATGTTATTTCTGTTTGCACTTCAAAAGGAGGGTCGGTAGAAGAGAACTCTCCCCTACAAGTTGAGGAAAAGGATAGCCTGATGCACTCAATTTGAATCTTGTCTTGCTCTACTAAGAAACATAAATAAAAAGAGAGAAGAAGAAGAAGAAGAAGATACTTGGGTAGGGTATAAGGGACTAAAATTAATCATTGTTTACTTAATATTATGCACTAGGAATAAGGGATCAATCACTTGTTTATTAAGTGTGATTAGGCCCTCATATTTCATAGATTTTCTCCTGCTGTTATTGTTACAGAACGAATATGCTTTTTTTGTATAAAGCTATTTTCATAAATCGACATGACATATGATCCAGCTTAGCCAAGTTATCTTGGAAGATTTTACTATCAGAAAATTATCGTGGAAAAAGTAATATGCGTATCAAAATTTATTCTCCATGAGAAATGTCTCATGAGATTTGGATCACTAGTCTAAACATAATCACATATTATATGAACACGAATCATACTCAATATTTACTGAATATCATATTCCTTAGAAAAGCTTATGAACACTTATGTTCTCTCTCTCTTCTCAATTTATAGAATTTTCAGAATACTCCAAATTTCTTAGGCAATGCTTTAAGCAATGTTTGGTTATTGTCTCCCAAGTATAAAAAATAGTATCATTACCACTGCCTATGTTTCATAGGAGTCCTATGCATGCATTGTGACAAGTTATATTTGTTAAAATTGCACTGAAACTGTATTATCTCACGAGTACATGTCCAGGTGACTTTGGACTTGCAAAATTGTTGAACAAGGAGGATCATACATCCACGGAAAGAGTACAATTGTCTCTCTAGGTAATGAAAATCTTGTCGACACTGATTGATCTTAAGTTTTCCAACATGGTAGCGAGTCTCTTGAAATCACATTTTCTATGATTTTACGAGGTTCCTGCATGTTTGAGTTAGTTGCACATCAACTCTGCATTTAGAGCTCGAGACATACAAAGAAATGATATCCGCTTGTGAATTGTGTTCGCTTTTAAGACAAGTGAGTGGATAATTTTTAATATACATGAGAAATATTATAAATATTTGAACTGTTAATATGAATTGAATTGTTCTTATTGATAACATATATGTTGATTACCATTTTGTTACGATAAAACATAATCAATTGTAGTATCTAAATTTTTTATATGAGCCAATATATATTTGTGAATTGATAGCTCCTTATTTGATTGATTTCATGAGTTGACCTTGATATATGATTGTGTTTTTTTATTATAATATAAACCTACAAGTATGTCAATCAAAATACTCATGTTAACAAGGTAGCCTTAGTCTTTGTGTATATCGTATATGAAACCCTAGTTGGTCGGGGGAGTCCCCAACCTATGCGGATTGGTCATCCCATAGTATGGAGCCTCATGCTTATTGCATTCTGATTTTCTAACTAGCTTTACCTATTACATTCTTATTATGATATATTTGAGAAACCTTCTTGCAAGCCGTATTTGTAAATATATTTGTCATTATTGTATTATCTTATAAATATATATTGAATGTTATCTACTCACTAAGTTGTTGAACTCACCCTCTCATTATTTATTATTTTAGGCTTGTAGCTTGTTAACGAGGTTATTTTTGTTGTAGTACCATAATCGCTATTGTGGTTTTAATCGATGATTTTTCCTTACGTCTAGTTAGTGTTTTATAATTATAATAGTATATATTTTTAACTCCACTATTAAAACAATCAAATTATATGATAAGGTTAATTTTTTTATAAACCTTGCATTGAACTATGATTAATTTATTTAAAAGATATGTTTGTATTTAAGTTTGGGTTCGCATAGGTTGGAACCTTTGAGGAGGACCATGTCCATGTGCTAGTCATGGATTCGGAATCTGGTCATGACACTTTTCATTTTCACCCCTATGATTTTGTGATCTTTCAAGTTTGGTCTTCATTATCTTAATTTCTATTCATTTTATTGAATAATTTCTTTTTCAAATTTCATCCTCTTATTTTTTATTAAATTTTATCATTATTCTTTTTGTTTGATTTTTTTGTTAATATTTTGTCAATGGTTTGATCCTTTAAAATTATATATGTGGAGAGTTAAGCATTTTTATGAAACTCAAGTTCATGGTTTCACAAGTTAAAGTTTTAGATGTTAGATCACGCTTTGGAGCCCCCTCCCCTCCTATATTTTTTATTTTTTTCTTCAAAATATGTTTTCTTAAAAAAATACTTAGAATTTTATTGTGGACCCTCTCATATTTGGTTATGTATTTGCATAGTCAAATTACTATTTTGCCCTTGCCAACACAAAATCTATACCTTGGTGTGAATGTAAATGCTCCTTTAAACATGATCAAGTTGTCAATTCAAAATTCATAAGGGTATCTAGATCATTTGGCTTAAACTAGGGTAGACAAAAACTCTGACAGAGCTGCTTAACACGGCCAAACTATGGGCACTCAATAGCTGCTCACTGGAGTTTTATGTCTATTGGATGATAAACAAAGCTTCTAGTTATAAGGAAGAACTTAAAGAAGAGAGAATGAACTTGAAAAGAGAGAATTTAGACAAACAAGATTTTTATTAGAGAGGCTTTGCCTTAGAGAAGCTCTCTTTGGCTCTTGCCCTGAAACCTTACACCATGCCTCTATTTATACTAGTTTGGAGGCCTTTGCTTACATCATTGATTACATAAACAAGCACATAAAAAAGCACTAACTTTATCTTACATCATTGCTTACATAAGAAAGCACATAGAAAAGCACTCACTTTAGCTTACATCATTGCTTACATAAGAAAACACATAAAAAAGCACTAACTTAAAGCATTAAGATAATAAGTGATAAGTATCAACTGATAATTGGCTCATGATCTGGAGAGAAATTCTGGTCTTGATTAGTTATCTTGGACTTGTAGGGCCAGGTCATAGTCATCCTCAGCAAGCATTTCCGTCTCATGTGGTTTTAGAAGTGTTGGGATTCCCAGAATTATCTGCTTGATTTTTTTATTTTTGTACTGCATTCTCAGATCATGAAGATGACAGGAATAGTGAGGATCATAAAAATCATATCCAGGTTCTTCGTCAGGATCTATTCCTTTGGGCCATAGTTCTTCAGGAATAATATTGTTCTTGATGCACATTGTCTTTTGCATAGTCCTGAGCTCTGGAAGATGTGAAAGGGGTTGTTCATACATGGAGTATGGATGTGTTGTGTAGAGGGTAGCCTGTGGAAAGCTTATAACCAAATTGTCTGCTGAAGCCTTGAAAGGTCTGTGAAATGTGAAAATAGAGAATAAATGAGCAAAGGCTTGTTTAACAGACTTGGGTCGGGCTGTGTTCTGATACACTTCAATCCAACAAGGTTGTGGGTGAGGCCATTGAGATTTTTCCTGTTGGAGAAGAGAGATCCATTGTGTGGGATTATGAAACCATGTGAGGAACTTGAAGGTATAGTACCAAGAGTCCGCTGGCCAGGAAGTCCTGTGAAAACTAGCAAGAAAGTAATCAATAGGAAATTCTATAGCAATATGATACAGGTGACAAAGGTACCATAAGAAAAAGTAGAGTTCTTTGGGGAATAGGCCAGATGGTTTGAAGGTAAATAGGTGGATGAAAGGATATTTGGGATGGATCCCTAAGCTTTGAAAGCAAAGAGAGGATGAATCATAGTTGAGAAGGAGGTGATCTTGAAGGCTAAATAGTTTGTCTTTAGCCTGGTGGTTGAGAGTGTGGTTGAGGATCATTTCTTGAGCAAGGGGAGGTAAGTCTTCCGTAGGGAAATCTCGGACAGGTGGATTGGAAGAGGAAGCCATAAAAATCAAGGGAAGGAGTGATGCTTGTGGTTTGGGTGGTCTGGTGAGCATGTCTGGAATTAGATTCTTGTTTCCCTTTATATGCTCGACGGTGAAGGTGTACTTTGAAAACCATTCTGCTAGTCTCAGGAGTTGTGGATGAGGAAGCATCTTTCGCTTGAACTGTAGCATTTTGGGAAATGAGGAGCAATCCATGATTACTTTGAAATGGTAGGCTGCTAGGTGGAACTCGAACTTTTGGATGCCATACTTTACAGCTAGGATCTCTTTGAAAGTGGAGTGGTAGTGGGTTTCTGACTCCTTGAAAGACCCACTTTTGTAGCCACATATGTGTCGGTGACCTTCTTTTTCTTCTAGTAGCACAGCACTCCAATATCTGTCACTAGCATCTGTTTGGAGTATTCGTTGCCCTGTTGATGGAATGACTAAAGCAGGTAGGTGTTGTGTAGCCATCTTTAGTTGTTTGACTGCTTGTATGCGCTTTTACGCTTGCAGTGCATCTCTCTTCAACATGAGCTGGAGTGGCCTTGTCATATGTGCAACTCGGGGAATAAAATTTCTGAGATATTGGACAATGCCCAAAAACTGTTGGACTTGTCTTCTAGTGAGGGGCCATCGAGGAAATTTTGGAGTTCTTGACTATATGGGTGCCAGTGTATAAGCACCATCTGTGAAAATCATTCCAAGAAACTCAATTTCCTTTTGGCGGATATGCATCTTGGTTTGAACGACATAATACCATGATGGCGAACAAGTTACGCAAATTGCTTTAATAGCATAGCATGTGACTCCACGTCTTTTGAGAAAAGTAACACATCATCGATGTAGATTAAAGCTGATTGAAGTATTGACTCAAATACTTTAATCATGGCCTTTGGGAATAAGGAAGGTGCTACGTTGAGACCACAGGGCATGACTCTCCATTGATAATGATGGTGCGGTATCGCGAAACCTGTTTTGTACTGTCTTCGAGGATGAATGCCAAGTTGCCAAAACCTGCTTTAAGATCAAACTTGGAGAATACTTTGGCATTGTGGAGATTGGCAAACAATGTCATGGTGTTTGGCAAGGGGAACTTATCATCTTGTAAAAAATGATTCAAGGGTTGATAATTAATTACCAACCTGAGCTTGCCTCGTTTGTGTTCAGACCTTTTATTAACGTAAAAGGCTTCGTAAGACAATGAGGAGTCTGTGGGCTCAATTAATCCTTGGGCCTGTAATTGAGCACATTCTTCTTGAGCTAGCATCTTGTGTTCAGGATTCATTCCAGTATGACTAGCTTTTGTGGGATTGATGTCTTCATTAAGCTTGAAAGGAAGCCTAATAAAAAACTGTGGATTTTGCCATAAGGGATGAGAACATTTGGTAAGGAACTCCTGATGAGAGTTTGAACATGACTGTTGAATAATTTGAGCTTTGATGAGGTCAATTTGGTCTGGGAGTGAAGGTTGGAGTTCATAGAGTGATGGGGTAATTGTATATGGAAGAAAATGGGTCTTATACTGAATACCATGGGGGAGGATTCTGAACTTAGATTTGAAATAAACATCAAATCCAATTACTAAATCCTTTCCAGGTAAAGGAGATCCAAGGACATGGGTTTTGACTGAGCATTGTGGAAGGATTTGTATGGTAATGGGTTTTTTGGTTTTGAGTTGGGTGCAGAAAACTTGATTATCAGCTGCTCGGAAATATTCTTTATGGGCGACCCAACAATGAGGAGGAAGGACTTTAGGGTTAAGGATGGTTCTGTGGGCTCCTGTATCAAATAAGGCTATGGCTTTAATGGGCTTGGCATATGTAGATGTGAGAATAGTAACAGGAGCAAGAGGTATTGGATGTGAAGGGGGGCTGGTAGTTTGGGCTTGGTAGAGCTCATATACCTCATCATCAGAACTTTCATCGGCAACAGCAGCTATGGTGTCAGGAGTAAGTTCATCCGTGAGGGAGAATAGGGATTCAACCTCATCATCATCGGGATTGAACTTTGTGTTTTGGGCCAGGAAATCAATTAACTTCAGTGACTGGGCCTGCTTCTTTGGACAAGTTTTTGCAAAGTGTCCCTTACGCTTACAGATGAAGCATCTGTTGGAGCTAGAGGATAAATGCTACTGATTCAGCGAAAGATGCTTCCTCATCCACAACTCCCGAGACTAGCGGAATGGTTTTCAAAGTACACCTTCACCGCCGAGCATATAAAGGGAAACAAGAATCTAATTCCAGACATGCTCACCAGACCACCCAAACCACAAGCATCACTCCTTCCCTTGATTTTTATGGCCTCCTCTTCCAATCCACATGTCCGAGATTTCCCCACGGAAGATTTACCTCCTCTTGCTCAAGAAATGATCCTCAACCACCAGGCTAAAGACAAACTATTTAGCCTTCAAGATCACCTCCTTCTTAACTATGATTCATCCTCTCTTTGCTTTCAAAGCTTAGGGATCCATCCCAAATATCTTTTCATCCACCTATTCACTTTCAAACCATCTGGCCTATTCCCCAAAGAACTCTACTTTTTCTTATGGTACCTCTGTCACCTGTATCATATTGCTATAGAATTTCCTATTGATTACTTTCTTGCTAGTTTTCACAAGACTTCTTGGCCAGCGGACTCTTGGTACTATACCTTCAAGTTCCTCACATGGTTTCATAACCCCACACAATGGATCTCTCTTCTCCAACAAGAAAAATCTCAATGGCCTCGCCCACAACCTTGTTGGATTGAAGTGTATCGAACACGACTCGACCCAAGTCTGTTAAACAAGCCTTTGCTCATTTATTCTCTATTTTCACATTTCACAGACCTTTCAAGGCTTCAGCAGACAATTTGGTTATAAGCTTTCCACAGGCTACCCTCTACACAACACATCCATACTCCATGTATGAACAACCCCTTTCACATCTTCCGAGCTCGAGACTATGCAAAAGACAATGTGCATCAAGAACAATATTTTTGGGACACTGTCATTGTGACAGTTGTTCTAAAGAAGCCATGACAGATGAAGATAATGCTCCCAGGCACAAACGAAAATCTTCTGGCAAGAAGCTGAAATCTAGATACATAAATGGAGATCGCACAGTTGACACCTTGGGACAACCTTCAGGAAAATTTGACTATCTTGTCAAATATACTCCTCCTTCTTGGGCATCTCCAGAACAAGTTCCTACAGTCTCTATGTATCAACCCACAAGGCCCTATGATGATGATTTTCCTGCCTTACAGGAACAAGTCAAGGATAAGGTTCGTACTCTTCCCCAAGTCCAAAACCCTCAGGGTGTTGATGCTGAAGGCCGTCCTAAACAGGTTACTCATGCTGAAGCTGTTCTTAATTGGCAAAGCCAAAATGCCCTTGCTCAAAATTCAGTTCTTCATCGCATTGAATCCAAAGTTGACCTAGTACAGACTAATCTGAAGAAGATGACGGTGTCTGTTGATTCTCGAATTCTACATCTTGAAGAATTGTGTGCTGAAATTCAACAAAGGATCTCCACAATTCATGAATATTTGCTTCTTCAAGCTTCTACTGGCAGCCGGATAGATCCTCAGAAAGAACAAGAAATACAGTCTCTCAAAATACAGCTTAAGTC
Organism: Salix exigua; assembly: GCA_032356905.1. Lineage (NCBI taxonomy): Eukaryota > Viridiplantae > Streptophyta > Magnoliopsida > Malpighiales > Salicaceae > Salix > Salix exigua. The sequence continues at coordinate 11,080,675 of CM063604.1, forward strand.
TCTCCAGAGCGAGTTGGCCAAATCCAAATCAAAACCCTCACCATTCCCTGAACCTTCACAAAATAAAATGGCTTCCTATTATCCAGATCCATTCTGGACTAAACATTCCCCTTCTTTCACCCCACAACCTTTACCTACTACACCTCAATTATTTGGAAACCCAGACTCTGAAAACCTTTACCGAAAAACTCTCTCCAAACGTGATAAAGGGAAAACCCAGGTACCACTTATCTCCAAAAAACCCAGATCACCAGCCCCTATCATCTCCTCCTCTTCTGATTCCTTTGAATCCAAAAAACATGAACCAGATGACCCTTTCCAAGACTCCCAGGACCCTTACCAACTTATGATTCAATCTCATGAACATTCCAACCCTATCCAGTCCTTACTTACTTCTTATTCCCATCAAACTATCCCTAAAATTCTCACTCATGAACCTCTGGCCAATACATCTGAAGAAGAGACTCCAACTGAAGAAAGTACTCTTGTGACTTCTGATGATGATTCTTCTGATACTTGTTCCATGCCACCACTACTAATGGCTGATCCTCCTCAAGCATACTCACCAGATCCTCAATCTTCCAGGACTAGGCAAGAACCTCCACCAACTTCTACCACTAGAGTTAGTGTGGACGAACCAGTCAGCAGTGATGATGAGGTAAATCTTAACCCTCGTCGGTATCAACCTCATTCTTCAAATACTGGTGGATATTTTACTTTGGATGATATTCCAAGAGTAAAATGGCGTGATAGAATGCTCGAATTCCATTCATGGCTGACTAGTTACATGCTCAAAGATGGTGTAACACTTCGAGATGCATTGCAACAATTCACGGCAAAGTTCTCTGGCACCTTATGGGATTGGTTCCATGCCTTAGGAGACTACCGACAACTGCAATTTGTGAATAGTGCGTCTCTTTCTGAAGCCCTGGGCTGGCTCCATTATGAATTTCTCGGAGAAGCCTTAAATGACAAGGAAATAGCAAGGTATGAGTACTTCAAGATGAAGTGTTGTTCATATCTGAGATCTGATCTTGAAAAACACTTTAAAGCGATGTGCCGAAGATACCATATTCTCTCTGGCCCCGATGATCCAAGTCTCAAGCATGCTTTTCTGGCCTCCATACCAAGAGATCTGGCAGATGAAACATTCAGGCTATTCAAAATCCGAAAAGAAACCATTGACAACCAATCTCTTGGCACAATCTTTCACCAGGTGTTGGAAGCTCTCAACAAGATGTGTGACCAGCACAAATATTTCACCAAGATACTCCAGCCTGATAAAACTATGCTCCGTGCATGCAAGCGACCAGATCTGATGATTAAATGCTCAGACAATTCAGATTGCAATTGTCCCATGAAAAAGAAACGGCATTTCAAGAAAATGCACAGATCTTCTTTTAATAATCGCCAGAAGAAATGGAAGTTCCTCAGAAAACGTCATACCAGACGTCCCAAGCATTTATCCTCTAGCTCCAACAGATGCTTCATCTGTAAGCGTAAGGGACACTTTGCAAAAACTTGTCCAAAGAAGCAGGCCCAGTCACTGAAGTTAATTGATTTCCTGGCCCAAAACACAAAGTTCAATCCCGATGATGATGAGGTTGAATCCCTATTCTCCCTCACGGATGAACTTACTCCTGACACCATAGCTGCTGTTGCCGATGAAAGTTCTGATGATGAGGTATATGAGCTCTACCAAGCCCAAACTACCAGCCCCCCTTCACATCCAATACCTCTTGCTCCTGTTACTATTCTCACATCTACATATGCCAAGCCCATTAAAGCCATAGCCTTATTTGATACAGGAGCCCACAGAACCATCCTTAACCCTAAAGTCCTTCCTCCTCATTGTTGGGTCGCCCATAAAGAATATTTCCGAGCAGCTGATAATCAAGTTTTCTGCACCCAACTCAAAACCAAAAAACCCATTACCATACAAATCCTTCCACAATGCTCAGTCAAAACCCATGTCCTTGGATCTCCTTTACCTGGAAAGGATTTAGTAATTGGATTTGATGTTTATTTCAAATCTAAGTTCAGAATCCTCCCCCATGGTATTCAGTATAAGACCCATTTTCTTCCATATACAATTACCCCATCACTCTATGAACTCCAACCTTCACTCCCAGACCAAATTGACCTCATCAAAGCTCAAATTATTCAACAGTCATGTTCAAACTCTCATCAGGAGTTCCTTACCAAATGTTCTCATCCCTTATGGCAAAATCCACAGTTTTTTATTAGGCTTCCTTTCAAGCTTAATGAAGACATCAATCCCACAAAAGCTAGTCATACTGGAATGAATCCTGAACACAAGATGCTAGCTCAAGAAGAATGTGCTCAATTACAGGCCCAAGGATTAATTGAGCCCACAGACTCCTCATGGTCTTGCGAAGCCTTTTATGTTAATAAAAGGTCTGAACAAAAACGAGGCAAGCTCAGGTTGGTAATTAATTATCAACCCTTGAATCATTTTTTACAAGATGATAAGTTCCCCTTGCCAAACACCATGACATTGTTTGCCAATCTCCACAATGCCAAAGTATTCTCCAAGTTTGATCTTAAAGCAGGTTTTTGGCAACTTGGCATTCATCCTGAAGACAGGTACAAAACAGGTTTCTGCATACCAGACCATCATTATCAATGGAGAGTCATGCCCTTTGGTCTCAAAGTAGCACCTTCCTTATTCCAAAAGGCCATGATTAAAGTGTTTGAGCCAATACTTCAATCAGCTTTAATCTACATCGATGATGTGTTACTTTTCTCAAAAGACGTGGAGTCACATGCTATGCTATTAAAGCAATTTACAGAACTTGTTCGCCATCATGGTATTATGCTGTCTGAAACCAAGATGCACATCTGCCAAAAGGAAATTGAGTTTCTTGGAATGATTTTCACAGATGGTGCTTATACACCTGGCACCCATATAGCTGAAGAACTTCAAAAATTTCCTGATGGCCCCCTCACTAGAAGACAAGTCCAACAGTTTTTGGGCATTGTCCAATATCTCAGAAATTTTATTCCCCGAGTTGCACAGATGACAAGGCCACTCCAGCTCATGTTGAAGAAAGATGCAGACTCGTGGGCAGAAAAGCAGACACAAGCAGTCAAACAACTAAAGATGGCTACACAACACCTACCTGCTTTAGTCATTCCATCAACAGGGCAACGAATACTCCAAACAGATGCTAGTGACAGATATTGGAGTGCTGTGCTACTAGAAGAAAAAGAAGGTCACCGACACATATGTGGCTACAAAAGTGGGTCTTTCAAGGAGTCAGAAACCCACTACCACTCCACTTTCAAAGAGATCCTAGCTGTAAAGTATGGCATCCAAAAGTTCGAGTTCCACCTAGCAGCCTACCATTTCAAAGTAATCATGGATTGCTCCTCATTTCCCAAAATGCTACAGTTCAAGCGAAAGATGCTTCCTCATCCACAACTCCTGAGACTAGCAGAATGGTTTTCAAAGTACACCTTCACCGTCGAGCATATAAAGGGAAACAAGAATCTAATTCCAGACATGCTCACCAGACCACCCAAACCACAAGCATCACTCCTTCCCTTGATTTTTATGGCTTCCTCTTCCAATCCACCTGTCCGAGATTTCCCTACGGAAGACTTACCTCCCCTTGCTCAAGAAATGATCCTCAACCACACTCTCAACCACCAGGCTAAAGACAAACTATTTAGCCTTCAAGATCACCTCCTTCTCAACTATGATTCATCCTCTCTTTGCTTTCAAAGCTTAGGGATCCATCCCAAATATCCTTTCATCCACCTATTTACCTTCAAACCATCTGGCCTATTCCCCAAAGAACTCTACTTTTTCTTATGGTACCTTTGTCACCTGTATCATATTGCTATAGAATTTCCTATTGATTACTTTCTTGCTAGTTTTCACAGGACTTCCTGGCCAGCGGACTCTTGGTACTATACCTTCAAGTTCCTCACATGGTTTCATAATCCCACACAATGGATCTCTCTTCTCCAACAGGAAAAATCTCAATGGCCTCACCCACAACCTTGTTGGATTGAAGTGTATCAGAACACAGCCCGACCCAAGTCTGTTAAACAAGCCTTTGCTCATTTATTCTCTATTTTCACATTTCACAGACCTTTCAAGGCTTCAGCAGACAATTTGGTTATAAGCTTTCCACAGGCTACCCTCTACACAACACATCCATACTCCATGTATGAACAACCCCTTTCACATCTTCCAGAGCTCAGGACTATGCAAAAGACAATGTGCATCAAGAACAATATTATTCCTGAAGAACTATGGCCCAAAGGAATAGATCCTGACGAAGAACCTGGATATGATTTTTATGATCCTCACTATTCCTGTCATCTTCATGATCTGAGAATGCAGTACAAAAATAAAAAAATCAAGCAGATAATTCTGGGAATCCCAACACTTCTAAAACCACATGAGACGGAAATGCTTGCTGAGGATGACTATGACCTGGCCCTACAAGTCCAAGATAACTAATCAAGACCAGAATTTCTCTCCAGATCATGAGCCAATTATCAGTTGATACTTATCACTTATTATCTTAATGCTTTAAGTTAGTGCTTTTTTATGTGTTTTCTTATGTAAGCAATGATGTAAGCTAAAGTGAGTGCTTTTCTATGTGCTTTCTTATGTAAGCAATGATGTAAGATAAAGTTAGTGCTTTTTTATGTGCTTGTTTATGTAATCAATGATGTAAGCAAAGGCCTCCAAACTTGTATAAATAGAGGCTTGGTGTAAGGTTTGAGGGCAAGAGCCAAAGAGAGCTTCTCTAAGGCAAAGCCTCTCTAATAAAAATCTTGTTTGTCTAAATTCTCTCTTTTCAAGTTCATTCTCTCTTCTTGAAGTTCTTCCTTATAACTAGAAGCTTTGTTTATCATCCAATAGACATAAAACTCCAGTGAGCAGCTATTGAGTGCCCATAGTTTGGCCGTGTTGAGCAGCTCTGTCAGAGTTTTTGTCTACCATAGTATTAAAAGCTAAATTAATTCAATTTTAATGTGAGGGTCTTACATACATGTCAACATAGGGGTATCTAAGTCTTTTATCTAAATTATAATATTAATAAAAGTTATTGGCACACTGCATTGGTGCCCTTTGAGCAGCATAAGCAAGTGTCTTCTAATAGTTGAACACAACATTCTAGGGTAGCAATCCAAGCGTATTGTCATTCATTAATTTAATCCATTGACATTTGATGCAATTGATATATATCATATTTTGTCCTTGTTATTTTGTTTATTATTTGTTTTTTCTTATATTTTTCTTGGTTGATGTTTTTTCAATTTCATCCCTTAACGTTTGACTTTGTTGTAATTTACATTAGATTAGGTTGGATTTGATCGTCTCTTTTTTTTCTTTTATAAAATTATTTTAAAAAAGAAACTCATCAATTTTATTCATATAGATTTATCCTGATCTCAAGTCTCAGATCATTAGATGGGTTTACTAGGGGTTGACTTAGGTTTTTTTATGTTGATTTTTTCCATTTTTTATTTTGTAAGTTAAACATCTAGTTTATTTGAGAATTAAGTTCCATGATTTTAGTAGATTTAGTTTCAATAGAGTCATCCTAGTTGAACGAATAGATTGCAAATTTGAATAACTTGATTGGAAAGACTTGATTTTTTTTATTATTGTTATTTGACATTTTATTTTCTTATAATTAAAGTTTATATTTGTTTTCATTTTTCTTCTATTCTCATTTAATTTTTGCATCTCATATCACGAGACATGGAGTTGGGGTTTTCACCAAGGGTTGAGTCAAGTATTTATTTTTTAACTTTTTCTTTAAGTTATTTTATATCATTGCTGCGATCCAATTTTTAATTTAAAAGGGCTAAGATATATGAGATTGCACTGCACTTTCCAAGCCTAGATTGCTTAATCCACATTCTACCAATAAGAAACTCATTCTTGATGTCAAGAATTATGAGAACTTGAAGATTTTTAATCTTGGAAAGGATTTTCAAGCCCAAACTCCAATTTAATCTTAGATATCAATTTTGAAAACCAGAGCCTTGCCTTAGCTTTTCGATTATTCTGTACATTTTTGCAGGTTTTATAAAACGTGAATTCATTGTGCAGGTTATGCTAACACCAACTCATTTAGTCATAGTAATGGAATATGCAGCTGCTGGAGAACTTTCTGACGGAATATGCAATGCTGGTAGATTCAGTGAAGATGAGGTACGTATAGTTTGGAACCAAACACCGTCATGAATTTTCCCTTTTTCTCAAATACCCTCACAAATGGACACTTGGTGGGTCTCATGAATTTGAATATCAAGATTACTTCTTTCATCAAGTCGGTGGAACCTACTCACTCTTGATGAAATTAAAATCTCAAGATAATAAATGCTGAATACTATGCATGGAGCGATTTTGCAGTAGTAATTTATTTAGCACACAACACAATTACTATAGCCAGCAGCTAAGCTGAAGCTACTTGCAAGTAGCAACAAGGACTTTTCTAGGTGCCAAAGATGGCCTCCTTCCATGAAGCAAAGCCATGTTATCAAGGGAAAGGACATCACCTTTTTCCCACTTGAATTGGATGCTCTCTTCTTCAATGATTTGCTCACACCTTTTCACAAAAGTTTCTGGTATCTCTGTTCCATCTGCCAACATAGCTGAGCTGGTTTCCATTCCATGCATGCCGACGACTGTGTTGAACCGCATTCTCCTCCCTTTTCTTCCACCAAACACTTCCGTTAATGATCTAGGACCCAGTATTGTCTTCACTCCTCCACCAGGCAGCCACTCCATTTCCATCCCTAGAGCCTTAGCCCTGTTTCACATCATTTATGATCACGTTCCGAGTCTATTACACTAAACAGTATCGTTTGGAAATTCGTTAAGAAAATAACTAAGCTAATGTAGATGTGCATACCTTCTCCCAGCCTCTGCCTTGTCTGATGTTCCGAAAGCATCCTCCCAGCCTCTACCTCTCATCGACGATGTATCGTCTTTGCTGAGAGCTGTGAAAGTGTACTCCAGTCGCTTTGCCACAACTTCTTCCACTGCTTCAGGGAACTCCTCTAGCATCCTTTCTGTAACTCTAAAGCTTGGAACAAAGGGTGTCTGTCCACCTTTTGTTGGGGATATTTCGCAGAAAAACACCACTTTCTCCGGAGATTCGTTTATCTGTCAAAGTTAGACATGGTATAATTAATATAGATAGTTATGGAAAATTTCTCCTTGGATTTCTTGTGTTTAGTGCTTACAAAACCAAAAGACATGGAGGGAGTCAGGAGATTAAATTGAGTTTGGCTAGGACGGATCAAAGCATTGAAACTGTTAATCTTATTCAAAAACCTTTCCTAAATAGTGGCAATATTTAACTTACCAAAACCATTTCATGGTGGTAGTATAAGAATTCCGACAGGGGTCCCTCACTGGCAGTCCATACGCGTTTGTATACGTGTGTCCGCAGCCCAGGCCCTATGTAACGAATGTCATCCCAGTCAAAGGCCTCGATAATATCATTAAAGTCCTCAGCATTCTTCACATCAAAACCTCGAAGCAGAACAACACTGTTTCTTATGAGCACTTGCTCAAACCAGTCCTTGTTCTGCTTTAAAGCTGAGAGTAATGACTTTGTGTCACTCTTGTTGGGTTCTGGGGGTTGTAGCACTAGTGGCATGGTTTCACCATCATACTTGCATTGTCGTTGATCATTCATGATTTGTCTTTTGCAGTATTGGCAGCATCAGGTTTGATTGTTGATTTGGAAAGGGTTTGCTGGAATTATTTAATTGCCTTGCAGGTTTCATTTTTTAGGTTATCTTATCCCAGCTAGCTCAACCTTTTATTGTCTTTTTTAGCCTTTGTTTTTCTTGGCTTATGCTTTTTTTGTTAGTTAATTGTTTCCAATATTGCCATGTTTTTCCATTTTACTCTGCTTGCAGAATTTTATAGCGGTACAATTTTGTCCCGTGTTCACTTCTGTTTATTTACCTAAGTTTTAGTTGTTGTTGGCTTAGAGTAGAGCATATGAATTTTAGGCATTTTTCTTGATAGATGTAGGGTAAAAAAAATATTTCAAAGTAATTGGGGCTTAACTGTCATAACATAAATTGAAGGGTATATCTTTTTTCTTATGTCTAGTAGAATGAGGGGAAGAAAATGAGAAAGATTTTAATATATTTTAATATTTTTCTTACCCAATTGAATAAAAATATCAAAGTTAAAGTGAGATTAAGTGTTACCACAACATTCAAACATCAAAAACACAAAGATTTTGAGTATTATTGGAAGAAGAAATTGGAGGGAAAAAAGGAGCATTGGGCTAGCGGCAACAGTAGGAAGAAAAAGATTCTAGACTTTATGGTTAAATTGCATGATTTTCTTTATGAGATTTGGGTTAGGATTATTAGAAATATTTTAGGGGAAATGTTGAATTGATGAATGTGGCATAAAATCAGATGAAATGAGAGCTAATTGGCAAGACAAATGGAAAGGATAAGGGGAGCCCATAGGAAAGGCCATGGCTGGCCATTGAGGGCAGTAATTTGGAGGGAAAGATTATCTATTTTTTATATAATTATTGTATGTTTGTGTAATGAACTATTGAGCATGAAAAGAATGAGAGAAGTCTTGTTTTCCCAAGGCCAGGTTTCGGCCAAATGTATATGATACATAAGTTAACAACTAGGCATATTCTTCTCTTGACTTTCAGAGAGAATATGAGTGGAACAAGGGAATTAGGATCAATTTCATTCATAGGAGTTGTAGTTCTAGATGTGTATCATCCAAGGAAACCAGTTTCATTTAATTTGGAATTTTATAACTCTAGTTAAGGGTCATCGAACATGACTATGTAGAGTAGACTCTGCAAGACAACAAGTATGTCACTTTTGTGATGCATTTCATGAATATTAGGGGCAGAAATGGGTTCTCTCCCTTCATAAGAGTTGTAACACTATAAGTTATCTTTCCAACGAGAACAATTTTGTATAAAACGGAGTTCTATAACTCGTTATAGTGATAAACAAGCTAACTTGCTCACGCGATGCGCTGAACTTTTTTTTCTATGTATGAAACTGATTGATTTTGTTTGTTTTGTAATTTAATTTAAAATTTAATTAGTAAAATTATAATTGATAAAATTCATTAGAAACAAGTTTTTTTCCGCCTAAAAGTGATTAAACATTACTACTACTAAAACGTTTTTGAAAAAATCAGTTCAAAATGGTAATTTTTTTCTATGTAGAAAACTAAGTGTTTATATGCGTGATGTAATTGGTTATTTGAAATTCTTAAGTTGATTATTTAACTCAGATGTATAGCATTTAAAAAAAATATGAATATTAACAATTTTATTACATGTAACAAAATTTGGTGTTGACTATGGCGAAATGCATGACATTTTTTTTTTTATTATTGTAGATAATCTACATGTCTTGTCAACATGCAATTTAATATTTTTTTAATGTAATATGAGAGTTGAAATATCTTACATAAAAAGAAGATGCAGTAGTTACTTTTTTTTATAAAAAAAGTTGACAAATGATTTTTTGTCACAATTCTTATAGTTGTCATTTAACTATTATATACATGATTAATATTTTGATTATTACTGGTCATATTATCGATGACACCGTAGTTTTTTTTGTTAAAAAAAGAAATTATTATTTTTTGTTTTTATAAGATTTATTTGTCATATTATTATATTAAAAGTATTTTAGAAGAGTGATAGTAAATGATTTTTTTATTTTAAGAAAACATATAGGTCATATATATTAAAAATAAATGATTGTTTATTGGTCATATTTGTAATTTCCTAAACCCTAGATTAAAAACAAAAAATACACCAAAATATAAAAGGTTTTTTTTTGTATTTATCTCTAATAAAAGGCTATTTCCCATTATGAAAAAATAGATGTATAATTCATAAGTGAAAAATTTAATGTTTCAACTTTTAACTAAATCAACATCTTCATGAATTTATATCTAAATTTTTATTCTAGCTTAAGGCTAGGAATACACCAACATCTTCTGGGCCCTCTCCATGATATTTCATTATATATTTAAATGTTGTTGATTTCTTTCTCTCTCTTTTTTTGGGTGTAGAATCATAATTTTTCTATGATTGACACGTAAATATTTATTAGTTATGGACTACCTTGTATCTTGGCCAGGAATTGACCTAGAAATGAAATGATTTGGGAGGCTCAACTGAAACGATATTAGTCACAGTAATTGATCGCCTCACAGTTACTGTTCAATGCCCACGGCCGGTAGACATGGACCACATCATTTCTTTCTTTCTTTATAAAAATGAAGACGTTTTGGATACTGTTATATCGGTACCAATAGAACTACGAGTTACTTATCAATACTTTTAATTTAACTATTAGTTGCAATCAGAAGCAGAAGCGTATTGATATTGATCAGGCCTTGTCGTTTGACAAATATAATCTAATTTTACCCTGTTGGCTTTCTAGTTTTAAATTAATTTTAACATAATTTCCATGCTTCTTAGTAATTGCCGCTCCTTCCAAGGAGCGTGATTTAATGATAAAATAGTTTGAAATCTGTCCAGCAGGTCTCGAGTTCGAGTACAGCATGCGCTTCTCAAACCGACACAACATGTCTCGAGTTCGAGTAGGGCATGCATTTTTCAAATCTCACAGCAGGTATTGAATTCAAGTCATGACATGCACCTTTTATAGAGGCCTGGAACAACCGAAATTTAACTTGCTCACATGATCTTACGAAATAAAATAGAGCAATACCAAAGTTTAACTGGTTCACTTCACTTGGTCTCACAGAGTTAAAAGAGGGTAAGAGTATACTTGGAATCGAAACCGAAACAATCACTAGAAAGCAGATCATAAACTTGCTTAGGAAGCAAAGTTTTGATGCCCTGGCAAAAACCAACCACCGCCTAACCAACCTCCGATCTAGCAACGACTTCTCTCCTCATCGCATCTCCCCACCTCCCCACCCAACAACTGCCACACCCAAACCAAAAATAAAACAACCATGTTTGTACCCACAACTCGTAGCAAACCCACCTCAAAGAAATGAGCAACGAAAAGCCACGAGGCAACAGGGCCAACTCAATGGTCGGAAAACACCTGCCTCTTGGGCGAAAAAGTCAAGGTCACGAATGCCAACACCAGTGTTCTCCCTCGAACCACTCGGCAAGACCCCGCCAGGGGAGCAGCTTGTCATTCCTGAGGAGGCAATGGAAGACTCAGAGCAATGGTCAAGGTGCCTAGTAGGTTTCTTCCTGGTTACAAATTTCCTTACCATGCCATCAAGTCTATGGCCATGAGAGTTTGGAAGAGCAAAGGTCCGGAATCATGAATCGACCACGACCAATGGTTTCATACTGTTCGGGTTTAAAGATCGGAATGAGTTACGGGAGTCCTGGAGCAAGGGCCATGGCTTTTGGAGGTAAACATCTTATCCTCCAACAATGGAGCCCGAGGTTCCAGCTTGACACTAGCAAAATATCCTCACTACCGGTTTGGATACGCTGAGAGGACTTCCCATCCCCTTATGGTCCACCAAAGGTCTTAGCATGGTGGCTAGCATGGTGGGAACACCTCTCTCTCGCGATGAGGCAACTCATAAGTGCACCAGACTCGAGTATGCACGTATTTGTGTTGAAATAGATGCCACCCTCCCGTATGTGCACCAATTCCAAATATTAACTCCCTTGTCCTCGTCTCCAATCACCATACATGTTGACTATGAGTGGAAGCCTGCTCGTTGTAACACTTGCAAGGTTTTCGGGCATGCTCGCATCGAGAAAGATGGAAACATCACAGAGAAGGAGAACCGAGGGAAGCAAGATGGAAACATCACGAGTGAAGAAGAACCAAGGAAGTAAAGAAGGCAACGACATGCCTGGTCATTCAACATGAAGAAGGGGCTGACAATCAAATACACGAGCACACAACTAAAGGGAGGAACGACATGCGGTTAGACCCAAATAATCAAGCAAACCAAAATGTCGACCATCCCACGCCCTGAATCACACCGCCCCACGCAAAATATCAACCCAAAAGTAAAACCAACGGCACACCTTGCGTAAGCACACAAAAACAGCCACCCAACCCACCTTAACAACAACCTCGACCTGAAATTGCAGAGCCAACAGATCGGCTCGACAACACCGCTTCCTTAGGCAAAGAGAAGGACATCGCCTTGATTAAAGCAAAAGCAAAAGGAAAAGGGGCACTACACGCTAAAACAACTCAGGAATTGGCAAGAGCAATGAGGACATGGGTGAGTCAGCCTCGTCAGCTTCCGCGGGTCCTACAGAGGACAATGCAGAGGACCCTTCCTCTCCAACCCCAAAACAACACGAAAGAAGAAAGGGGAAAGAGTCGAAAGGTGGGTAACCACCAGTAGATCGAGCTTATCCATATCCCAAATAAATGTTAAGCATCGGTAGTTGGAATATCCGGGGCCTGAATAGTCCCAGAAACAAAAGCGGTCCGTGAGTGGACCACCAAAAATAGCTTAGACATAATAGGTCTTTTGGAGGTAAAGATTGCAAGCTCCAACATGCAATCGTGAGTTACTGGGTTAACCCTCAATAACTGGACTATCTCTCAAATGGGGATGACCAAGTTCCTAGCGGGATTCTCATTGGTCGGAACAAAGCCACATGCAATATCATCAGTAGTGCAGAGCTCGCAACAATGGTTAACTTGTGAAGTTCACAACCGATCCAACTCTTCTCCATACAAGATCACCTTCATATATGGCCATAACTCCCAGACAGATAGGCTAAGTCTATGGTCATATATCACCCACCACAACGACGACATTCTCCTCGGCGCCATGGTTGCTCATGGGTGACTTCAACGTCTGTAATGGAGTGCAGTGATCGTAATGCGGGTAGCACAGATTGGCCTGGTTACCAAAATGATTTTGGTAATTGCATGAGGGTTGCTTGAGCTAATGCAAGTTCCTTACACGTGTCTTAGGCTTACTTGGCATAATGGTCGGACAGTGGGGACAATTCAAAAAGCTTGATTGGACATTTGGGAATGCAGTTTTTTACCAAATGGAACACTGGCACAAACCACTTTCCTTCAGCAGCACCATCTCCGACCACGACCCAACGATCACATCTCTTCACGAGCATCCAAACAAAGCTAGGCCTTTCAAATTCCTTAACTTATGGGCTGGCAGGAGGAGTTTCTTCCATTGATCGCCTCCACTGGCAGCGAAGAAGTGGAAGGCAATCCGTTCCTCCAGCTCATCAACAAGCTCAGGCTAGTGAAGGAGCAACTAAAGAATTTCCACCATCTTCATTCATCCCACATTTCCAGGAGAGTCAAGATGTTACGGGAAGAATGGGGTATGGCCCAAACAGCTTTGGACAATAACCCTTCGATGCAAGCCTCAAGGAGCAGGAGCGAAGGTCGGCTCACCAAGACAACCAGTCGCTCAATGATGAGGAGAGCTATTACGGACAAAAATCGAGAATTCAATGGCTCAAGCAAGGGGACCGAAATACCAAATTTTTCCACAGATCTCTTTTACACAGAGAGGCGAGAACACAGTGGCCAAGCTTATTGATGAGGAAGGAATGTCCATCACGGACCCTCAACAAATGGGGAAGCATGCAGCCAATTACTACAATCAGCTCCTCAATTCCCTCACAATAACTATCAAAATAGTCAAATACACTTCCTCGCCGCCACCAAGACTTCGAGTGACCTGGCCATGTGCAAGTCTCGTGACGGATGAGGAGATCAAGGAAAGCCTCTTCTCTATTTCGGATGACAAGGCGCCAAGTCCGGATGGCTTCACTGCGCTTTTCTTCAAAAAGAGTTGGCCCATAGTCAAGCAAGTTTTTACAGCAGACTATCAGTGTTTTTTTCTCTACGCTATGCCTCCCTGAAGCATAAATTCCACCATAATTGCTCTAGTCCCAAAAGTTCGTAACCCGGATCGCATGTATGATTTTAGGCCTATCTCCTGTTGTAATGTAATTTATAAATGCATTACAAAGATCATTGTTGCTAGAATAAAACCCGCCCTTGACTCGGTTATTAGTAAAGAGCAAACCGCTTCCTCCCGGTAGACAGATCTCGGATGCTATCTTGCTCTCCCAAGAGCTGCTCCATAATTATCATACTAACTCGGGGAAGCCGATGTGCCATCAAGATTGATATCAAAAAGGCTTTTGATACAGATTAGTTGGACTTACATAATAGCAGAGTTTAACAAAATTGACATCCCAGCTCTCATGATAAGTCGGATTCACAAATGTATCTCAACCGCCCATTTTACGGTGAGCTTAAATGGAGGCATGCATGGTTACTTTAGGGCCTCAAGAGGTCTCAGCGTCAAGGAGATCCCCTAAGTCCCTATTTATTTGTGCTTGCTATGGAAGGGTTTCATGGCATTATGCAGAAGACAGCTCAACTCTCTCAATTCAAATACCATTGGCGCTGCGCCAAAAACAATATCACCAAGTTTGTTTTGCAGATGACCTCTTGGTGTTTTGTCATGGCAACAGGGATACAATCGGGATCATCAGGCAAGCTCTAGAGGAATTCTCGGATCATTCAGGGCTTAAAATCAACTTAGCTAAATCGGCTATGTACATTTCCGGATAACAAGGGTCGAAAAGAAGACATAGAAAGGGATGGTGGAATTAAGCTTAGTAGGGTCGCCAGTGAAGTATTTAGGCGTCCCCTAATTACAACAAGGTCGAGGAATGCAGATCGTGCTTCTCCGGTAGAGAAAATTACAAACAAAATCCACTTATGGACTAGTGCGACCCTAACCTATGCAGGAGACCGCAACTCATCAAATCGGTTATTTTTTCTTACCAGGTCTTCGGTCAAGCATCTTCATTCTTCCTGGTGCAACAATGAAGAAGATTGAAAGCATAATGGTCGCCTTCTTATGGAAGGGAGCGCTCGACGATGCTAGAGCTAAAGTAGCATGGTCCGACCTTTGCTACCCAAAAGAGGAGGGAGGATTAGGACTTAAAAGGCTCAAAATTTGGAACCGTGCAGAGAACCCTCGGGCATATTTGGAACCTCCTAACTAAGCGGACTTCCATATGGGTTGATTGGACAAATATAAACCTCGCTCAAAGACAGATCTCTGTGGGAAATTAAAATTCCATCTAGGCCATCTTGGTCATGGCGTAAGATTTTGCAAAGTAGAGACTAGTGCAGAGGGACTTTCAGGCTCATCTAGGAAATGGCAACCGCACCTTCATGTGGCATGATTACTCGGTCGCCAGGCTCAAGAAGAATCGGTGACTCCATTGACCCACACATTCTACAAAGAACATGTATTGGCTGGAATGCAAAAGTTTCGAAGCCATAAACAATGGCCAATGGATGTTCCTCGTAATGAAAGTAGGATGGGGCACATATGGGCCAATATTCCTCCCCCACCTCTCAACTCAGCGGATTCAGAAGAAGATCGACACATGTGGAAGCATCATGTTTCAGGGGTCTTCACAGTGGCATCAGCTTGGGAAAAGCTTCGGGATAGGAAGGCCATCAACCATTTACATGGGCTGCTTTGGTATAAAGGCTACCTTCCTCGTCACTCCTTCACCCTTTGGTTGGCCACTCAAAATCGTCTCCACACACTAGACAAGTCGGCAAGAATGGGAATTACTATAGATAAAAATTGCAAATTGTGCAATAGTGAAGAAGAATCTCACCGCCACCTATTCTTCCAATGCACATACTCCAAATCGACTTTGGACACTGCTTTGGCGCAGGGGCAGATCCAATGGCCTCAAATGCAATGGTCACAGCTCCTGCTTTGGGCAAGCACGGCCTTCGAAGGCAATGGCACCGCCAACAATCACATTGCAAAAACTATTCTAGCAGTTACAGTGTACTATCTATGGATAGAACGGAATGAAAGAACTTTCAAAAGGGTGCACCGATCTCCCCAGGTGCTTGGTAATGTCATAATCCAGTTCATAAGGGCGCACCTGATGAATACGGACATTGAAGGCCTAGTAAATGATAGAATTCAGGCCACATGGAACCTATGAAGTCTCATTATAAAGGAATTTCTTTTAAGGTTTTTCCTTTCTTCTTTCACGGCTAAGCTTTAGGCTCAAGCCTCTGTACTTAGGTTAAGGGGGGTATGCCCTCCTATTCTGTGTACATTCTCCCTCTTTGAATATAACGAAAGTTTTTTCAAAAAGTTTTGATGCCCTGGCATCTATATTTCCGACATTAAATGACCCAATTCACGATGGTCAATCAAAGCTCTTGTAGAGTCTCCCCAAGAATAAAGCAATTAATCATGGAAAATAAACCCCACCACGTACGTCCCTTCATTTTATATCTGGGTGTTTCCATGAACACAATTTTATTTTACATACTACACCTTACATTGCCGAAATCATGAAGATTCATTTTTCATACTATAAACAATTCTCAATCCTCTTAAATCTTTTGTATTCTTGTGTATTTAAAGTTTATAAAGGCAAATAAAACTTAAATGTGACTGATTTTATTTTTTATTACTAAACAACGATATTAAGATTTATTCTTACAAAAAAAAACCCTAATTTTTCATTAATTAAAATAATACGAGTATTTCTTGAATGAGATTATTGGAAAAGAGTTTGAATATATATAAAAAAAAAAAAGTGAGGAAACGGACGTTGCTTAGCCCACCCAACCTAAGTGAGATAGATCCATCCTCGAAGCATCTCTCTCTCTGAAGGATAATGATGAAATCAACTTAAGGACCAGAACAAAAATCATACTAAAACAGAACTGTTTAACATTTAAAAACTACATTAATTTCCAAATCTTGAATTTTCGCAGCATGTATGTGTGGTTTTCAAATATTGACTTCAATAAGGACTTGGAAGAAGGAGCACCGACTCTTTTTGGAATAAGAACATTGGCTAGCTGAAATGATGATGATTCAATCCAAGGATCTATGCAAGTGTATTTTGTTTATTTTTTTATTTAATTTAGCAGCAAATTGAAAAGCGAGTGAGAAATAATTGAAGAGAAGATGACTGTTTTTGTTTTAAATAAGAAAACGTTGGCGAATTAAGGTTACCCACCCTCTCTTGGCTGGAAATTTACTTGTTGGAAAAGAGAGGCGAAACTAACGCATCAGGTTGGCTAGCTCAGCAACAGCTGGAAAATCTGATGGCAGCCAGCCATGTAAGTTTCCATGCAAGTTGGGTCTCTGAAATTCCATTTTTTAACTTCGTTGAGTGGGTGTCAACATGGTACGTCCCGGCCGAGAGCTGAAGACTTTTCGACACAAACCACAGTCTTCCTACCTCGTAGCTTCCTTGAAGTTTTGTTTTTGGAAATCTTCACGTAGTGGTCGGGGAAGAGAGCCACGCACTTTGAGACCAACGAATGCAATTCGTCAAAGAAAGAAAAAAATTCTTATATTTTATTTTTCAACTTAATGTCAATATTTTTCAACTTTTTATTGTTTGAGATAAACCCTTAAAAACCCTTATCCTTAAATTAATTTTGCTTTTAAGAAAATAAATAAACATGTAGTGTATTTCATTTCTCTATGGATATCATATTTAAAATCTAATTTTTCTTTTTTTTTTGTAAATACTATTATATCATTTAATACCTATGTAAAGACTTAATTGAAAAATAATTAGGAATCAAATAATACATGAGCAGACTCTTGTACGTGTATCGTCAAAAACTTTGAAGAAGTTGAAGGATTTTAATGTGGGCGGCTGGCCTATCATAAGAGATAGACTTGTTGATTTTCTATTTTAAGTATCACCGAAAATGTTCAATATGCTTCTTAAAATAAAGCTTATGATACGAACTGTTTATTCATTTAAAAATAAAATGAAAATAAACTTATATTAAGAAATTGCAATTTGAAAAACTTTGCTCATGTTCTCTTTGTTTTCTATCAGCATGCATGACAAGATGGACCTAATTTGTTTCTTTAGTTTTAATATAAAAGTATTATTACTTAAGATTTAAATGTACTGACACAATCCATGCTTTGAGTATTTTATGAGGCAAAGAAGGAGAATTATTCTTTTTTCCCACTTGACCTAATATAAAATGGATGAAATACCCTTTTTCCATTAAAAAAAACCCACAATAGTCTTTCTCATGGAATATATTACCCAGATGATTTTCTCTTCATTTTTTATCGCAATAATTACACTGATCAAATCGCACCAATGAGAAATTTAGGGTATAATTGCAGCCAACCCCACTAGCACGACAGATAAAATAAAAGGAGCTGGTCGTGTTCATTGGCATAGAGCGCTTACTATTACTAATCTCATTATAAATAATATAAATTATATTATGCATTCTTCTTTATAAATTTAAATTTTTAGATAAAATGATTACATAATATTTTATCAGAATCTTGTTGATCCAGCAGTCACGAGTTTAAAATTTATCATCCTCATTTTATTTGATAAAAACCAAACGTTTTAAGCTCAAAAACTTTCATTTAAAAAATATATTAGATAATAATATAAATCATATTATAAAGTATCACTTACAAAATTAAATTTTTAAATGAGTTGATTAGGTAAAAATTATATTGAAACGGCTGCTAACGATCGATGCATAATAATTCGGAAAAGCATGAAACAACACGGCGGCGCCTAACAGCGCAGATTTCAAAAAACCATTATTTTGAATTTGTGTCGAGACTTTCAGGTGTACTCATGATTGTATTTCCTGGAAAATACATCGATAAGATATCTTGAGGGTTTTAACCAAACAATGTGCAGTTCTACCACACAGAAAAAGAACAGGGAAATATTGTTAATCTTTTTTTCTTTTCTTATATATTTATATATACGAAGAGGGGCCGGGAGGGTCAAAACAGGCTTATCATGCTCCTTCCATGTGAATATGTGAAGGGTTTGTGATGGTTCTCTTCTGGCATGATCAGCATGCAGAAAGGTCAATCACAGCACAGATTTCTATACTAATATCCAAGGGTGGCTATTGATTATCTCCTTAAATCTCACATGGGTGAAGAAAGTTAGCTTTAGACAATGATATTTGAGGAGGTGACATCAAGGGAAAGGAAGGGGCAGGTTCCCTCTCCAGGATTACAAAATTTACAAAAAGTCGAGGACCACCAAAGACCTCATCAATTTCATTTGAAAGACGTCATCATCTCTGATCTCTCGGACAATTATATGTCTCCGTCTTGTAAACATCCTATATATGTGTGTGTGTGTGTGTAGGATGTGGGCATCAAAGAGTGACATAGTTTAGTGCAGAACAATGTTGAGTGCACATGAAGGAGAAGATGGAGCTCTGTCGCTGGAAAGATGGCACCTAGGGCTACAAAATAATGTGTAGCAAAAGGTACCATCTTCCGCGGCAGACCTCCCCCCTCTATCCTCTACTAGCCTGCATCTAGTGCTGGAATGGTTTGGTCAACACACCAACTTCTCTTTCGTTCTTCAATTATTTATGATGGTGCCCTCATCATTCTATATTTAGTTCTGATCATCATGTTATTCTTGTGCCATGTCATGAATTTAGTTAATCATATGAGATTGTACTTTTTATGAGAGGTGAATTGTGAATAAATTTGAAAATATCATGTCTAGAAGTTATTTTTTGATCTTTTTTATTCAAAGTTGAAGAAATTAAGTCCCAGGTACCATTCTCACTGATCTCATGATATAATTGAACCTAGGCCGGCAAGATCCTAGCTACCTATCCCTACCCTGATGGGACCCGAGTTTCTTTTTTCATGGTCTGTGGTTTTGTAAGCGAATTACTATCTGATTTGGAAATGTAAAAACCCCAGAGCTAATTCTAATCTTTTTCCAGTTTTACAGATCTGTAGGATGCCTGTCGAGATTCATCAGGTGTGGTTGGCAACACCAGGAGTGCTCAGCCTTGCGGCTTCCTTTTTCTTTTGCTTTTTTTTATATACTATCTCTATCGTTTTTCAGACAAGCTAAGTTAATTAAGACCTCGATTAACGACACCTGAAGAGGCAAAGAGACACAAAGGGAGATCTGAGGGAAATTCAGAACTTCAAAATCACTTCAAACTTCCTCGCTTGTATATTCTAGTGGAGGATGAAAAGGGCATTCCCCTCTTCTCACTCTGGTAAGGAAAACACACCGCAACTTCTCCTGCTTCGATCCTTCTCCCCAAGTTTCAGTGGCCTTCACCGCCAGCAATGGGTGAAGAAAGCGTACCTGATCCAGCGGGTCACACTGACCGCTTCTCACGATCCATGCTTGTCATCATGGATACATCTCTCCTGTACCTCAACGCCTCAACCAAGTTTAACAGCTCTTGAAGATTATCTTTGAATTCTTGATGTATTTTATAGTTTATTTTGAATGAATTTTAATGTATTATGATTTTTTTATATAAATTGTAATGAAATATTGAGATTTGTATCGTTACATGGTAATCTAGGAGCATGAAGTTGCTAGAGATTTATGTTCTGAGGTTTAATAAAGTTAGAATCCATGACCCATGATAGAGTTAGATGCAACGTGATAATCCAAGGTGTAATTGATTGATTAGGAGTGGAATGTTATGTGTGAATGCGTCTATCTGCTTATTATTTGCTGATTATGAAATCTATAACAAACAAACACTATAATTCTTTTCATACCAAATAAAATTGTTTTCACTTTTACCAGAGAATCAACCCTAGGGTGTTATGATACTTAAAGGGTCTTGTTTAATAGAAGTTGAGATTGTTATTTTCATTAAAAAAAAAACAGAGAGAATTACTCTAAAGCTCCCAAGATTTGAAAATTAAATATTGGGGTTTGTTGCCAAATTTAGGTCCTAAAATAATTATCTTAGATCATAATAATCTTTTACACTTAATAAAAATGCATATTCTAGTTTAGACATGAAGACACAATAGATACCTTTATCATAAGATTAAAAAGAAGCACAAAGCAACTTTCCTTAAGTGAGGTGATTTTCAAGATAATCAACCTCTAATCCTATAATCCTAGAATCTTTGAAATACTTATTAGAATTTTTAATTATCATAAAACTAGATACTGACTCATTTAGAATTGTCAATATCAATCTTTTTGTCTTACAAATATATACCCTATAACGATATTATGAAGAGATTATATTTTCTAGAATTCATAAACCTTATTTAGCGGTGCAAATGATGAACAAGGAAGAGTTTTGGAATCATGAGTTGTTGAATGCAATCATTTTATTTATACCATGTGAGAAGAAATTAAAAAAAAAGGAAAAAAAATTAATCCTTGGAAATAATTGATTTTCATCTAAATATAACTCTAAATACTTTGACAAGTATATGTTAGTAGATTTATGCAATTCCATTTGATAATGATTATTTTGTTACTTTGATCCTATGTTTGTGATATTTGCATACTTTACTATGTAGTTAAACTCAATGAAAAACTATTATAAATTAACATGATGCTTTTTTATTCAAATCACTAATAAATTTTAGTCAATAAGGTATATTTCAATCAATAGAACCATAAGAAAACAACACAAATCACATGTGTTGTTGTAGAAATGTTTCTTGTAGCATAACGGTTACTTTAGTGAAGGTAAAACTTGACCACAATGTTTACTGGATGGTAAGGAATCCAATGAAATAAAATGGGTTATTCCTCCAAATCTACCCAAAATATAAAATAAAATGGGTTGGCGTCATCAAAAAAATCAAGGTGGAAACATAAACGTTTTCGAAAGCTTGATGTACCTTTTTTGTGCCAAAAAATGAATTCAAATGCGAATTCAAATGCAAATTCAATGCTAAAATAATTATGCTTTTTGGCTTAATTTTTACACAAATTTGTTCAACAACATTGTAGTAGGGTGTCTGCACTGTTCAAGTGACTGAACATTGAGTCTTGTCTGCAAGATTGAGAGGATTTGGGAAAATGAGATTTGGTCCCTCAAATTTTATTTTACATTTCCACCTTGATTAAGCCAAAGAATAATTAAAAATTGAGGGACCAAATCTCATTTTCCCAAATCCTCTAAATCTTGCAGACAAGACTCAATGTTTAGTCACTTGAACAATGCAGACACCCTACTGCAGTGTTGCAGATGAGTAGAGGCAACCCGTCACTACATGCAATGGGCAGCCGAAGGTTTGTCTCCTTTGCATATAAATATCACCGATCACAACATGCACCCGGGGGAGCAAAAATTTACAAAACACAGAGGGGAGGAAAAATGGTAGAGATTGCAACTGGAAAAAAAAAACTACAAACAACAATTAGTAACAATCCCCTTTTGATGTGAACCTCGTGATCACGTGGTCACACATCCCACAACCAAGAATGAGATCTAATCCTAGAAAGCTGAAATAGGTCTGATAGGAGTGTGACACAATGGAAACTTGCCCCAAGGTACCAGCATTATTGGAATGAGTAGAATGACACCAAAAAGTCAGTTAATCTTCGATAAGTCGGGTTCAGTTTGTTCAAGAACTAAAGAATGTAAGAATCAATCTCACACATAAACTGAAAAGTTCATAATTAAAATTAATCAATGGTTGTTGAAATTTAGAACATGAGTTTAAATAGTCTTTTAAAAACTAACCCTAATGGACCTCTTATGTAGACTTAAAAGATGTCCACTCAAAATTGACCTAAAATCCTAAATTGAAAAGTCCATGCCTTCATCCAAGCAAGCCTTGGATCGTAGCTAAATCAAAGCCTTAATTAAGTCCAAACAAGTTTTGGGCTGTAGCTAACAAAATTAAGTAAAGCTCATAAAGCTTTTCTTATAGTCTTCCATCAAGCCCATCAATCTCATGTTTCCAAGTTGTAGTAGGATTTTTTTGGCTCCTTTGTTGTCCTCATTTCATGGCTTAAATATAGTTGGGCTGGACCACTTTTGCACATAGATAAGATGTACTAGGGTCTCCTCTTGATACTTCAATGGTCCTTGCAATTCTTACTCGGTTGACACCTTCAAAACCATGAATCGAGCCCCTAAACATGTTATAAGTTCTTGTTGGTGTTTCTGGACCGATTCGTATCATTCCCTCTCTCCTCGAAAGGATTCAACCTTAAATCAAAATTGTTATGTTATTGATGGCTCGACAATCAATACACATCCTCCATGTTCCATCCTTCATAGGCATAAGTAGCATGGGTACAACACACGAGCTTATACTCTCACGAATATTTCTCTTATCTATGAGCTCTTAAACTTGCCTTTGAAGTCCAATCTCTGGATTCCTTCTATGGGATGGTCGGTTAGGAATGGAAGCTCCACGTACAAAATCAACCTGATGCTCTTTCCCTCATAATGGTGGTAATCCGCTTAGAGTATCACCGGAGAACAAATCATCAAAATCCTGCAACAAAGAAATAGCAATATAAGCACTATATGATCAAGATCATTAGTATTAAAGTAAGCCTATTTGTACACAAGTAAAATCATTGGCTTGTTAGTGAGATATGTAGATCTGACCTCACCCTCTCTAGCATAAAAACTTCGTTGTTTCTTTAGTTTTTCCACACAATTTTTATCACTCTTCCTGACTTTCTTCACTCCTATTGTCTTACCTCCAATCCACTCTCGACCATGTTTGGGTGTTTTTGAGTTGCGGTTGAATGGTCTGATATGTTTGTGTTTGGATGATTGTCTGAATGGGTTGTAGTGGTTTGGATTCTGGTCGAATCCGATGGTCTTCTCTCCCTTTGATCCTCACCTTGATTTTCTCTCCCCATTGCCTCATCATACTCATGTTTTAGCTTTATTTGATCACCATACACCTGTTTAGGTGTAAGAGGTACAACAGTGATGGTCTTATCATCTTTTACAATGATCTATATATTTCTAACATCATCATGAATTGCCTTCCTATCATATTATCATGGTCTTCCCAACAAGATGTGGCTTGCTTGCATTGGTACAACGTCGCATAAAACTTCGTCAACATGTTTCCCAATCAAGAATGGAACCACAACCTGTTTAGTCACTTTCACTTCACCACTATCATTCAGCCATTGCAATCTATATAGTTTAGCATGCTTAACAGTACTCAAATTCAGTTTACTAACAAGGGTTGTACTACAAACATTAACACAACTTCCACTATCAATAATTAAACTACACACCTTTTTTGTGCGTAACAGTAGCGTCAGGAAGATATTCTCTTTTGTTGATTAGATTCACCTTCCTTGACCAGTAATCTAAAGTGTAGACCTCATAACCAAGGACCCCATAACTGGTAATGCTAACTCATTCCCTCACTATCCTTCAATGGTGACATGCCTTCACAATAAAGTTTGTCACTTACAGATTCCATATCACCATCATATCCCTCTTCACCCACATCCGAAGTTTTCATCAACAAACACGTCAAAATCAGATCTGGTATTTGGAATGGCCTTACAGATCATATTTCCTCTGCGATCTACCCTAATATTTTATTTCTTTATCTATTTCAAATCCATGTTCATCCTAGACAAAAACTCGAAGTTCTTGACATAAGCCTCGCAATTGGAAAGCAACATCGGCGTTTAGTGTCTCCGATTCGTTGTTTTCGGACATTCTTTAAATCTGCAAATTCAATTAGTCACAAAAATATATCCTCACACCTCTCGTGTATCACACACATAAAAATCAAGGTTTTTCACTCTAATATACTCACTACGCCTTTTACCTCACAACTTGCTTTCTTGTGGTTCTTTACGTACTTAAATCAACAAATCGAAGTCGATGAGCCTTTGTAGTGCACTCTAATTATGAATTTCAGACTCAATAATCAATAAAAATACTGAAAACAAAGTAAAACAAAACTACGATTATGATTTTGCGAGTAACACTCGCAAATCAGTATAAATTATGGACGATATGAAGACACGAAATAAAATAGAAGCAAATACTAACGAAAACAATTACTTGACTCCTAGATAACACAAAATAGAATAAAATAGATAATTGGACAAAACTAAAGATTAAGGATCACATTTTGAAACTTGAGCGAAATTTAACCTCTAACGCAATTTTTACATAACGTAATTGAAACCCGGACCAAACGACCTTGAAATGTCCTCAAATTTAATATTTATTATTCTATTACCATATTAAAAGCAACGCTCAAATTATAGGTTGTTCTCGTACTTCTATGTACCCACCCCGTGTGTGATCAATTTAAGACAGAAATGAACCTTTAATTGAAAACTCTAGTATACAATAACCAAATAATCCCAAATTTAATATATTATGCGATATCAACCCGGAGACATGGACTATAAAGTTTCAATTGATTCTAAAGTGTTTTACGAAGGTTTACTAAGATAGTGTTTCTACGATGGAAATGAATCTCGAAATAAACCTCAAGATACCAATATTAGAATAAGCAAAAATCTGAAATATGATTCTTTCTTAACCCCAATATACTGAATATGAATTTTTAATTGATTTTGATGTGGTTTGCATATGTTTCCCCATAGTAGTGTTTTACGTGACAAAATTTCAATGAGTCTTCAAAATTCAACTAATGCATGTATCTCTCTTTCTTTTCTTTTCTTTTTTGTTAATATACGAAAATGAAGAGACAAAAAATGATGAAATATAACTTCTTTTTTTATTAAATGATGTTGACACGAAGAACAAGGAGATGAATACAAACACTGGAAACTTTAAGGAATACTAAAAAAACACAAAAATAACATAATGGTATTACCTTGTTTCGGAGCCTAGCTCTGATACCACCTAATGTGAACCTCATGGTCACATGGTCACACAACCTCCAACTAAGAATGAGATCTAATCCTGGAAAGCTGAAATAGGTCTCATAGAAGTGTGGCAGAATGGAAGCCTGCCCCAAGGCACTAACACTATTGGAATGAGTAGAATGATGCCACAAAGTCGGTTAATCTTTGATAAGTCGATTTAGTTAGTTCAAGAACTACAGAATACAAGAATCACTCTCACATAACTTACCCTAATGGACCTCTTATATGGACATAAAGAGGTCCACTCAAACTGACCTAAAATCCTAAATTGAAAAGCCCATGCCTTCATTCAAGCAAGCCTTGGATCGTAGCTAAAATCAAAGCTTTAATTAAGCTCAAACAAGCCTTATGATTTAGCTAACAAAATTAAGTAAAACCCATAAGGCTTTTTTATAATCTTCTATCCAGCCCATTAATCCTATATTTCCAAGTTGTAGTAGGATTTTTTTGGCTTCTTTGTTGTTCTCACTTCATGACCCAAATAAAATTGTGTTGAACTCCTCCTGCACATAGATAAGATGTATTAGGGTCTCTTCTTGATACTTCAATAGTCCTTGTAATTATGACTGGACATTTAATAAGTCCTTGTTGGTATTTTTGGGCTAACTTGCATTACCTTTTTCTTCCTCGTCATTGGTAGCCACTCCCCGTCACTAGCGGTCTCTCAGTAGCATTGAACCTAACAGACAACGATCAAGCAACAACAAACCAATATCGGTTATCAACTCCCTGTCTGGCAAGCACTAGAGGCGAGCCTTTCATGTCCTCCAACAATGGTAATGGGCCTCCGGAAATGCAGTGGCATATCTCTCTCTCCTTTCTCCCACAATGTCTTTCTCTCTCTCTCATCTAGCATGAGTTTCGATGCCTTTCTTTGCTACCATTTCCAACATCATCACCATAGGAAAAACCACCTCGATCTCATCTACCCGGTGACAGATGACAGGTATGTCGATCATTACCCTCAAAAACCACCACTTCACTATTTATCATTTTGGTGAAAAGTGGAGGAGTGAATTAATTCACTCCTCTGTCCCACAAATCTGCATGTGAATAGTGGAACTTACACCCATTGTTCACATGTAGAATAGTGGATTGGAAGCCCATCCACTTAGGTTAGAGTGTGGGTTGCTAGCACACAACAAAAAAATAAAATATATATATAATTATAAATATGCATTAAAAATATCTATCTTAAAAAATTATAAAAAAATGTTGTTTTCGTGCATATGGAAAAATTTCAAAGTTTTTCCAAGCGTATTTTTTATAAGAATAACAAATATAGCATATTTCTAATGTTTTGAAATGAAAATTGGATATCGTAACTAGTTATGATTATCCATTGGAATTTGGCCCAAATATAAAAAAAATATTTTGTTTTAGTTATCTCGATGTAAAATTAGATTGTAAAGTACACTCGTCGATAGTAAAAAAAACATTTTTAATGCAGTATAAAATCATATTGTAAAGTACACGTGTGATAGTGAAAAAAATGTTTTTTTCATAACGTAGTGTAAACATTTTTTGGTTAGGTTTCAATTACAATTAGGTAGAGACTCTATCACGAAGAGAGGTCTACCTCGATCTATACAAAATACAATGAATAAAAAAAATAAAATTTAATAGGTTATTGGAATGATGCAGCTTGAATGAGGTAGGGTGCATTGAAATGATGTGTCTTCTCCTTACACAACAAGTCCTCTAACCCAGACTCTCGCATACCAATAGGTTATTCTAGTAAACTTAATACTAGGTAACGACTCCTAAGATATACGGTTGTTATTTTATAGCTATAAAACACTCCTCCTTTAATCGTGCATAGTCATTACCTATACAAATATTACTCCTCCTTTTTTCACTCTAGGGATGGCGAAGAATGAAAAAACATTGTCGCGACAAGGAGTAATATTCATATTATATTTGTATTTTTTGACAAAATCAGCCACCAAATCTTTTCACCTTCGAATATTGATTAATTTTTAGATTATTTTAATATTAAAAATATATTTTATATATAAAAATATAATAAATAAAACAACAACTCTTCTTTTTTTATTGCACCTCCCGCCTCACACCCACACACCAGCCCTGCTCTCCCAAACGCACGGAAAGCAGCAAATTGCAGGTTTGGCAAATTTTTGGGGTGGGGACTCACCAGGTTTTTCAAATCTCTATATTAACCAAACACTTTTTTTTTCTACACTACTAGTCACACCACATTCCCAAACACCTTCTAAGACGTTAGAAGAAGTTTTCAGAAATCACCTTGCATGTTGCCCACAAATTGTAGTGATTCTAAGGTGTTGGTGCATCACTGCTCTCAAGTAACCGAACTTGCAATTAACAACAAAATCAAGGCTAAAAGGCTTAAATACCTCTTACTATAATGAATTAAATGTCTTGCATTTTAGTGTACATTTGTAATATTATTGTTTATGAAAAAACAAAATACTTAAATACCCTACCCGAGACCACTAGTTCTTTTTACTCACGGGGTATTTTAGCTATGTTATTGTTAACAAAATATTGAATAAACAAAAATACTCTAAAAAAAAATTAGTATTGACTATTACACCTCATGAAAATGCCAAAATAACCATGGTCCAAAGACATAAAAAAAAATTTTACAGGAAGATCAACATGGTTACTACAATGTAGAGTTGAATAAAAAAATATGTAGGGGGCTACAATGATTCTTCCTTCTACTTTAGTTGTTTGTTAATTATAGGTGAGTAGAAATGTGGTTTTGTTTAAAAGAACTAATCTTTTAGTAGTAATGGTGATAGAAGAAACACGTAATTGATTTTTTCTCTTTACCTAAATAAATTATAATTAGCTAGAAAATAACTAAGTGTCCCATATATTAAAAAAAAAAAGATCTAGATTTATAATTCAATAATTTTTATGTGATTTTATTTTTTATTTTATTTTAATTATTCGATT
Source organism: Salix exigua (assembly GCA_032356905.1). Taxonomy (NCBI): domain Eukaryota; kingdom Viridiplantae; phylum Streptophyta; class Magnoliopsida; order Malpighiales; family Salicaceae; genus Salix; species Salix exigua. The sequence continues at coordinate 11,109,321 of CM063604.1, forward strand.
CTTGGATTTTTTTTAAAAGTATTTTTAGAGTTTCAACAGTAAAAATAATGTCCCAAGTATTATTAAGTTTGGGGTGATTTATGAATATTATAAAAGGTATAAAGCTTAGGCAAACTCAGGGGTAAAATAGTAACTTGGAATCAGGGGTATTTTAAATTTTTGCATTTCTAAGGATAGTAAAATAACCATCATACATCCTAATTAGACAAAACCAAGTTTTGTCTGTAGGGATATCACAATACTTTCATATTTTTTTAATGAACGGTAAAATAAATGTGTAAATACTTATACATAAAAGAAAAAAATACAAGAATTAGTTGTAAGGGTGTTTAGGTAATTGACAAATTTTTAGATACATTTAAACAGTTAAATAAATGTGTAAATACTAGCATCCCCCCATAAGATACAAAATACAAGAATTTGGTTGTAGTGGTGTTTAGGTAATTGACCATTTTAAAATATAAATTTATGTCGAATACTGTAGGCCCATTCGTCGGGTGCACCAACCTTTTTTGGCCTCTCGCTTCCTTTGGACAGCTCGTGTGGCCAATTCAGGCGGTAAAAAATGTTCATTTGGAGTATCGTTGGAGAAGCCTCCATGTCCTCCACCTTATGGTGGATCATGTTGCATCCCAAGGTTGCCGGAAACGTGTGGGTTGACATTCAAAAGTTTTTTCTCCCTTTTTTCTCTCCTGCAGGTGAAAGTGCTCGGCAGTCCCCAATGTTGTTGGTATTTTCATTTCAGTCTCTTATTTTCTATTGTGTTGAATGGTCTTGATTTCTGTCATAGAAGTTCTGATTTGTTTCAATTTTGTCATTCGATAGAAATTTGTTATATATTTAGGTTTCAATTCGGTCTTTATTCTTTTAATTTCTGGATTGTATTGAAATCCCTTAATGTGTTTGGTTTAGAGGTTTTGATTTTTTCAATTTCAACCTTTGATGGCAATTGATATATATTTTATTTTCATTTCAGCCCTTATACTTTTAATTTTTAATTTCAATTCCTTTATTTGTTTTTTATATTTCTTAAATTGTCCCTATTTTTGTCCATGTTTACATGTATATGATCTTAGTTTTTAATTTTTATTATTTTCTCTTTTGTTGAGGTAATATTTTTTTTAAATAATTTAAATCATAAATTTTAGTTTGTGATTGTGATCATTTAAAAATTTATATTTCTTTTTTTTCCCTTTGATCTTTCTTTTAATTTTTTTTATTTGTTCTTCATGTCAAATGATTTTTTCAGCTAATTATATTTTTTTTCTCATTTATGTTTTTATTTGCCTTTTCTATTATAGTTTTCATTTTCTTATTCTTTGATAATTTTCTTCTTTCCATTATTTATGTAATAATAGTAATAATAGTTATAAAATTGTATAGTTTTTTATATTCCTCAAAATAATTTGATATTGTTTTTTGTTTGAGCATTAACAATAATGATAATTTGTTTTATTATAATCATCATAAGAATAGTGACATTATTAATCATACTAATGATAGCAATTGTTATTTATTATAATGATTATTGCGCTCATGGTGTTAATAATTATGGCTTTGATGATAAGAATAACAATAACTCATAAAATAATATAAAAAATATCAGTGATGACAAAAAAATATAATAATGATAATAATACTCATTATAATTTTGATATACTAATAAAATTAAGGTTGTTGATTATCGTGATGAATATTGTGATAATAAGTACAAGGATTATAACAATAATGATGGTGACAACGATAACATTGTCAATAATAATCAGAATATTGATTATTTACAATAATAGTTATATTGGAAGCTATAATAATTGTGATAATTTAACAGAAATTTAACAATTATGATAATAATAGTAAAAATAATAATCTAAATAATTCATTGATCGAAGTTGTTTTTGCTAAAAAAAAATTACTTTTACAATATTTTATGTATATATATATTTTAGATTTAATATCACGTAAACAAAAAAAAATGAGGCAACACGTGAACAAAATAGATAGATAAATTTGCCCAAGTTATCTACAATGAAAAAAATACACGAGTCACTTCTCCTGCATTTCGCCGCAACCAGAACAAGATTGTTTATATATATATATATATATTTCAGATTTAATATCACGTAAAAAAATATGAGGCAACACGTGAACAAAATAGATAGATAAATTTGTCCAAGTTGTCTACAATGAAAAATATATACGAGTCACTTCTCTTGCATTTCGCCCAGCTAGAACAAGATTTTTTAACATGTGAAAAAAAAATTTAATAGTCCAATTTTTTATTCTAATAATGTTATACATCTTAACAAAATAATTAACCTATTAAACTTTTGATTATTTAGTTTCTTTTGAATTTTCATCTCATTGTGGATAATATGTTTAAAATAATGATGATAGTTATTTGAAAGATATTTTTGATAGTAATAATGATAGTGGCAATGATAGTATTGCCACTGATAATTAAAATATTATTTATTTGCAATAATATTCATAATAGCGGTTATAATAATTATGAAAATTTAGCAATCATAATAGTAACAATGAAAATAATAATCAAAATAATTCATTGAACGATGTTATTTTTTTTGAAATATTGACTTTTGTGACTCTTTTTTGAATGATATTTGAGATTTAATATCACATAAACAAAAAATACACAACATTACACGTAGACAAAACAGGTAGAAAAATTGTCAAATTATCTGCAATTAAAAAAAATGCCTTGCGTTTTGCTGCAACCAATACCAAATTTTTTAACATGTAACAAAAAATTTAATGATCCTATATTTTTTTTTATAATGTTATACATCTAAGCTAAATAATCAATTAAAAAAACTTATGATTATATAGTTTTATATGTATTTATTTTACTATAGATAAGACATTTAGAATAATGATAATAATTATTTTTAGGATTTTTTTCTGTAAACATACGCGAGACTAATTATATATTATAATATTTTTTTAATTAACATCTTAAAATATATATAAAAAAATGAGCTAATTTTTTTATATATATAAATCTCACATTTATTTAATCTCAGAGTTCTAAAATACTTTTAATATAATAATATGAAGAAAAAATCTGAAAAAACTTATCTTCAATAAATTTTAGTGGTCTCATTTTTGCTATATATCAAATAAATTATTCATCAAATAATTAAAACATACTTAACAAACAACATCACCCAAGTAGTTAAAACAAAATCATCAATCAAATTATTTGTTGAATAAAACAAATTACTTATTTGTGTTAAAATTCATCGATTACAATTTTACTATTTACTAATGAAATAATTCATCAAACGAATAAAGCATACAAAGCAATCTATCAGTGTTACGCGAAATATATGACTCATTTTCTATAAATTTTATCGATTCCAATTATACAGTCTACCAATTAAATAATTATAAAAAAAAATTAAAAATAGCAACATTCAATCACTTTTAAACAAAAAAAAAACTTATTTATAACTGATTTTATAAATTATAATTTTACTAATTAAATATTAAAATAATCGATTACAACACACAATCTATCAGTTTTCGACATGCGGGCAAATAACCCTGTAAACTTCTAATTCATGTGGTGATTCTTAAAGGTGATATTTTTATACGCTGTTTAGCATTTACTATAAAATAGACCTTCAATCGTGTAAATGATCTTAACAAAACATGGGTGCACTTTCTAAGAGATTGCCCAGTCCGAATTTAAAAGTAACCAATGAAGGCATCAAAATGAATCCAGCAGTTTTCTTGCCCTATAGCCGCCACTCTTTTACCAAATTGCTGCTCTGTTACACATAAAGCAGTTTGATGCAAGGAAATGATACAATAAAATTTCATTACTTCCCCCCTTTTAATCTAACATTAATTAGGCCAGATGCACTTCAACCTCGTCATCAATCCAGCACAAGATATTGGGTAAGGTGAGGAGTGTGATTCAACCATGGGAAATACAGGGACTCGAAAAAGGGTAACAAAAAAAAAACAAGTAAATTGGACTGCCTAGTCACATGGATAAGTTGTGTCATCTATACCATGATACTGCTGTGGAGAAGTAAACCCAGCTGTGTATACTCCACACAATTCATCTCTCTATACTTTCGTCCCTGCTGAAGTACTACAAATTACCTGAGTCAAAGCCTCTCTGCTCTTCTGAAGAAAGCAACCCAATGGCATCAGAAATATCTCTTTGCTTTACATATTTGTTATTTGCACTGCCTTGGTCGAAAATTTTCATTTGATAGCAGAGTGGTCATCAGTGTCTCCAACCTTTTAGCTCCAGGGCCAGGTCTCAGGACAGTTGTATTGCCTGTAGCAGAGCATGGATCGGTCCCATTCTCTCTTCTTCCTATGCACCAACCACCAGGAGTAAACATGCCTGGACCACGAGACAAGAGCTCAGAATCAATTTTGTCAAGCACGGGATCATCTTGGGGGAACTTTCTAGCAAATGGAGCATTGCTGTCAATCATCCTTTGCATGTCAGCAAGGTTTAGGTGATGTGGATGCTGCTTTGGTGGGTTGTCCCAAGATATGAAATGCAGGTCGCTGTTCACAGTGGTGTTCAGAAATTCTTGAGCATTGCAAATGACAGTGTGGAAGTAACCTTCTGGGGAAGATATAAAATTCGCATAGTACATTAGTACTGTTCGAGGTAAATTGTCCCATCCCCATATGGTATAATCAATAAAAGGCCGAGACAGCACCATCCAGGCAGAACCTAAAACAGAAAACCAAAGATGAATTATAATGGGGACCATGCAAACAATTACATGAATGATTCTGGTGTGATATAAAACAGAAACACTCAGAAAAATATTTGCACCCAAAATATCAAACGACAGCTCGCTGTTCATCTAAAGAACTCAGGGTTAAGATTAGTGGTCGTGTGGTCCAACAGTGTAGATATAAAAACTGATGTTCATCACAGCCTACAACCCATTATACTACATATTCCACAATTCTTTCCACCATGCAGCAAAGGAAATCAAGAGGTCAGCAGCACTTCTTGTAGGCTGCAATAGTTCATTTATTTTTAACATAGTAGAGCTGAAGCTGAAGATGGCCTACATCTAAAGAAGAGAAGTCAACCTTTCTATATGCCTACACTTTCCTACTCTTCTCTTTCTATCCACCTTCATTAAAGTATGACTTGGCTCCCTTTCCCTTAATAAATAGAACCTTTTCCACTATACCCCTGTTCCAATCTTTGCTTGGAAATGGAAAGATCATTCGAAGCCTGTACATAGTGAGACCAGAAGTTGCTCCAGCTAACCAAGTGGAATAGGTACAGCTAGTCAAGCTAAGGCTCCTCCTTATACTAGCTAAATCAACTTAAGCAAAGGAAGCTGGTTCTAGTTCAGATTTCTATACTCGCTTAAATGCATATGAAACACCTCTGGAAATTTTCAGTGGACATGCTTTGGGATCAAAGATCCAAAAAACAAAACCCATCAGGCAGCCCATGTTCCGTATCAAGCTCCAGCAAATAAACTGATTAGAAATGCAGTTCAACTTTAACAAGATCCAATCAGGAGGGAGAATGATTTCACAAAACCCTGGAGGGTTCAATAAACCCAGGAACCTCATTTTTTTTTTATTCATTTACTATAAGTATTGTCATTTATTTATTTTGTATAAAACCCACAGGATCCCAATTTCACTTTCTTTCAACCTGACTAAACAAAAAGTAAGCCAACAGATACTAAAACGCTTCACTAGTATCTGTATAACTTAGATCCCAATGATGAACAGATTATCTTCAAGACCTCCCTTGCTGTAATATAATTTTGATACAACATCAACTAATGGTACAGAATTATATCAGAATATTTAAATGGTGAGATAGAAAAATATACTATGAAGAAGAAGCACACACTGCACTCAGAGTTCACGACATGTACATGCCCTGTACTTGTGAACTCCAGGTTATTGATAACAAAGTGCATATAGGAGAATTTTTCGGTCTCAATTCTAATACAAAGCTGATTGCCAGCAGGTCATCTATTTATAGAATGATTGATCCAGCAGTACGCAATTGCTTGTCAAAGAATGGCATTTAGAACATTCATCTCTTGTTTGCTTGTTATTAGGACTCATCTAATCATACAGCACAGCGTTTCCAACTAAATTGTACCCATATGGTATAAAAGCAATGAAAAAAAGGAAAATATTGAATCTAGGACGTAGGGAGTGATCACTTCCAAAATTTGTGAACATGAGAACAGGAATCTCAATGCAAATTGGTCTCAATTCAAAGATACAAGACAATGGCATTCATAGTCACCAAGATGGAAATAACAAAAATTACATGCGGAAGACGAAGCTCCACAATGGAAATTGCACGTACCACATCTGAAAAATCAAAGAAAAACAGGCAGCAACTAACATTCGTTAAATCCAAGGATCAAAATCTCATACCTGTAAACAGTTTAAATGCTGTTGGGACACTCCTCCTCTGTGTAATCCAAAAGACATCAGCTTTCTTTGTCATATACAACCCCGGATCTATAATTACCGGCTTCGCCCTTTGAAACCTACAAAATGATCAACATCGAATCAACAAATATACAAACAAAATAACCAAAGCAACAAAATTGACAAAAAGAAACAAACTATACTCACTCTTTCCATCCAATGTTACTTGTATGATCAATAAAATTAAGATCCCTTGGCAGATATGAAAATGTGTGCAGCAGATCTACCAGAACGAGTAATAAAAAAACCAAGATCAAAATCCGAACATTAAAAACAAATAAAAAGAGTGAGTATACCAGAACGAGTAATAAAAAAAACCAAGATCAAAATCCGAACATTAAAAACAAATAAAAAGAGTGAGTATACCAGAACGAGTAATAAAAAAACCAAGATCAAAATCCGAACTTGAAAAACAAATAAAAAAATCGCACCCAAAACAGAGCTCAAAGAGAAAACCAGTCACTAAACTTACCATCCTGTGTAACAAGTGGATAATCAGATGCACTAAGGTTAATAAACCAATCCCAATCCCCGCCTTCTCTCAACAAGATAGCAGCAGCATGTAATGTATTGGCTACCATGGTGGGTCCTCTATAAGTAACAAGATTCGCTTTGGTAATCATTCTTACATTGCAAAACCTGAGAAAAACAGGGTGGTCTTTAACAAAATTGCTTAGATCTAATCTCTCCTCAGCCGATGATTCCCTGTCCAAATGAACAACATATTGGTTGTCGGGATGGTAGAGGGCCTGTAAAGTCCGCTTCAACATATTGCCATCACCGGCGGAGCCAGATATCAAGTAGGCAAAGCGAGCGGGTGGAGGGAGATTCGAAGTGGGTAGTGGGTGGATTTTAGTTTCAACAAATTTAGAGCTGAAAGAAGAGAAAGAACGGTAGAAAGGAAACAAAGACATGCCGTCTGAGGTGGTGATTGTTGTCAGGAAGAGAAGGAAAAGAGAGACTATAGAGCCAATAGCTAACGGAAAGATCCATTTTCTTTCCATGTTTTGGTGGTGGCGCAGGTGCATGTAATAGCTTTTCAATCTCTTCATTTTTCTTGATTTGAGTTTTTATCAAGAAGAAGAAGAAGAAGAAGAGGTTGAGGTTTTCTGGCTGGTAAGGAGTGGAGTTTGGGAGTTATTATTAGGTGGGGGGAAGCGGATAGCGATAGGGACAGGAGAGGCGACTTCGTTCCTGCCGCGACGCAAGGGCGAAAATTGGTCGTGGTGCGGTGATGAGAGAGAAGAATGACCAGGCGGGGCGGGGTGGGGTGGGGTGGGGGGCTTATCACCTCTTTTACTCATTGCAGTTGGTGTTATTAATGAGCGAGCATCTGCGATCGCTATCAATCTCGTTCCGGCCCAGTCTCTAATTTAGTGTTTTGATTTACCAGGTTGGTTCCTTTTTGCTCTAATTAATTTCTTATCATCCATCTACCAATCAGAAATACTTTAAAAGGCATTTGTATTATTATTATTATTATTATTATTATTATTAAATAATTTGTTGAATTTATTTTATCAACTTAACTTGACCGGCTTGGCTTGCGTCTCGACGAATCTCATAGATCGTCAAACTAATAATCATGTAATCTACCCAGTTTAATGTTTTGATTAATGATTTAATGTGGCAGGTGGTCCGTCTTAAGAATTATTTCTTATAATTAAGTTGTTTTTTATGACGACGTGATTATAGCATCTACCCCTAACAAGTAACTTAAAAAGCATTTGTATTTATTATTAAATAAATAGTTGAATTTCGGTTCCATTGGACTGGGAACAGTAGGTGGGTGTTTTTTATTTTAATTTATTGATTTGTGAATTATTTATTTATTTATTTATGACTGCTAAAATAAATAGGTGGGGTTTTGGTATATTCCTTTTTCAATAAATTGGAATGCTGGTGGGGCCATTAAAATGATTAAGATTTATTTTAAAAGTGTTTTTTATTTAAAAATATATCAAAATATTATTTTTTTTTTATTTTTATATTAACACATTAAAATAATTTAAAAATATCAAAAAAATTAATTTAAAATAAAAAATAAAAATGATATTTTTCAAAAATATTTTCCAACCACGATTCCAAACAGTTTTCAGTGGTTAGGGGATTTTGCACTTACCATTCCAACATTTTTTTAGTGATCAGGGGATTTTCCACTTAAGAGGATGAGAATGACAGTCGGCTCTCATACATACATACCACGGGCCTTCACCTCCGATGAAAAGAGGTATCTATCCGGTGACAGTTTTATTTTTGTTGTTTTTGAAAATAATATTTTTTTAAAAAATTATTTTGAAAATAAATGTAAAACACCAGATTTGAAATAAAAATACTTTTGAAATGTAATGTAAAATATATTCTAGAGAAGTGTTATTTATATTAAAAAGTAAAATATCTGATATCCACTAAATGATTATTTTATATTCTAATGTTTTTTTAGTATTCGTGATAAATCCTAACATGTACATTTATTAAGAACATTAAAGAGCACACGTGTTACCCTCAATCATCCATAAATACTCAAAAAAACGACAATAATTAAATTTTATTTCATATTTAAAAGTTAAATAATTTAGAAAAAAAAAAAAACAAGGTTAAACAGTCTACCAAGTCTTACTGTTGGTCATGCTTTGATTTGTATTTATTAGGATGTTTTTGTCCGTTAAAAATTAAAAAAATCTTACCATTAGTTTTCGAGGACATTAAAACTCTTTTTACACGGTTTATTTATTATTATCAAATTGAATGGAGAAAAATAAATCTTCTCACATATTAATCGCACGATGAAATCATAAAAAACAATGGAAGCAAAAAAAAAAAGCATGTCATGAAAGGGGGTATTATTGTATTTTTACAATGAATTATTTTGTTATTATTTAAGCGAGTTTAAGAAATAATAAACAGTTAAAATGCAGAGCGAATCAACTAAAAACATATGTACCGTTTTTAAGACCTAAAGGCAACAGGTGATTTTTACTTTTCATGAACAATTCTGTATTTGGCTAAGATATAGGTGGACACATGTATGATAATGGGTGGTGGACACATGTTTGATAATGGGTGGTGCACACAGAGCCTCCTGGTGTCCAAAAATTCATGGGAAGAGTTGCCATGTCATTTTCTTGTTAGTTTGACGAGTGTCTTACTCTTAGGTGGTGGTCCTGTTTTTCGCTGATGAGTTTTTTCTTTTCTTTTTTAAATTATTTTCTCTCTCGTTGTCCAACATTTACAGCTTTACCATTTTTGTTGTTACCATCTTAAAATTATTTCTAATTTTTATTCTTCATCCTTTTGTAGAATTTTTATTTATTTTCATTTCCAATTACAAATATGATATCTTCCAATTTTATCCTTATTCTTTTTTTTATTGCCTCTTTTGTAAGAAAATTATTTGTATTTTAATTCTATAATTGAATCCAAATTAATGGATTATGTTTTATAATTTGGTACTCATTATTTTTATTTTTAATTTTTTTTCTTGGCTCTTTTGGAAAAAAATTATTGTTCTTTTTTATTTCACCATTTAATCATAAATTTGTTTTTTATTTTTTTGTCTATTTTGACCCTCATTTTTTTATTTGTTTTTTTTTGTTAAATTGATTTTTCTTATAGTTTCATCCTTCAATCCAATATAAACTTATTTGGTAACTCTTTTACATGCTATTGTTTAATCATTTTGTACAATTATTTTTTTTAAAAAAAAATTAATTTTAGTATTTAATTGATTGAGAATTGAATTATATGATTTTAAAAAAAAATACTTCGAGTGTAATGAATCAAGCCGTGAGTTTGAAACGATAATACCTATTGTTTTTTATGTAATTAAATTAAAGTCAACTTATTTGATCTAATAAGGTCTATAATTTGAGATCTAATAAGATCTACAGCTCAAGTCACAAATTTGTTTTTCTTATTTAAATTTTTTTTTTCTTTTAAGACATGCTTGCCATGATAGATCATTTTTTGTGAGAAAAGTAATCCAACCCCATGGCAAAACATGACATGGAGTCCGATCTTTACTCTATACATTAATATTAATAAAAAAAAACATTGGAAATATATATATATATGCTCCCGTTATGTTCGGTTGATGTTACTTTAAATTCCAATAGTTTAGGTAGGGCAACGAATTCCACCATCGTATCAAAGCTCTACGTTTTGACTTGGCAAACAAGAAGATTCGAACAACAAAAACATGGTGAATTCAAATTGATATCCATTTCTTTCGATGTCCAACTGTAACAGGAGGCTAAGAAATGGCAAGCCATTCAAGTCACTTCGTCTTCATCCAGCTGCGAACAAGTCTTACTAATCCTGTCTCTCGTCTCAAATAGACGTTAGAAACTGAAGGCAAAAGATACCAAAAGTATAAATGAATCATCAGGGAAAAAGCCAAGTTTACAGGTTATCTGCAAGCAACTATGCACGATTACCATCTTCACCACATCTGAGAAGGTAGGAAAGCATGAGGCCCAGATAAAATATTTACAAAATAATCTGGCACAACAGAAGGCAATCTACAACAGTTGGCAAAATCTACAGGGCCAAGGGCATGTTCATACTTCTATGCTGGTGATCTCAAAATGCCTCCTTTACTCATCCTGTTCATGATCCGTGATGCATCATTTAATCTATTTTTACTTTCATAAACGCTGGCAACAACAAGATGCAGCTCTTTCTTGTTAATGTTAGGATCAGAATCCAGCCTCTCAAACAAGGCCTCGACCATCATAAAGTCTTTTCTTGCACCATATAAACTCAGCATCTGGAAATGAACTTCATCTGGAAAAACACACTCTTCTTCCTGCATTTCTTTATATAAAGCGTCTGCCTTCTCAAATTCATGCAATTTCCCATAAGCATTCAGAACAAGAGCAATCTCATTAGAACCAGGAAAGTATCCAGCTCCCCTCATCTTTTCAAACACCTCAATCACATTTGCATGTTTTCTGTTCCTTGAAAAAAGATCAACCATGCATCCAAACACAGATATGTCCTTCACTTCCCCAGCATCAAAAGCCTGGCGAAAAACCCATGTGGCCTCTTCTATCCTACCAGCTCTGGCAAGAATTTTAATAGCAGTTTCCCTAGGGATACTGTCTGGGTGTTTGAGCTCATGAAGCAGTCGCTTAGCATGAGCAACCAAACCTGCACGTTCATAAGCCACAATCATCGTCTGATAAAGGACTTGATCAATCTCAACCCCTGAACTTCTCAGCTTTTGAAACAACATTGCTGCCCTATCCAATTTCCCTGCCTTACCCCAAATAGAAATGATTGTTGAGTATGTAATGGCATTTGGTTCAATTCCTCTATTCTGCATTTCCTGCATAAGATTTGTGGCCTTTTCATGCTCAAGTGATTTCCCATAAACCTTAATCATTGTATTATAAGTGACAACATTCTGCTCAATATCCTTCTTCTGCATCAACCTAAATAAATGAATAGCTTCACCAAAAAGCTCGGCCTCTCCATAAACTCTCAAGAGGGTGTTATAACTAACAACATTTGGTTCAATTCCCATCTTCCTCATGCTCCAAAACAACCTATCCGCTTCCTTGGCCATATCAAGCTGCCCATAAACATCAATCATGACATTACACGTCGTGAGATCAAGCGGGCACTTAGCCTCATTCATCTCTGCAAAAACAGATAAGGCTTCAACAAACTTCTCATTCTCAACATAAACACTCAACAGCGTCGAATAACTAACTGTATCAGGCATAATCCCCACTTCCCTCATCTCCTTCATCAACAACTTTGCCTCCCTAAACAACCTAGCTTTTCCAAATACATTAATCATCGAGTTATATGCAACTAAATCCGGCATAATCCCACTCTTTTTCAGCCTCATAAATATCGAAATAGCCTTAGAATAATCACACAATTTCCTCGAAAGCTCAATCAAATTACTATACAAAACAAGATCACCCGAAACACGGTCTAGTTCCATTTGCTGAAGCCAAAATAGGGAAGCATCGAACATGCCCGCTTTTCCAAAATGGGTTATCAAAGTGGAATACGTATATCTATCCGGTGCAAGAGCTCGGTTACGCATTTCGTCAAACAGGCCATGTGCATGGTCCCATTGCTTAGCCCTTAAAACATTACGCAAGACAACATTGTATGCAAACACAGAAGGGGAATACTGTGCAATATCATTAATCCAATCAAGAAGGGCAAGAGATCTTTGCCAGTCAGATTCGCGGGAGATAATTGAAACCATGAATCGAATCGAGAGTTGTCTGTCTTTGTAAGGTGATAACAAAGAGTATAGTTGTTGCTCGTTCTGGGTTTGACTAATCGAGAGTAATAATTCAGTCATATCTACACTGTGGTCTAAATAAACTGGTTCTTGTCTTTGTTTCCGACGGTAAGGTACTGTGGTCGTGTTTCTTGTCCAAATATCTTTTCTGGTTGCACACAGGAGGAGAGAGCGGGCTCTTCTTCTGGGTTTTCTTGAGATGGTGGTGTAAATATGGGTCGTGATTAGGGGTAGAAGTGGGAGGAAAATGTTGGAAGATGGGAGGGGATCTAGTACTTGCATGGAAGTAGCAGGTAATGAGAGGGAAGACATTTGTACGAGTTTATGTTGTTGTTGTTGTTGGTGAAGCAGTGAGAGTTTAGTTTCTGTTTATAGTTAAATCAGTTGCAATAAATTATCCTTCACTCCTTCGATGTTGAATGTGGTTAGAACTTAGTCCTTCAAGTTTGAGAATATATAACCTGATCCCTTTACTTGACTCGAGCTCTTTTTTTTTTTTTATAAACAACATGGTGTCCCAGACGCTGATCTAAATTAATCCATGTTCGTACTGGATGGGTCTCAAATGGATAAAAATACTCTCCAAATAACCGGCTCTATACAATAGGAGAAATTAAACCCTTATTATATCATAAATCTTTACTACGTTGATTTTCTTAAAGAGTTAGAGCTTGCATTTAACATTTAGAAATAAAAACACCAACAATAACGGGAAAATGGCCAGCAAAAGTCATTGGCTAGATTAAATAGTTTTTAAGATACGGAGACTAAAGTGAGAGAAGGATCAATGCAATTTCTTAATATTTGATCCGGTTTTCAGTTACATTTTGTTTCAAAACTTTCGTCCCAATTAAAAAAATAAGATAAAAAAATATTACTTTTATTTTAGTTTAAATTTCAGTCCATTCCAAATTTTTCAGCCAAATACCAAGCGAAACGTTCTGGTTTCATTCCGTTTTGGCCAAATAGTATTTTTTTAAAAATAATGAATAATTTTACATTATCAATCATATGTTTTAATTCAACCGTTAGATTGAGATGAAATTTACGAGGAGTCTCATAACATATTTATATATATTATGTTAAAATTTCAGAGCAACCAGAGAGTGTAATGACATTGCAAGATTGATAATGACATTCTCGTTATATTATACATGTTTATAATTTTGTTCAGAGAAAACATTTTATTGTGTCTTTTTTAAATTAAATTGCACGATTCTAAATAATTTTATTTTTAGAATACATAAACAATACAACCTAAAACAATGCCCCAAAATGCTTCGAAACCAAATTATTTCATTCTAATTGAAAAAACAAAACACCAACCCAACAGAATTTACTGCTTAAAACACCCATTTCCTTGTACAGGACATTACTAATCAGAAAGAGCTTTTGTTCCGAACACCGTCTGATTTTGATGAATCTTAGCTTTGGTTTCATACTTGCAGTAATTATGTGTCTTTCTTTTTATGCTTCCCATTTAAAAATAAAATAAAATTATGGAGCTGCACGTCTTAATTCTGACTAACATCCGTGCTCCACAACACGCTTTATCCATCACCAGAAAAATTGAAAGAAATTTTATAATATTTTTTTTCTTTAATTTCATGTCATGCATGGATCTACCGAGCACGTCTGATTACAAATACTATATATGTTGAAAGTACAATAACAGCAACAACGAAGCAGAGATAAGAATATTTAGCAACACTGCTGTTGGTGGCTTGCTGAAACGTTTCCCGGCGGAATGAGACGGGGAAGGGGAGGAGGGAAGAGGAGCTGTGACATTTTCCAACGAGCAAAAGTAATTGCATCGGCTAGGACGAGCTATTCTGTATACACCACTGCTGGCTAAAATAAACATGTCTTTCCTGTTATCCTGACCAAAAGAGAATATGAATCCCAATGACGGGAAAGAACTCCCTGCTACGGTGGTGCATGGGATCGGAGCGTCGTGCGCACAGCTAGCAGGAAGCTTGGTGCTCGTGAAGTTCCCACTATCTTTCGGGTTCTCTGTTCCAGCCCATATTGCTCCGGCGTACAAATCCGAGAAAAGGTATCTGAAGCCAAACATAGTTTGTCAGGGGGATGAGAAAACTCATATAACTTCAACCAATCCCCGCATTTTGACTTTTATTATTCGCAAAAAGAGTACCAGGGTGATCACTAAATAATGAGAATCAAGTTTACTCACCTTCCATGCATGCATGGATCAGTCGTCGATCGATAGAAATGGCCTCCTGTAATTGACGCAGATCCTTCGCCGTTGTTTACTTCTGAGTGGTTGTATCCCATTACAGGAAAAATTGGATTTATGGAACTCGCAGATGTATTCCCCCCCGGTGCAGTTGGGGGATTGTACAGAAATGGACCCTCAAATACACGCCATCCGTAGTTACCACCCTTAGTAATGAGATCTACCTCTTCATATTGATCCTGTAAGATTAAGATCCTTCTCCTCTCATTAGTAATCTTACAAAAAGAAAATGGTATTTCAAATCTGTTCTAGCTGAGAGGAGGAGGCCAAGCTAACCTGGCCAACATCGGCACAGAGAAAGTAAGACGGCCTGTCTGCATCAAAAGTGCATCGCCAGGGATTTCTTAACCCTAGCGCCCAGATCTCAGGTTCCAATCCCTCGTCTTCAGAAAATGGATTATCTACAGGGACAGAGTAGTTTCCCCACAGGCCTCGGTCAGTGATCATTTGGCCACCTGAAGAGTTACAAAAAAGAGGAGATGACGCGATGGTAGATTAATAAGAAAATACGGTGTAATGGCAACCAAAATATCAAAATGCAATACATCTATGCTAAATGATGACAGCAGTAAAGAGATGTACTGTCAGAAGCTCAGACAATTTGTCCGTGGTCATAAAATATGAAACGAAGATGCAGCAAAAAAATATAATATAAGAACATGATGCATACAAAATTGCATACAACTCCATTCTTATCTCCCCCTTTCAGCTCAGAATTCCAAATGGATCACTAAGAGACATATCCCCTTGATGGATCATTAACATATCTCCATTCGGAGGTCTTAAATCCTTTTTCATCATGGTTTCACAAGAACATGGAATAGAAGATTTGTAACCAAGAAAGCACTGAAGATAAACCATGAATGGCAGTGCTGAGCTCTTCTAGTGCAGTGTTAAGCTTTTCTGGGGTTTCCAAAGTTTAAACAACTTGCTTACTCTAATCAGCAAACCAGCGGATGAAGTACTTCCACTTACAGAAAACTCAACCTGAAGCTCCCCTGTGTCCATGGGGGAAATCTCTATATGAAAGCTCTGTTCAACTTACCCACGAAGAGAGAATCTCCAACAACAAAAGCTAATATGAACTTAATTCTGTCAAGTTCTTGCACCCTTTCATCAGAAAATATAGTTCTGACACCTGAAGTGTACATATCGTTGAAATTGATGGGTTTTTTGCACATTGAAAGAAATGAACCCATTTCTTTTCATTTGTATCTGGCATTATCACAAGTAAGCGTGTACATTATTATTAGTCAATATTCTGCAGTTAATTACCTGTACGTCCTTGAACTGACAATGCTTCTCATGTTTCTTCGCAAGCATGGTTTTTATTTTTCCTCAGAAACAATTCAGGTTATGGATACCAGATGTAGAAACAAGTAGTTGGAGCATATTAAGTAGATTTTTCCTCCAAAAAAATAAACAGAAACTAAGATATCATCCTGGAGTGTGGAAGTCTATATTGTGTTGAAAACTATTATTGGGATTTTAAACCAACACTTACTTGGAATGTTGTCTATGTCCAGCCTCATAATTTTTCCAAGCAATGATTTCTTGTTTTGTGAAAAATTGTAAGGATCACCTATACTTCCACCATCTCCCATCATAAAGTACAAATATCCATCTTCAGGTCCAAAAAGTATCTGACCACCATGATGGGCAGCAAATGGCAGACCCATGGTGAATATTCTTCTGACTTCCTGTGGTTGCACGCTTGTTGCCTGCAAATGAGGTCAAAATGATTATATGAACTGTAGTGCGTGAAGAAAATAAATAAATAGAAACACCCTTCAGATCTTTACCTGGGAAGGTTGAGATGAGGTACCATTTGCACTGAACTCTGCTATGATGCTGTGATACTGGCAAGGTTGAGCTCCATTCTCAGAGGGAAGCTTTGAAGGATCACATCCCATATGAGAGTTACACGAACATCTTCCTGAACATTCTGGCCATTTTACCTTATCACAGTTAAAAGAAGCAAAGAAGCGTCCATTTTGCTGAAAATTTGGATGAAATGCTATTCCCATCATCCCCAATTCAGTATCATAATATACCTCGTCGGTCAAATCTAGAAAAGGATTTGATACATCGATCCCTAGAGTTTCTCCAGATCCCTCAGCAGGAACCGTGGCCAGCCAAATCTTACCCTGTTGGTTTGCCAAGAAGACACGGTTTGACCCGTCAGGATGAGCTACCATATCAAGGTAGGATCCGTTATCCATCTTCTCAAGGCAGATACCGCTAGGGGGACTTGGACTTTCAGAACTGTTTAGTGAAACTGGTCCGCCATCGAAACATACCGAACCATCACCAGAAGCTCCTCCAAATTCATCACAGAAAGCACCCTTTGACTCCCATAATTCCGTCAGTCTGGAAGAAGAATTAACCACCGATCCAGCTTTGCCCTTTGTGAAAGGAGAATTTGATATGGATAAATTATGGCATTCATCCCAAACTTTTGAGCAAAAGTCTGTTGCGGCAAGATGGGACTGGGATGAGTTTGCTAAAACAGTGGAATTGCAAAGGACAGGAACTACTCGAGGAGCCGATCCAATTCTATACAGCTCTGCTGAAAATGGATCGCATCTCTGACAAAAATCAATGATTCAAAGCATGTAATTCAGTTCAAAGATGTCCTGAAATCTGCTACAAGTGCCTTAAACTGGAATGAATTTACATGTTTGCTTTCTATCCTAGCTAGACGTTAAAAGATCAGTCAGCCTCAGGCTGACAATGACATGGGGTGTCAAGACAAGGGCAACTCTACGACTTTCAAGAACAGATCATTGGATAAAAAAAATCCTGTATTTGGATATCTCTATATCATGCAGTTTTCAACCAATGTTAACTGACTAATTAATTAAAAGTCCGATAAGTTTGTAATGCATTCAGTTCATCATTCTTTCATTCAGCATGAACAGCAATTAGGCACCGACCAAGGTTTCTTCAAGCATCGAGTACGAAAAAAGATGAGAACATAACAGGCATTAGGTTGACAAACTTACTGAGCAGAGCGTTGACTTCAGAAGAGAAGCACAGCCATAACCAGAAACATTCAATGATTTAAACTGTTTCCGCAACTCAACATCTTCGGTGGAGTTACAGCAAACTCTTCCACTGTATTGACAGAAAGCAAGAGGTGATTTCGGGATGAAGGGGGACCCTAATTCAGAAAAAAAAGGAAAGGGTCCAAATCAAAGAACAGAATCAAAATAACCATTATCAAATCATTGGAATTCAGAGGTAAACCAAAATGACAGAAAAAGAAGAAGAGAGTAAATAATACACAAGAACACTCACTTGAATCAGTACACAACGGATATGCAGAGCCATAATGAGTCAGAAGCAGTATGTTACAGAAGAAGAAGAAGAAGAAGGTAACGGAAAGAATTCCATCCATCTCTCAGATCACGGAAGAATAGAAAGAAAAATCACATCATTACTAAAGAGTTGAAAAAACTACATGCCGGCACTATCGTCAAATATTGTAGACAGTTGAACAGCCAGATACAGACAGAATAAATATTTAAAAACTAGCACAATCGATTTCTGGTTCCCAACAATTCATTGTAGAACCTTCACGTTCAATTATAAAACCAAGATAGTTGTCTGGCTCTAGCAGACACTTGACGAAATCATGTTATTCTATCATGTGAATATATAAGCCTGGTTGACTTTGCCTGGATACTCGAAAACATCAACAAATGGTATTGCAAAGAAAGTATATATCAAGTTGAGCATAAAAACAATAATACATAACAAGTGTTAGCTTTACTATTTTTATTGCAAAGGTCAAGTTTAAACATGAATCAATACCCTATAAACTTCGATTTTGAAATTAATATTCGTGTGAAGAATGTCAACCGGATTCACTTTTCAAGTTGAGAAATTTAAAGAGACTATTTCTGGTTTGCTATCATACCTGTCGTGTACGTTACATGATAAATTTATTATATTTTATATTTTATTACTATTTATTATGTCGTTAAAGTATAATTATGTTTAGAAATTAATTTAGAGTCATGGAAAGGTTTAATTATACTTAAATAGGGCCAAATTAATTATATTAAGGATTTAATTGGTGAAACATTAAGTTTGAGAGACCAATTCGGTTTAAATTGACAAGATTGGAAATTTTGGAGACCGAATTTAATATTTGCCAAGTCAATTTGATGAGATTAGGGGTGAGATTGAAGAAAATTGAAAGTTTAATGTTTAGTTAAGGGTCAAATTGTATCAATTTGAGACCAAAGACCAAAGTAAAAAAGACATGTAAATTGGAGGTTGCGAATGAAGCTTTGGCAAGGATAAAATTGCATATAATTAAACTTTAAGGTCAATTAGGAACATAATTAGAACAATTATAGATTGAGGAATAGATTATACTTGTAAAAATGACATCATTCTGCATAACTAGAAGGCAAACAATATAGGCACACCATCGTCTTCATCATTGCAGAAGTGGAAGAGATGACCTACAAACACCATAATCTGCATGCAACGATTAGATGAAGAGTCACCATGTCTCTATAAATACATGCGAGCAACGAGCAAAGAGGAGAAAGGAAGGAAAGATAAAAAAAAGAAAGAGATGAAGAATGAGAGGATATCACAATAAACACACAAATACATACATTGGAAACAAGTTGACAATGAGAAACCTCTCTACACCACCAGCAGCTCTTTCCTCTCCTCATCGTTGGCAGCAACTCCTTCCTCTCCTCATTGTCAGCAGCAGATCCTTCATATCCTTACGTCGGCAGCAGTGCTAATAGCTCCTTCCTCTCCTCATCATTGACAACAACTCCTTCCTCTCCTCATCATTGACAACAACTCCTTCCTCTCTTCATCGTTGGCAACGATTCTTCCCCAATGTTGACTGCTTCAGTCACTTTCACTTCGCCGGACGGCCAACCAACAAAAACCTATTGGCACCACTAGTAGCTTCTTCTTCTCCTCTAGCGACAACGACAACAACTCTTTCTTCTCCTCTGACGATAGAAGTAGCGACAACATCACTTCTTCTCTCCACTGCATCAGACTTACTCCTCTTCCTACAGCTGCCACCGGCCACCATTCTCTCCACCAACACTCCCTAGTCCCTACATCATTGATTTGACCTCTTCTACACGACATCAATAACAGGTCAACCATCTCCCGCTATCCTCCAATGCAACATGCAGCCCACCCACTGAAAATAATGGGTTGTTTTGGTCCATCTGAGCTGGGCAGTCTTGCCCCCCAAAATGGGTCATTTTTGGCCCATCTGGTTGGGTAGTCCAACCCAAAAAAGATGTTTTTAAAATAAAACAAAAAAAATATGTTTTCGTACATACGATCAAATTCTAAGCATATTTTTGCAAACACAAATGCATCTTTACTCATCTTTTAAAATGAAAAATGGATATCATAACCAGTTTATGATTATCCGTTAGATTATGGCCAAAATATCAAAAAACTTTCAATTATTTTTTTTTATTTTTTTTAATTGTAATCTTTAATTATTAGGGTATAAACTTTCATTGTAAAGTACATCTTTATATATTAAAAAGACAATAAATGCACTGCTAAAATTCAAACCTTAGAACAGTTAGGTTTTCAACCCAATGAGGAAAAAAACTCTCTCATTAAGAGAGATATACTTCGAGAATTAAAAAAACCAAGAAACAAAAATTTGACTTGGAAAAAAACAATCAAACAACAATGCAACTTATCTTAAGTAGGGCACACTAGGGTGATATGTCTTCTCCTTATACAACAAGTTCCTTTACCAGATTCTCACCTACCATTAGGTTTCTTAATGCTCTTAAAGGTGACTACTCCTAAAAATTATAATAATAATTTTATGGTTATAAAAAATATTTTTTCTACAGACCTCCCCCGTCTCCAGGATGGTCACGCGAAGTAGAAAAAAAACATCATCACTGCATTGCATATGAAATTTAATACGTGTACCGTGTGGGTATGTAATATCTATAGTTTACAGATATTTTATTTTTAACTTGTTATCAATTTGGAATAACGATGATAGACAATATCTAATATTGTTATTACCATACAAATCCTCAAGTAAACATTTTAGCGAATGACAAGATAACTTGTTCTCGTTATGCTATAGGTCAGGTCAAATTCTTTTTGTCCCTTAACATTTGATTTACTAGTAATTGAGCTTTATTTTACTTTTTTTCACTTTATAAAGTTATCTCATTCTCATTCAATTACTACTTTGTTATTAAAATAAGATTATTAAAATGGCTTAAGAATATTTAGAGTTTATGTTTTTATAATATTGATAGGCATTCATTTTTCTCGATTGGTTGTTGGCCTTATTTTCTTATTGTTGTTTGCTTTTTATCATATTATTAAATCAACAAACTTATTGAACTCATTTAAATCAATGATCAGGATCCAAAGATTTTCTTGCTCTTTTAAAAATGTTATCATTGCCTACACATTCTCTTCTAACTCAATTTAGAAAAAAGGAAAAAAAAAGGTTGATTCAAGTTAGTATGCCAAATTTACAGTGTGATTATGAGATCAAGATAAAATTTTAGAAAAGAAATTGAATAAAATATTAGATGTCAACTCTCAAACAAACTAAAGGATGAAATGCAATTTTTTATGTAAAAAAAACAAGTGAACTCAAGTTAACTTGACTAAATCGCAACCTAGGATATGAGATTAGGATTACCGTATAGAAGGAAAAGTCAAAACAATCATGAAGCTCAAGGCTTAATAATCTAATATCAAATGATGAAATTAAAAATAATCAATTTTAGAAGAAGAAATGTCAAAAAAAAAAACATGAATCAACCTAAGTTAACTTGACTAACTTGTGATCCTGGATATGAGATCTGGATAACCCTATTAAAGGAAAAAAAAACATGAATCTCAAGGCCCGGTAATCTAATATTGAAGGATTCTTAAGGAGTGAAATATTGTTTTAACTCATGGTGTCATAACAAATCACTGGTATTTTATATTAACACGTAAAATAATTTACCTTCAATTTGTTTGAATTTTATAAGAGCTTAAAAGGTATATCTAATTCAAAACTCCATCTTATAAATACATGTTATTTATGAAACTCTTTTATTGATTGAAGATTAAATTGGTCCTAATCCAAATTTTGAACACAAAGATGAATAGAACCATCAAGACTAGAAGCAACTCATATTTTGTTTTTGTCTTTTGTCTTTATTTTTATAAGTCTTATTTCATTCACAACAACATTCAAGTTATTTAATTTGTACTACATGCATTTAGGTTTGATTTTTTAAGGGGGACCATGGGACCTAGACAACAACCAAGCTACTAGTTAAGCGTTTATAGCAAGTAGGTCTCCAAACTTATGACTTTATATTTGTAATTAAAATTGTAAGTTAAAAATTAAACCTAGCAATTATGCATATGAATCTGATTATGGTAGCCATGTTATGGAAAAGCAATTGATGTATTATTCGGGTTTTTGAATAGGTAATGGTATCATTGGAGTTCCATTGATTCTAACATTTTAAATAACCTTGATTAATTGTCTAGGTTTAAGATAACTAATTATTGCTGTCATTTTTTAATTGATTAGTCAACCCTAGATAATTAGGGTGACTAGTGATGTTAGGAAAGATTTCTAACATTGGCATGGTTCCTCCTGGCTAAGGGTAAAGATGATTAACTATTTTAAGTTGGGAATAGTTAATGAGATGCATTGACATCGATGGTTGTTTTTAATGAAATTAATTACTACGGATAAGAGAATTCTTGGTGTCAAGGGTTATGATATCGACAACTAAATATGGTAAATCAAATGTGAATAAGACTTGAGCTCTGTTTGTTTCCCGGAATTCACTTTCCGGGAAACCACTTTCCAACTTTCCTGTGTTTGTTTGTCTTCCGGAAAGTTGGTCAACGGAAAACACTTTCCGCTCAACGGAAAAAATTGGCTTGGTTTTCAGGAAAGTGTTTTCCGGAAAATTTGGGCGGAATTCACTTTCCGGAAGTTGTGATAAATTTAGAAATGTCATTATTTGCTGATTATATCAAATTTGATCCTCAAATTTTTGATTGCTATATATAATTTGTTTTGAATATTTATTTTTCAATTCCATCTCTTAAAATTTAATTTTTATATTAATTTTGGTCCTTATTTTTATAATTGCTATTTGCTTTTTTCTTATTATTTTTTATTGAAATTTTTTATCTATCAAATTTGGTCCTCATTTTTTTATTGTTACTTTATTTTATTTGAAATAATTTATGAAATGTTTATTATTATTATTTTAATTTATTCACCTTTCATTTTTTTTTAATTTTTTAGATTTGATCTCTATTATTTATTTTATTTGAGATAATTTATGAAATTTATTTTTTTTCAATTTCATTCTCATTCAAATTTTTAATTTGTAAGATTTGTTCCTCATTATTTTAATAAACATGAAAAAAAATTAATTTATTAATAAATTATTTTCCAGTTCATTTTTCATAACACAAACAAACATTGGAAAGTGTTTTCCAGTTCATTTTTCATAACACTGTCAAAAATCGGAATTCACTTTTCAGGAATTCACGTTCCAGGAATTCACTTTTCCCGGAATTCACTTTTCAAAAGAAAACCATTTTCCAGCAAACAAACGGGGCCTTGATTAACTGTTCTAGGAAAATGAGTAGTTAATGATATCAATTAGTCATGATATCGTTATTATAATAGACTTGTTTCGTATAAATCAATATTAAAAGTCTTGCAAAGCTAATTGATTTTTATTTATTTAAATGAATCTAGAATCAATTAATGTTATCAAGAAGAATTTGATTCGGTGATTAGTTAGGTCACGTGTATAATAAAGGGAGTGAGATGAATCTTGTGTATCAAATGAAATGTTATAGAAAGTTAAAGCGTTTATATTTTAGAAGTCATTTCTATTTATATGGGTATATTTATGTATACATGTTATTGTTACTTTCAGTTACATCACGCTCGCACCCTGAATAAACTTAATTGATCATATTTTGATAATAATAATTAGGAGAATTATTTTGTAATACAAGATATTTATTTTCACAAGAACTTTATTATATAATATAAATTTGTAGGCACAAATGTATGACTTCAACTAGTATTTAAAACTTTAAGAAACCACTAATCTATGCATGCTATTATTAAATATAGCTTTTACTTGAATCGTACTATAGGATGTTATCATATTGAGAAAGTTTATGTGATTTTATTTTATAAAACTTGTATGATGCGCTGAGTAGATGAGGATGAGTTGTCTGTGATTAAGGAAGATGGATCAAGTTATAAGAGGACAGTAAAAATCGGAAGTGTGATGTGATTGGTTGATAAGTCATCCTGGGTCGTCCATATTGATGGATTCTTGAAGAGTGAAACATTGTTTTAATTTCATAACAAATTACTTGAAATTTCTTATTGACACGTGTAATAACGTCGCATCAACTCGGTTGAAGATTCTCCCGGTCAAAATTTAGAGCGCGAAGATGTTGACCAGAACCAAGAAGCAACTCGGGAAATCAGTGGAATACAAATCCTAATCGTTTGTTGTCCTCTTAACAACCGGATTCTTCCTCGAACCCCCTGTCGTTAACATGTACCGACAAACTCTTCTTGGTCAGCAAAAACTGTCAGGGCCTACCTTTTTATTTATTGTTCCAAGTCTTCTTCCATTGACGACGGCAATATTGAATTTATTTAGAAGTTAGAACCCCTCTCCCTTATCCTTGATGCTCGTACCGAGAAGAGGAAGTGCCCGTTTGGCTTTAATTTCTGGTCAGTCATGGAGTTCTTCAACCAGGCCAAAGCAGTGAGGCTCAAGAGTCTCCATGAAAGGTACCTTGCCGCGGATGAGGATGGAGAAACTGTGCGGCAGAGCCGCGACGGATCATCAGGAGGAGCCCGGTGGACAGTGGAGTTTATTCCAGGCAACAACCATCATATCCGGCTGAAAAGCTGCTATGGAAAGTATCTTACAGCCTCGGAGGAGCCATTCTTGCTGGGCATGGCCGGGAGAAAAGTGATACAGGACATGCCGGAATCTGTAAACGATGCTGCGATTGATTGGGAACCGAGAACTGAAGGGTTTCTTGTCAAGTTGAAGACAAGAAGAGGGATGTTCTTGCGAGCCAATGGACGCCTGCCACCATGGAATTACTCGGTCAGCCATGGCATCTCGCATCGGAATGTAACACAGGATTGGTTGCTCTGGGAGGTGGAGGTGATGGGCACTCTCGAAGCCAATTCACAGGATTATATATCACCTGCTTCTTCGTCACTTGGGTTGCAGCTACACGGTGCTTCACCGTGTTCGAATATAGGCTCCCAGTTGGCCGTTCGTTTTTTTCGCGGTGGACTTTCTACTGCAAGAGAGGTATGGATTTTAATTATTTTCCTCTTTATTTATTTATCTATGCACTATATTTACACTCCTCTGTGTGATTATATTATTTCTTCTTTAAAATTGAATTCTTGTTTCTTCTGGGAGCTGTTTGGTACTTAGTTTTGAAAATATTTTATTTTAAATTTTTTTTTATATATTTTTATGTTATTTTGATAGGTTCATGTTAAAAATAATTTTTAAAAATAAAAAAATATATATATATTATTCTGTTATATTTACAACTAAAAAAAACATTTGAAAAGAAAATCTCATTTGTTTGTCATTATATTTTGAAAAAAATAAAAAATTTAAATATTTTAAATTTTTAAAATAGGTTTATTTCAACCCAGATCCCAGCTTCCCCCCCCCCCCCCCCCAAACTAATCATTTCTTTCAGCTAATGGTGAACTTCATGTCTCAGCCAACACGTCCACTTTTATTTTATTAAATTTTGAAATAATTTTCTGGGCACATAGGGAGTAAAATATTAAATAAAGTACTGTTCGACATTATAATTCAAAAATAATTTTTTTTATAAAATTTACATATTCTTTATTTTTATTTTTTAATTTAAATATTTTCATGTATTAATATTAAAAATAATTTTTAAAAAATATATATTATTTTAATATATTTTCAAATAAAAATATTTTCAAATAATGTTAACCCTATTTCCAAACAGAAACTAAGATGGTCAGAACATATGGTCATTGAAACCATAAAAAAATAATGATATTTCCAGCAAACTATTTAATTAATACACTCACGTGGCTTCTTTTAAGTCTCCCTCGTACCCAACGACGGATAGGGGCCCGTCCTTGATGGGAACCAGGGATGTTAACTTGCCTCGCCATAAAAATGTTTCACTTTGATCATTAAATGATACACTTAGTCCTCTCTTTTCTAAATTACATCAATTTGATCCCTTAAGATATCACTTCTAATTGCTAGAAATGTTGTTTCTCTAACAAAGCTACTCCAATATTAGCACCCTACAAATTATATTTAGTAAATCTCCTAGTTTTTTGCAACCCTCCCATCCCCCAGAAACCGCAAAGAGGTGAGACGTAAATTTAAAACCATTAGCCGCTTCGATGTATGGATTTGGAGACACAGACGTTAATTAATTGCTTGTTAAATTTCATTTCTCTGTATATATATGGCTTTGATTCAGACAAATTATATTGATTGATTGATTGATCGATCCAGAGTGCTATGGATATATTTGAAAAAGCAAACTCTGTTCGTCTTCGGAGTCACCATGACAAGTATCTTACCGCAGACGATGATGAAGAGACCGTCAGCCAAGAGCGCAATGGGACAGTGAACAACGCGAAATGGACGGTGGAGATTGTCGGCCACAGCAATGTTATACGCTTGAAAAGCTGTTTTGGGAAATACTTGACAGCCAGCAACCTGCCCTTCTTTCTAGGAATGACGGGCAAGAAAGTGCTGCAAACTTCGCCTGGGCGATTGGATTCTTCTGTGGAATGGGAGCCCATCAGGGAAGGCGTCCAGGTGAGGTTCAGGACGCGGTACGGGCAGTATTTACGCGCAAATGGAGGCGTGCCGCCGTGGAGAAATCATATAACACATGATATTCCTCTTAGAACTTCGACGCAGGATTGGATTCTGTGGGATGTGGATGTTGTGCAGATAAGAGTTCCAGATCCCGCTCCTCCGCCATTGCAGCGGCAGCAGAAACCTAGTGATCAAAGTGAAACGGCACCGAATTCCGAGCCTGGTTCACCAACGTCCCCCAGATTGGCAAGCCAAGAGGTTCACTCAATGGAACGTCCCTTCGTTTTAATTTATAGATTTGAATGTTCTATGCATGCCTAATTAATTCAGGATTTTTGTTCATGCATGCAGCCCGATGATTCTTTCCGAGGCTCGCCAGTGAAAAACGAAGGCAGGGTCATACATTACCGCGTGGCTATTCATGAAGATGGCAACGTCGACGAAAACGAAGAGCTTTCCTTCACATTTAAGGGATGTATGGTGGAGGAACTCAAGAACAAGCTGGAAGAAGAGACAGGACTGGTTGGCATCCAAGTTTGCTCCAGGAATCCATTGAATGGGAAGTTCTATCCCCTTCGTTTACATCTTCCACCAAACAACACAGAAATGCATGTTGTTGTCGTTCCCTCAGCATCAGATTGTCAGCTGCCTGTACGTACGTAAGTCATCAAACTAGCTACAATCTCTCGCGTTCATGACATTTAATTGATTCTTCTGCATGGTTATTGTGTAATTACCAATAAAACACAAAATTCGAACAACCAAATTTTCCCAAAACAAGATTTTTTTAGATTTTCTGCTCCAGGAAATAAATATCATATTGGGTGACGATGAAGATTAGGGTACTGTCATGAGAATATGCCAATTTGGTCTTCGTCTTGTTGTAAGATAAAGTGTCTGATTGAAATACAATTGATATTTTTTTTGAAAATTTTCGTTTAGAAATACTTTAAAATAATATTTTTTTTATATATATTTTTCATATATATACATGAAAATAATATAAAAATATCAAAAAAATATTTAATTAAAAAATAAAATAAAAATTAATTTTTTTCTAAAACGTTTTTATCTACATAGCAGTTAATAAGTTGTAACGCTGGACACGCATCCTTCTATCCAACACGCACCTACGACTAAGCACGACCGTCCCTTGGCTTGATAGCCTAAACCGTGGTCTTTATTTCTATTTTCATTTCATACAAAAATTGGATGATGATAGATGATAAATCGGAAATGCAACCTAGTAATTGTTCCTTGTGGACGAAAATGTTATTTTTTTAGTTTTTGGTATTGTGGTTGTTTCTATGACTCTATTTTGAAGAAAAAATAGTTTTAAAAAAACTATTTTTATTGAGTTTTTTTTTTAATAACATTAAATGCTTAGTTAAAATTGTGGTTGACATTAAGAAACTATCTCACTTAAAAATTTAACCTGTTAAGTAAAGTCATAAAATATGATTTATATTATTCTTTAACACACCTCTTCAAGTAAAGTCCCAAAACTTGCACAAGCTCACACTACCATGTGCTTGATTTTTATCAAATAAAATAAGAGTGGTGATATTCGAATTTATGACCGTTGGATCAATAAGACTCTGATACCATGTTAAGAACTATCTTATCTAAATTTTTTTAGGTGATATCGTTCCTAACAATTAAAATTGAGATTGAATAAAAAACAATATCATGTGTTTGGTTAATATATTTTTTATATTGAGGTTTGACTATAAAATTACTTGGAATGACACAAATACAAAATGCATATACATGTGTGTATGTGTTATGATTCTCTTTCAAAATAATGTAGATCTATAATTATTATTGCATACAAACATTAATAGCCCTTACACATGAAAGTTTTGTTTTCTATTTTCCCATTAGACTATTTGCAATTTCATCACATACAAAATCCACACGTGAAGATCTCTGCAATTCTTGGTTATCTGCGTGAGCTATAATATCTAGTAAAAAATCATAAGGGATAAAATTGGGATTAACATTATATTGAACAAAAGTAATATCATCTTGTGATTTTCTTCTAATATAGTTATGTAGTGTCATAGATGCAACTACAATCTCAACTTGTGTTTTATATGGATAATTTAACATGTTTTGTAAAATTCTCCATCTTTGTTTCCATACTTTAAAAAACACATTCTATCACATTACATAGTGATGAGTGTGCATGATTAAACTCTTTTTCTCGACCACTTGGTTGCCCATGACGCTGAGAATCTTGTAAGTTATGCCTCTCATTTTTATAAGGACCTAAATGCTCATAATCATTGGGATATTAGGCATCAAGCAAATAACATTTTCCTGAAAATACGAACAACATGCAATTTTTTATTAAATCAATAACAAAAGAAAAATATTAATTAACTTAAACTATCACCTCTTCAAGAAATAGTAAATCACAACCTTTCAGTGGTTTTGAAAATTTTATGTTCCTCCTGTCAATAAGCTCAAGAAAAATATGTGTATCGTGTGCACTACTTTCCCATCCTATCCATACAAATATGATTAGCATGTCAAAACTACATGTATCCATGATGTTATGCTGGCAAGAGCATGTATGCCATAAATTACACAAGCATAATTCTAGATGAAAACAATTCAGTGTAAGTATAAAAAAAATTAAAAAAAATATTATTTTATTTATAATAATATATAATTGGTCATAATTTCTATTGGGATGTTGATAAATTTTGGATATACTAGTTTGATGACTTTTATAGCAAACAAACACAATAATTTAAGGACTTTTGTTATACATCTACCAATAGTTTCTCTATAATGCTGAAATCTTTCTTGAACTTCTTGATTTGATGCCCCCATTTTTATTGTAAATAGAATCATTCATACCTTTTCAATAAGGTTAATCCTTCTTGAAGGTTTTAAGCTATTATGTGTTTCTAAATCATTACATAACTCAATAAAGTGTTTGTGTCCATCTAAAACATGTTAACACAACATTTCCAATGACCTCTTAAAACCTTATTCAACCAACGCACCCTTGTATTGTATGAAATCATACATCGTAATTTATGCATATAACTAATATAATACATGTTTATAACTCTAACCTTGCATATAATTAGTTTTTGCGTATCAAACTATCTTCTTAAAAAAATTCATCATCATCATCGTTGTTGTTTTTGGTGTTTCCATCATAATCGTTTCCATCAACACCATATGATTCATTGTTACCTTCACAACCATGATAATTAATGTGTTCTACAACACGATTCATAACATTTCTATAGTCACCGTCAAAATTTTTGTTAAATATAACATTAAATTGTGGATCATTTATATATTTCATTACATATAAATACAACAAAATGATAAGTGTTGAAAAAAACAAAAATTAAAGTAAAGTATATTAAAAAAATCAAATACTTTAGATGAATAATTCTATCAAACCTGTCAAGACCACAAATGTTTTGCTTGCTTGTAACAAGATCAATTTTGATATTTATTCAAAAGATAGTTATTGTCATTAGTATACATAACATTCCTCCTTATATAGAAAAAATTGAATTATGTCTCGCATCAATAATTTCAAGTTGTTGACATTGTTGAAATATGCTTATTTGCGTATCTTTTGTGCATATTATGCTCCTTATTGAATGTACTCTTAAATCCAACTTCTTGTTATTTTCACATTGTTTCTTATAAAGTATCAATACTCCTAGACTATTCATATAAATTCAATACCCCTACATTGTTTGTTCTTTCTATGTTATTGAACTTTATATATATCCTCAAAATTTATATATGTCCTCATATATTTTGATATGTATCTATCATTCATCTTTGCATTGTTTTTGTCTTTTCTTAATTATTGAAGATTTTATGTCCTTGCATTTTTTATTCTTTCTCAAATATTCAAAATTTCATGTCCTTAC
The DNA here is from genome assembly GCA_032356905.1 of Salix exigua. Classification (NCBI taxonomy): domain Eukaryota; kingdom Viridiplantae; phylum Streptophyta; class Magnoliopsida; order Malpighiales; family Salicaceae; genus Salix; species Salix exigua. The sequence continues at coordinate 11,140,149 of CM063604.1, forward strand.
AATCGTTTTTCTTTTTACATTGATGTATAGCCAGTTACCTTTGTCAATATTTTAATTTAAACAATATAATCTGGTTCATTTTTCATATGTGAGTGATAGAGTTATTAACTTTTTAACTGTTTTTTCACTGATTTATAGAAACAAACATTCATAAAAATAAATATATTATATATTTATGATAAATAATAATATTCAAACATAATATTATATGTTTGCAATAAATTAGAGCATGTTTCATGTATGCATCAATACGATATTTATCAAAGAAAAAATATTTTTCAACAACTAATTTCTTAAATTACAATAAGGCAAATACAAAACTGGACATTCAAATAACTCACTTAAAAAGTTCATAATTACAATAACATTTATTAAATTAAAATAAAATAAAAACAATTTAAATACATATATATGCCCACATCTCTCAACAAAGGAGTTCATCTAATTTTTTTAGGTTTGCCTAGATCAAAATAGGGTAGGAATTATACTTTTATGGTTATGGATTGGTTTTCTAAGATGATACAATTTATTTCTTGTCATAAAATCAATGATGAAACTAATTTAGCAAACTTATTATTCATAGAGGTAGTTTGCTTTATGGGTTCATAGCAGCTTTGTTTCTTATCATTGTTCTACATTTATTAATTATTTTTGAAAGGTTTTGTGGGGGTAAATCAAGAGTAATATTGTTATTTCTTGCTATTTTTCATCCACAAATAGATGGACAAACTAAGATAGTTAATAAACTTTGACTAGATTGTTAATAACTATCATCATTTTTTTTGAAGAATTTGTTGACATATAATGTCATACTTTGTATGCTTTATATATTTTGATGATAACAATAAAAAAAAATGGACTAATAATATTCTTGGATGAAATTAAGTTACAAACAGGTATTATACAAAGAATACATCAACAAGCATAATGGAGTACACGAAGAAATCACTCCAGGAAGTCCAAGATGCAAGCAAGTGAAGACTTAGAATAAGTGTTCATTTTAGTGCTTTATGTAAATCTCAATTTCTAACTTGATAGCACAAATTAAAATGAACTCACACACTTCACATTGCATGCATTAAAAGGATTTGATGATTATAGGTTTAAGTCATAATCAATCGGTTCAAGAAATTCAGAAAAGATAATTTGTCAAAACAGAGTTTCTGCATGAACCGGTCGACCGCTTGAAGACAAATTGTCTTTCGAACTGAACCGGTCAACCGCTTGGTTTATCCGTTGTGAACCAGTCAACCACTTGGAAGACAAATTGCCTTTTGAACTGAACCGGTCGACCACTTGATTTATCTATTGTGAACCGGTCGACCGCTTGATATGACAGTTGCACTAAAACGGCTAGAAACGACTAGTTTTTTTTTAAACTTATAAATAAGCCTCTTAATTGCAAAATTAATAAGACACATTGTTTATATCTGATAGTGAGGCAATTAGAAGTGCATAAACACCTTCATATCATCAATCCTCATTAATACTCAAATTTGTGTTTAAATCTTCATATCCTAACACAAAGAGTATTTCTCATTCTCACTACACTTAAACACTTTCAAATATTCTAAGTGCTATTAAGTGAGATAAAGAGATCATAAATCTTCATTTGTAATATCCACACTATTAAGAGTGTATTGTTGTTTTACAAAAACAATCATTGTAAAACTTTTGAGAGTTGAGTATAAAACTCTTGATATTGGTGAGGGAACATCACCAAGAAAAAAATCTTGAAGAGGGTACATCTTCAAGTGGGAAGAAGAAAAATCTTGAAGAGGGCATATCTTCAAGTGGTGTAAAAGTCTTGGTGTGGATTATCAAGCGGGAATTGTAATCTTGTTACTTGGACTAGTATGAGAGTACAATACTCAAGTACAGGTTGGTACTTGAGTCGTGGATGTAGTCTTGACGAACAACGTTAAAAACCGAGTTAGCAATCTCTCTCTTATCTCTTTACTTTAAAGTAACTAATTTTAAAATTGCATTATTTATTGTATTTACACCTAATTCCCCTTTTAGGTGCATAGTTGCCTTAATCCGTGAATTACTGAATTGAGAAAAATGTTTATTGTTTATTTAGTTTGTATTTGATAGAAATGTGTATTCTAATATTGATTATTCATGTTTGAAATGTTTTAACTCGATTGGATTATATTCTATTATTATGACTTACATGCTTAACTCTTTTGGATTATATTCCTTTATCTATTGATGAAATAGTGTTAGTCTTAGTGGCAATAAAAGGTTGAGCTATGGTATGATTTTTTTTTATATAAAAAAAAATCAATATGCATTCAAAGCTAATAAGCATTGAAATTTTTTTATCTTTAAACTAGGTGATTGAATTTGGATGTATATACAAAACAAGAGGTCTCCTAAACGTATGAAGTCTAACTTTATACTAGTAGGTGATGGTCAATTCCAAATCCTTGAAAGAATTAATAACAATTCTTACAAAATAGATCTATCAATTGAGAATGGTGTTGAAGCATTAATATTTATGCTCTCTATAAAGACTTTTTAGTTACATTACATAACATTTGCATTTCATCTTAAGCATTATTTATCTTTAGATAGCTTGTCATTCAAGCATAATGAACAATATTTATTATATATAGTGAGTAGTTTAGCACTCTTCAAGTATTATTGTTTAATTTAATATAGATTATAATTGGTTTTGAGTAGTAAATATCACTTATATTGCTCAAACTTAAAGTTTGCCTAGTTGGAGAAACAATGAGATTGAATAACGACAAACTAAGGAACTTGCTTGAAATTCAAAATCTAAGAGTCATAATTTAAGAATTTTTCAAATTTAAAGTAAACTCAATTTAGAAAATAACCTAAATTGTAATACTTAACAAGTTTTACTATTTTTTTAAATTATTTGAGAAAAAGGCCTTACTTGCATGACATAATAGTCAAAATGCAAATTATAAATTTTAAAAGGTGTATTAAATGGATTGCTTACGTTGAAAATGTGAAATAAAAGTGTGAAAGGAGAAAAGAAGGTGTGGACTTAGGTTGATGACTAGATTTGTTAATGGTGGATTTAACCAGAGAAATTGGTTTTGAGAATATATATATATATATATATATATATATATATATATAATAAGATGCTATTTCTTAGAAGGACATGGTAGTGGTAGCTAGTGTGAGTTCAATTTTTCAACAATAGAATGAGATGCTTTATTCTAACCTACTTCAAGATTTTTTATGGTTAAATTACTATAATTTGTATTATTTAATCCAAATATTTTATATAAAAAAGTCATTTTACTATTTAAAATTTACATATGCACTAATTTCTTACGATTTTGATCTTTATAAATTTTTGTTGTTAGAGGATTATAAAAAACATAAAATTGAAATGGACCATAAGAAGATAATTTTTTTTAAAAAAAAGATATTATTTGCTTCATAAGAAAAGAAAACAAAAGCAAACATGAATAAACCTTCATAAAATGAGACATGATTATTATTATTATTATTATTATTATTATTATTATTATTATGTTAGAACTTTTATTGAAACAATAATGAGAAGGTGAGAGAATAATGTTAATATATTCAACAAACATGTCTTTATATTTGATTGAATATTATAAGAAGAGTCAAATGGAGATATTAGCTAAACAACATAATAATGGTTTTAATTAGTATGCAATGTTTAAATTTTCATTATTTTTCTTAATATTTGTATTTTCTTTTTATTATTTTTAATTTATACTATTAAGAAAACAATTGAATTTTAAAAGCAAACATGAATAAACCTTCATAAAATGAGACATGATTATTATTATTATTATTATTATTATTATTATTATTATTATTATTATTATTATTATTATTATTATGTTAGAACTTTTATTGAAACAATAATGAGAAGGTGAGAGAATAATGTTAATATATTCAACAAACATGTCTTTATATTTGATTGAATATTATAAGAAGAGTCAAATGGAGATATTAGCTAAACAACATAATAATGGTTTTAATTAGTATGCAATGTTTAAATTTTCATTATTTTTCTTGATGTTTGTATTTTCTTTTATTATTTTTATTTTATACTATTAAGAAAACAATTGAATTTTAAAAGCAAACATGAATAAACCTTCATAAAATGAGACATGATTATTATTATTATTATTATTATTATTATTATTATTATTATTATTATTATTATTATGTTAGAACTTTTATTGAAACAATAATGAGAAGGTGAGAGAATAATGTTAATATATTCAACAAACATGTCTTTATATTTGATTGAATATTATAAGAAGAGTCAAATGGAGATAATAGCTAAACAACATAATAATGGTTTTAATTAGTATGCAATGTTTAAATTTTCATTATTTTTCTTAATATTTGTATTTTCTTTTTATTATTTTTAATTTATACTATTAACAAAATAATTGAATTTTAAATATGTTATTAAATAATTAAAAAAACTCATCAGTATAATTTGAAAGTAATAAACAACATGAAATAACATTCAATTGAATATTCATCTCACATGTATTTTCAATAGTAAAAATAATAAACATTATTAATTTCATATTTTAAAGGGTATATATATGTGATTATATTATTTAGAGAATAGTTTTTATAGCTATTTTAGCTACAAAATAAGAAGCATTGTTGTTAATGCTCGTAATGCTTATTTTAATGTTTATGATCTCTTTTTGTTTTATGTAGATGATGATTTGAGGTTGAATCTCTCTGAAGAGAAAGAGGATGAAATGATCTAAATTGCAGGAAACAATCCGTTAAAACAATATCAAGGGAGAAGAAGTTTAATAATGCATTCAATAGGCTTATTTACAGTATTTGGGCCAAAATAAACTTCAATTAGATTGCATATTCAACAAGTGATGCAAATAGACTTTGATTTCAAAATAACCTTATTATGAGAGTATAAAAGTATTTTCATGTGTTTGGTTTTTCATTGAACTACTCTGACTTGTCAAATAATTTAATTTTTTTTTTACATCTTCCATGTTTTCTTGTCGATATCTCTTCATAAGTGTTGTGTGAGTGTTTGATTTCTATAGTCTTGATACCTTGTTATAAATTATTTTTATGTCAAGTTCAATCACAAACCTAAATTTAATTTTTTTAGGAATGATCAATTAACTATAAATTTCTAAATCCTTATATCCACGAGTTCATATCACCAACACAACAATTCATAACAAAACAATTTAATATGTTTATGGTATATATAATATAATAAAACAATAATAGAACTACACAACACAAAATAACATTCCATAGATTTGCATTTTTTTTTTAGATAATGGAATTATAAAAAACTTGTATTTTAAATTGGATAAAAGAACTAGATAGAAATATTATTACTGTATAATCTGACCTAAATTGACATGGAAACTAGCTTATTAATACATATATCTAAAACAAAATGCAAAAAGTAACTGTGATTTTTACTGTTCACCAAGACTCATTTGCACTATTCATGTGCATTTTGACCCGGTGCTTCGCGGGTGTATGTCCTCTTTTTTTTTGTCTTTTCCGCCTGTGAACAGTGAATTAACGAAATTAGCCCCCTAAAAAGACAAAATAGTATACAGGAGTTAGGGGCTCTCTCGAGTTTTCCTACTTTTTTTGCACAGTGCATAGACCAAAAAAGGTCTAGAACACGACAAAATAGAGAACAGTTAACAGGGGCAGAGGCATATTTTCCCATCCAGTATTTTTGTAATTATGGGTGGGGTCAGGGGCGTAACGGTAATTCACCCATTATTTTTACGCTGCAGCGGTCAGGCGTGTCGCTAGCCGCTTGAGTTCCACGCTGATGCGCCTTTGAGGCGGCGCGCGTGACTTCGTTTCAGCATCAAAATTTACTTCCATCCGGAAGATCGCTGAAAGTCCTCTCCGTCGCGGCGCGTGCCCTCCATAGATGTCATGTTAAGCCGCGGCGGACGGTTTTCTCTCGACCGTCCCTTTTCTCTTTCTTGCCTCCCCCAAATTCAGATCCAGTCCCTGATGTTTGTGTAAAGTTCTGTTTGGTCCCTGAGGTTTTGATTTCGTTTTTATTACTGATTTATTCAAATTAAAGTTTTTTTTTCAATTGTGTCCTTCATTTAAAACTGATTATATAAGAAATTTTTATTTCAGCCCTTATACTTTTGATTTTGTATGTATTTTTTATTCCTTCAAGTTTTTCTGGTACGGATGTTTTGATTTCTTTGATTTGGTCCTCCAATTGAAATTGCTAATATATACAAAGTCTGATTTCAGTCCCTTTTCTTCTGATTTTTTTAAATGACAGTAATTATCATTGTTTATTTTTGGTCCTCCAATTATTTTTTCCTTTCATTTTATCCTTCAATTGGAATTAATTTTATATATGTGATTTTTCATTTAAGTCCTTATTCTTTTAATTTTTTTATTTTTTATTAATTCTTTTTTTAATTGATTGATTGAATTTTATTGTTTTTTAAACAAATATTTTGTTTTTTTGTAATAACTTTCCAGGGCAATTTAATTATTTGAATTCCTTTTTTATTAATATTGCTCCTTCTTTCTCTTTATTCATTTGTTTTGTTTTTTTTTGCTTCTTTTTTGTTTCCTTTGGATTGGGTGATTTTTATGATTTGACTATTTATGCAATGATCATGATAATTTAAATGGTTGTTTTTTTAATGATTTTTCAAGATAATTTATTTATTTAGATTGTTTTGATAGTAATGTTGGTCATAATTTTAACTATTATAGTAATGATGATAACAATCACATTAAGACAGATTTTCAAATTATGTATTCATCTTTTTGTTGATAGAAATTTAACTGTTTATTTTTTTATTTGATTATTCGAGAGTTTTTTATATTATTTCATTTAGTCTTTTTTAATCATGTTTTCTTAAATATATTTAATATAACAATATGATTAATAAATCTTATATAAAAAAATATTGGCTTCAAAATTTAATTTTGTGTTCTTTTATTTAAGTTTATTTCTTTTAGTTTCTGGTTTTGTTTTGAATTATTTGATTTCAATGTTTGGATTTACTTTAATTTTGTCTTTTAAATTTAATATATTATTGAAAATATATCAAATTAATTATATATTTGTATATTTATGTCAAATTAAAGTATGTAAAACTAATATAATATTCAAATATTTATTGAATATTATCGCCTAAAAATATATAGAGGGAGAGGAAAAATGACCTAGGATTTTCTTAGAAACAAAAATTAATGTCAGTATTCTTAAATATATTTAATATAATAATAAATGAATAAATCTTATAAAATAAAAAAAATATTGGCTTCAAAATTAAATTTTATGCTCTTTTGTTTAAGTTTGTTTCTTTAAATAAATTTACAGTGTTTTGACTTTTTAATAATATATTTGTGTATTTATGTCAAATTAAAATATGTAAAACCAATTATATGTGCTAATATTTATTAGATGTTATCGCCTAAGAATATATATAGAGAGAGCAAAATAGCCTAAGATTATCCTTTAAATTAAATATATTATTTGTATATTTATGTCAAATTAATTATATATTTGTATATTTATGTCAAATTAAAATATGTAAAACTAATTATATGTTTGGATATTTATTGAATATTATCGCCTAAAAATATATTGAGAGAGAAGAAAAATGACCTAGGATTTTTTGAAAGACAGAAATTCATATCATGTTTTTTTAAATATATTTAATATAATAACATGATTAATAAATCTTATATAAAAAAAGATTGGCTTCAAAATTTAATTTTGTGCTCTTTTATTTAAGTTTATTTCTTTACAAGAATTTCCAATGTTTTTATTTTTAATATTTTAGATCTAATATTACTGGAAAAAAAACATCTCAAAAAAAAAATCTTGGCAAATTTACCTGCATTATCTACAAGTCAAATTAAAAAATATACAAGTCACTTCTCGTTTCTATTAGACTATTCTTTTTAGACGATAAATAAATAATTATAGCACAAAAAAATTAAGTTTATATTTGAAGAACAAATTACAATATTTTTATTTCTAATATGTCTAATATTTATTGAATACTATCGCTTAAAAATATATTGAGAGAAAAAAAAAGACTTTGAATTTTTTAAAAGATAAAAATTCATATTAGTATTCTTAAATATAATTATACTAACTAAATATTAAAATAATAAAATAAAATATATAAAAAAACAATAAATTTTTTACATAGATAAAAAAAAAACCGTATCGCGGGTAAACAGTTGGTTATTACTATACTGATAAAATATATAAGACTGCGTCGTTTTATGATAGAGACACCATAGTACCAATCCCTATTTCCCTTCGTCCCCTGTGACCTTCTTCCATCCCACCTCTGATATGTGCTAAAAACAAAACCCGTAACTCAGCGAACCCCATTCTCCCACTCGATTCCTCGACGCTGCTCGCAGGTAAATATGTGTCGAATACCATGCACTACCTGAAATTGAATTGAAGAAACCGAATGTGAGTTTTGAGTGATACGACTACTTAGTACTGTAACTTATGATTTGTGTCTTTTCATTTGAACCATTGATTAAGTCTTCAAGTAAAAGCAAAAAAAAAAAACCTTGAAGCAATGCCTCTGATGTAGCGGAACTCTCATTTCTACTTGTAATTTAAACTAAAAACGTTATAAGCTTGATGTCAAGTTGTATTCTCTTATTTTATATAACCATTACAAATCAGAAGCTGAGTGGGTTCAGCTGTATAGGAGTTTTTATACAGAGAAATAAACTCAGTTTGGTTTTTGGGCAGCAGAAGAGCACAAGAATGACATCAACTGGGCAGTCACAGTCACTAAAAAGAAGGGATGCCCCGGTAACAAGAGGAGGGGATCAGCTAACTCTAACCCCTTTAGGTGCTGGAAATGAAGTGGGTCGATCCTGTGTTTACATGTCATTTAAAGGCAAGACTGTATTGGTATTGCATCCCTCCCTCCTTCCCTCTACGTATTTTGTTATTTTTCAATTATGCCATCTTATACTAATTTACTAGTGGTCATTTGGTTTCTCCATGCTTGATCAAATTCAATGAATGTATTTTTCTTATTAATTTATGTTTTTTTTTTTTGTCGAATTATGCCAATGGTAGTTTGATTGTGGAATTCATCCGGCTTATTCGGGTATGGCTGCTTTGCCTTACTTCGATGAGATTGACCCTTCCACTATTGACGTGCTTCTCATTACACAGTATGTTTTTTCTTCACCTTCTCTTGCTAATTCTCCTTGCTTGGTTATTGTATATATGTGTATTGATTTTCCATTCCAGGAGGCAGTATTTTGTTTCTCCTATTAGTTTCAAAAAGGCTAGCTTTTTCTCTCACTGAATGCTCCTTTGATTTGTCCTTGCTTGCTTTCGTGTTTGTTCATTTCTTGTCAAAAGGATACTTTGAAGAGATATTTCCTGTGATGTAGTAAGATTACATGAAATTTTAGCTGCGAGAGATCAACTTGTCCAAGGAAGAATATGCAGTTGTTTCAGAATTAGAGAACATTCAGCTCAGAAGTCAGATATACAAGTATTGAGAAAGTTAATGTTAGGTTTGGGAAGATTTTATTGTGTGACAATACAAGTTGGGAAGGAGTTTAAATATCCTGAGAAAAAACACATGATGCAGTTCCTTACGTGCTTGAACTTGCATTATTAGGGCCATTTGACTGGCAGTGGCTAGGTTCTATTCTTAGTTCCCTCATCAGTAGAAATTAGCAAGTCTGTTATAATGCTGGACTTGATGATAATATAAACTGAAACAGTGATATTTAAACTTGATGCCTTGTCAACAAGAGAGGGCAGTCTGAACTTTCTTACCTCCATAAAAAAATATACTCTTGGCTGCTGGGAACTTTTTGCTCTTAACCTGATCTAAGTAGTTGTAGAGAAGTATACATGCAATGAGATGTCTGATAAAGTGTTGTTGGAATTTGAAGTGTTATAGACTCATGATATTGATATTTTAATTATTCACATGTTCCATGCTGCAAGAAGAAGATGAGTGATCTTCTAAGTAGTTTTGTGCTTGTGAGGTTTATTTGCTTATAATGGGAACCACAATAGAACAGCGCTGAAAATGCATGCCATTGGGGGAGTGAAAACAACCGATTTTCCAGCTGAAGAAATCATTCAGGAAAATCTTGAGTATCTATACTTTATTTCTAGCAATTAATTATGTTAAATATTAATGTGATTGCATATCATGCAATTATTCAAACTATGAGAATATTGAAAAATTATTGTATCAAATTAATATTTAAAATAATTAATCACTAGAAATAAATTATATTCTTTAACTGTTTTCCTTTCTTGTTGAACACTTTATGATATTTATCATGCAATTATTCAAACAATGAGAATATTGAAAAATTATTGTATCACATTGGATGGGAATAAATGTGATCCATTAGCTGAAATTTCGTTTAAGGTGTCACGAAACTCTACCTAGTTTCTACTTTCTATTTATTACCTCCTTTCTAATTGTTCATAATGATTGAGAAATATTTCTGATGCATTAATGAAAGTCATAAGGGCCTCTTGGATTATTTAGTTTTAACAAATAAAAGTGATATCGTGTTTTCTATATTTGTTCATTTTAGTTTGTCATCTGTCATTACTTTTTCAACCAAAATGTTTAGGCCTCTCTAGTTTTTCTCTTCATTCATTGTGAGTGATGCTTTCTGGTTGCAGCTTTCACTTGGATCATGCTGCATCCCTACCTTATTTTCTTGAGAAGGTTTGTTTTTACTGAGTTGTACAAAGTTATTGCATTTATCTTTCACTAGGATCAATCTAACATGTTCACTCTTTATCAGACCACATTCAAAGGTCGAGTTTTCATGACTCATGCGACAAAGGCTATCTACAAGTTGCTTTTGACTGATTATGTAAAAGTGAGCAAAGTTTCAGTGGAAGATATGTTGTTTGATGAGAAAGACATAAACCACTCAATGGATATAATTGAGGTTTGTGCTTACAATTTTTTGCATTTTTTTGTTTACATCTATCTGCAGCCTTTTTGTTTGTCCAGAAATTTGATCCACTTTGTTTTCCTTCCTTCTAAGCAATAGCTTGAAAGTATTTTTGTATATTATATTTTTCTTGGCGTGATGTTGTGGTCCCGAAGTCAGGGGATCTGGGATTCAGCTTATTGGTTATTCTTCTTTGTCACCTCGTATCCATGTTGAATTAATTTTGCTTTAGATGAAAGGTCTGCATTTTTCTTCTGGGATATGAAGTGTTTCAATCTTGCATTTGATATCATGAATTTTGCTCTATGGATCTCTTACCTTTCAGTCTGTTTGAGTTTGCCATTGTTGGTTGATAGCTTCTCATTTGAGGCTTATAGGTTTCACATGGAAATTTAGGACCAATTTCTGTGCATCTGATAATTAAGTTGTGCCTTTCTAATTCCAGTACCGATCAATCTAAGTTCATTACACACTTAAGTTGCATTTAGAATACTCAATATCCTGATAAAAGTAAAGAGCATAATCAAGTTGTTGAGGTTTTTTTTAACTATGAAAGTTTGGGTGATATTATAGCAAGTTCCATCTAACAGATTACAGTAATTGAAAAAATAAAATGGTAAAGAGAATAAAGAAAAAGGAATATTTTGTCAGCCAAGTGGGAACCTTCTGGTTGGCATGCAGGGCCCCTGCCCTAGTACAGTTAAGCAGAAAGGTTCAGTAACAACTTGATGAGAATTTATTTGTTTATTCCCATGTTTGTTCAAAGAAAGGGTGCTTCTTCCAAAATGGTAGCTGCTTATCTTTTTCTTAATATAATATCTCTTTTAGGTAAGCATTATGCTATGCCTAGCATTCTAGCTGATAAATCTGTCCGTTTCTGATCCATATAAGGTAATGTGGGATGATTAAAAGATGTTTTCACAATTATGAAATAAAAAAGAGTAGGTAATAATTTTTGGTAGCATTCTTAAAATACAATCATATTGAACCAATTCAAAGTGAGGATTTATTTTTTCTTTTGATTTTTTTTCCATCTTTCCTTGTAGCACAATCACGATCCATGGGTGCAATTGGTCAAGACCAATGAGAGGTTACAGAGGGAAAAGGCGCATATTGCTTTTATATTTTTTTTTTCTTCTATCAATACACGGGCTCTTAATCCTAATCCCTAACGCTGTTGTCGATGTTGCGTGCATGTGTTTGCTTTTTTGTCATTCTGTCTGATCAGATCTGCTGTTGTTTTCCTGGTCTTATTTTCCTAATGATGTTACCTATAATGTTCCTTTGTCATCCTCTGTTTAACTTAAGAATCCTTCATTACATTAATGATTTATGTGATTGCAGGTTATTGACTTCCATCAGACTGTGGATGTTAATGGCATTAAATTTTGGTGCTACACTGCTGGCCATGTCCTTGGTGCTGCCATGTTCATGGTAGATATCGCCGGTGTTCGAGTGCTCTATACTGGAGACTATTCACGCGAAGAAGATCGACATCTTCGAGCTGCTGAGATGCCACAATTCTCTCCTGACATATGCATAATTGAATCTACCTATGGTGTCCAACTCCATCAACCTAGACACCTTCGGGAGAAGCGCTTCACTGATGTTATCCATTCCACACTCTCTCAAGGTGGTCGTGTTCTAATTCCAGCATTTGCCCTCGGCAGAGCTCAGGAACTCCTTTTGATCCTAGACGAGTATTGGTCAAACCATCCTGAGCTTCATAATATTCCCATATATTATGCTTCTCCCCTTGCAAAAAGGTGCATGACTGTTTACCAGACATACATCCTTTCTATGAATGAAAGGATCCGCAATCAGTTTGCAAATTCCAACCCCTTCAAATTCAAGCATATATCACCGTTGAATAGCATTGAAGATTTCACTGATGTAGGGCCATCTGTGGTTATGGCAAGTCCTGGAGGACTGCAGAGCGGGTTGTCAAGGCAGTTGTTTGATATGTGGTGCTCTGATAAGAAAAATGCATGTGTTTTACCTGGATATGTTGTTGAAGGGACCCTAGCTAAGACAATCATTAATGAACCAAAGGAGGTACAGCTCATGAATGGACTAACTGCACCACTCCACATGCAGGTCCATTACATCTCCTTCTCTGCCCATGCAGACTATGCTCAGACAAGTACATTTTTGAAAGAGCTCATGCCTCCTAACATTATTCTTGTTCATGGAGAAGCCAATGAGATGGGAAGGCTCAAACAGAAACTTATCACAGAGTTTGCTGACGGCAATATCAAAATAATCACCCCAAAGAATTGTCAGTCCGTGGAGATGTATTTCAACTCTGAAAAAATGGCAAAAACCATTGGAAAGATGGCTGAAAGGACCCCGGATGTTGGTGAAACTGTCAATGGTGTACTAGTGAAGAAGGGCTTCACTTATCAAATCATGGCACCTGAAGATCTCCATGTCTTCTCACAACTATCAACTGGAAATGTTACTCAGAGGATCACCATTCCATTTTCTGGTGCATTTGGTGTGATAAAGCACAGGCTTGAGCAGATTTATGAGAGTGTAGAGTCTGGAACTGATGAGGAGTCTGGGTCTCCAACATTACACGTGCATGAGCTGGTAACAGTGAAACAAGAGTCTGATAGACATATTTCACTTCATTGGACTGCTGACCCCATAAGTGATATGGTGTCTGATTCAGTTGTAGCTTTGGTTTTGAACATCAGCCGGGAGGTTCCTAAGGTAATAGTCGAGGCAGAGGACCTCAAATTTGAGGAAGAAAACGGGAAAAAGTCAGAGAAAGTGATTTATGCACTCCTTGTTTCACTTTTTGGAGATGTGAAACTTGGAGAGAACGGGAAGCTGGTCATAAGTGTCGATGGGAATGTGGCAGAGCTTGACAAACAGAGTGGGGATGTTGAGAGTGAGAATGAAGGTCTCAAGGAACGCGTGAGGACAGCATTTAGGCGAATTCAAAGTGCTGTGAGTCCAATCCCGCTTCCTGCATCATAGCTTTTCCCTTTCCTTTTCCTTGTTGTTTCAACAAGTTTCTGGCCTTTGAGAATAGATTTTGTTTGTATTGAGCACTTATTTCTAATTTGGTGTGGGTGTCCTTTTTGCCCCGAGATTGATGTCCAGAGGTATAGTTTCTTGATCCATTATCTCTTGGAATTTGACATTAGCATGCGTGTGAGTTTGGACCTCCAATGGGGGCAGGCAATTTTTCTGAACATCACAATGCTCTGGAAACCGTGATTAAGTTTGATTGACAACCTTGCTCTTGCTGGCTGTTTAAACAGTTAATACTTGACTTTCAGGATTTAGATGTGAATTCCTAGCTGATCATGAGTCTCGTTTTGAACTTCAGGACCATCTTTTTCGGTCTTGAGTCTTGTTTTGCTTGGCTGTGAGTTTAAGCATTCTGGTGGTAAAGAATGGTGTATTTTGATGATCATTTCTATAAAAGATGTGGATGCCTCTTTGACGAAGTCTATTGAAAAGTTGGAGATTTGGAGTCATACTTGGTAGCAGAGTATCTCGAAGGCAAGCATTTCTTGCTAAGAACCAAATTTTGGTGTTTTGTTTTTTTCTTTAGGATTAAAGACTTTACTTGTGACCAAATTTTCTTTTGAAAGCTTCTGGTTTATGTAAAGCCCTTCTATTTATCCTCTCTCTGCTCTCTAGGTTGTTGAAGGAAAATATTGGATACGAGGTAAATTGCCCGCGCGCTGTACTAGGTTTTTTTCTATGTAGAAAATTGTTTGATTTTTTGTGTATTGTAACTGATTATTTTAATATTTAATCAATAAAATTGTAATAAATAAAATCTGATATAAATGAGTTTTTTTCCGTCTAAAAGGAACATTGTAGTCTAAACGCAAGGGAAGTGATTCATATGTTTTTTAATTGTAGATAACTTGGGTAAATTTGTTTATCTATTTTGTTTGAGTTATCTTTTTTTTCCCTGGTAATATTAGATCTAAAATATTATACATAAAAATATTGTAAAAGTACTTTTTTTAACAAAAACAACCTAAAATTCAAGAATTAAATTTTTCTAAGAAATAAAACATAAACAAGAGGATATAATTAGAATTAAAAACTAAAATTAAGAGTGTATATATATAAAGACTAGACAATGCCCCGTGCTTGTCGCATGGCGACACAATATTTTTTTCAATGTAAAAAATATTAATTGTGTATTTTTTTATTATAATATAAATTTAGCTAAAATAATAAATCTGTGCAGAATTCATGGCAAATGCAAGTTTTCTATAAAATATATGAATTCAAAATCGATATAAATTTGTTTGTTTAGTAGTTTCAAACGAAATAACCAAGTATAAATTTATCATCATAATTAAAAAAGCCAGAAAATTCGGATATCTGAATTATTAAGTTCACTGTATTAAGATTATTTAATTTATAATTCAAATATAAATTGTAAAAATATATACAATAATCAAATAAAAAAAAGTTAATTTTCTATCAACAAAAAGATGAAAACATAGATTGAAAATTCATCCTGACGTTATTGCCATTATCATTGTTATTAAAGCTAAAATTATTGCTAACATTACTGCTAAAACAATTAAAACAATTAAATTTCTATGAAAATAAAACAAAAGATTTTTATAAAGAAAACAATAACTAAAATTATAATTATTATTGTATAAATCATAAAATCATAAAAATCATATAATCTAAAGAATGAATAAAGAAACAGAAAACCAAAAAATGAATAAAGGGAAAATAGAGTAATATTACTTTTAAAATGATCAACGATATAAATTGAAATTTTAGGAAAATCTTTAAAAAATCTATTGATTTTTATAAAAAATAATCACTAAAATTATCATTATTATTGCGTAAATAATAAAATTATAAAAATCATCTAATCCAAAGAACAAATAAAAATAAAAGTGAACAAAAAACATATAAGGAAAAAATAATAAATTAGTTCGAAGATTAGTCATGGTGTGTCCACGTTGGCCTGGACACCCCGATTATCAAAAAACAGATTTGGTCCGAGGAGTAGTGGTGGTGCACTTGAGCTGACCCGGAGATCGTGGTTATAAAAAAAAAATATAAGTGACAAAAATGTATAAGTGAAAAAAAGAGTTTAAACTGGCTAAGAGACCATAGTTACCAAAAAATATATAATTGAATAAAAAAAGTATATAAAAAAAATTTACCAGCAGGAAAGCATTTTAGAAAAAAAATATATGGGTCCGTGGATTGTCGTGTTATGCATAAATTGGTTTGGACACCCTAGTTATCAAAAAAATTAGAATATGGAGATTAATCGTGGTGCATTTAAGTGAACTCGGACACCCCGATTATTAAAAAACAAAAAACCAAAAAAATATATAAGAAAAAAAGAAAAAAAATGAAAAAAGGCAAAAAAAAAGAAGAAGAAGCAAAAAACGGAGGAAAAAAAAGAAAAAGACTAATTAGGGAAAAAAAGAAAAAAAAGAACAAATGAAAAAAAAAGAAGAGGAGCTAATCATAAAATAAAAAACAAAAAAAATCAGAAAAAAAGAGGAAAAAAACTTGAGCAAAAAAAAAGAGAAAAAAAATTATTATTGCAATCCACAGTGCACTGTGTCTGTGTGCACAGTGCGTGGATGCACAGTCTAAACACCACGCCTTTTATAGTAATAGTAATGAGCAAAAATAGAGACTATATAGAAATATATATAAAAAATAAAGGAATTAAAATAAAGAATTAAAAGTATATGGATCAAAATGAAAACAAAATATGTAAATAATTTTAACCGAAGGATTAAATTAAAACAATTAAAAGTGTTGCAAAGAAAAAATAATTAATTTTTCCTTTATATATACATATATTAAGGTGTTAATATTAAACAAATATAAAAATATATCATCAGCCTTACATATTTTTAAGAAACAACTCCTTAAAAATAATCATTATCATTATTTTAAATGTTTTATTTATAATAAAATAACTATATAAAAAGCTAAATAATAGAAATTTTTGTAGGTTAATTATCTTGCTTAAATGTATAGCATCATAAAAAAAAAATCTAAGACCATTAATATTTTTTACATGTTAAAAAATTTGGTCTTGGCTGTAGCGGAGCATAGGGCAAGTGGCTCGTATATTTTTCACTATAAATAATTTGGCCCAATTTTTCCACCTGTTTTGTCAAAGTATAACTTCGTATATTTTTTGTTCACGTGATATTAGATCTAAAATACCATACATAAAAAGATATAAAATTAATTTTTAACAAAAACAACATCGACTAATAAATTATTTTGTTGATTATTCTCATTGTTATTCTCATGATTGTTAAATTGTCACAATTATTATAGCTGTAATTATAACTATTATTGTAAATAATTAATAGTCTCATTATTATTGGCAATACTATTGTTGTCACCATCATTATTATTATAAAAAAATAAATAAATTATTTTTTAAGTAGTATTCTTCATAATATTATATTAAAAGTATTTCAGAACATTGAGATTAAATCAATTCGATGTTTCAAAAAAAAAACATAGTTCATTTTTATATATTTGCAGATGTTAATATTAAATAAATATTAAAATATATAATTATCCTCACATACTTTTAAAAAAAAAATCCTTGTAAAATAATCATTTCAATTACCTAGAAAAGATGAAAATACTCCCAAACATTTAGGTAATAACAATCGATTCCATGAAAAAATAAAAAATACCCATAAATTCAAGACTTGAATTTAAACAGTAAAATAATAATTATACTATTATAATGTATCGTGTCTACTCTACTGCCACAGTATTAAAAATAGAAATGTTACATCATTTTCTTTAATACATCCACAAATCAAGCAAATAAAAAAATGGTGGAACCCATTCGACCTTTTCAATTATTTATGCCATCAATTTCATTCTCGTGTGCCCTTTTCTCATTGGATGAAGATGGTCTAAATCATAGTTATTGATCCCGTCCCGGGTACCGTCCCGGATTTGTGTTTGGAACGGAACGTCCCGGTTTCGGTACTGCTTCGGTACTGCTTCGGTTTTGTACTCGTTCATTTTTATTTAATTATACATATGAAAAAATAAAATATTAATTTAACAAGTATAATTTAAATTCAAGATAAATGAAATTTAAATTATACAATACAAACATAATCTCAAAATTAGAAACATCTTTGAAATTCCAAAATATTATGAAAGTAAAATGTTCTAAAATAAAAGAAAAATACATCAAACATCCTCTACTACATCATTAATATAAAAGTAAGGATCTTGATCTGGCTGTGGAACATAAGGAAAGTCGTCAACAAGACATTCCAATAGCTGGTCATCTCCACCAAGCTCATTCTCCTCATTTACACATGTCTCTTCATCATCTAAATTTAAAGTAGCGAAAGGTGCTTCGATACTCTCCCAACTTATGTCATCTCCATCAAGAAGACCGGGTTCTTCACAAATCCATTCATTCAATAGATCAATGTTGTCAAGGCTAATGGGATCTAAAGCATCTCTTGTTCTGCTCATATTCCTACAAAGAATAAACACGAAAGAAATTAAAAAATTAATAGCAATGTAATAGAAAATAATTACTAATATAATAATATTGATATTTTACTTACCTCTGTTTAATCTTTAGATTATAGCGAACAAATACTAAATCGTTTAATCTCTTGTGCTCAAGCCTATTTCGCTTTTTTGAATGAATGAATTCAAATACACTCCAATTTCTTTCGCACCCAGTTGCACTACAGCATTGACTAAGAACTCGAACTGCAAACTTTTGAAGTTCTGGAGTATCAATGCCGAATTGCTCCCACCATGAAACTAGATAACAAATTTTGAATAAATCAAATATTATAGAGAAAAAAAAAGACATTATATTGTAAAAAATAAAAGTTATTACCTGGATTTAACTTTTCTCTTTGACGAATAGCCATGGTTACACCAAAAAGACCAGTTGCTCTCTTATACTCCTCAATTTGGGCACTGATGTTATCTTGAGTATCACAATCAGGAACCAATCTCATAATTGTGGTAAGCAAACCTCGAGTTACCTCCCTTTGTTTTGAAAAAGAAGGCCTAAAATATATTCCAGGATTAAGAAAACATCCTGCTTGCATGTAATGGACTATGAAGTTGCTTATCCCATCTAGCATCAATTACCCGAATATATGGTCCATATTGAGACATTCTATTTTTCAACCTTATTTTGATGGCTTCTTTGCTTTATCCATTGCCTCATATAAATAGCCCATTGATGGTTTTTCTTCACTGTCTGCTAACCTTAGAACTCGTACTAAAGGCTCGCTGACGTTGATAATATGTGCACATCTCGGCCAAAAGTCGTTATCTTGTAAAATTATAGCAGCAATTTCGTTTCCAACCCGACTTTTGCCATGACTTGATTCAACCCATTTTGTGCAAGAAAACATCTGTCGAAGCTCCTTCTTAAACTTCGAGAAACATTGGAGGCTTAAGAAATGGGTTGCAAACCTTGTTATGCCAGGACGACATAAATCATGTCCATTTGTGAATTCTTTCCTCATCAAAGCTAGAACCCATGCATGATTATATATAAACTTGGTTATATTTCTTGCCTTTTAATGGTTTCATCAATCATTGGAAAATATCTCGGATCACATATATTTTCTAGCATTAAATCAATGCAATGGGCAAGACAAGGAGACCAAAAAAGGTGTCATACCTTTGTCTGCAAAGCTTTCCAACGAACCTTAAATGAAGCCTCATTATCACTAACAAATTGGACAATATTCTCTTGTCCAACTTCTTTGACAACTTCATCAAACATCTCCAGCAATGTCTCTTTATCTTTTCGAAGTCCTGAAGTGTCAACAGACTTCAAGAATACGGTGCCTCTCGGAGAATAGGCAAGGAAATTCACAATTGGTGCATTCTTCCTATTTGTCCACCCGTCAGCCATAATTGAACATCCATAAACTCTCCAATCAGCCTTGATACTTAAAATGTATTCATGGACATTATGAACTACATCCTTCAAAAGTGGTCCTCTTAAATCATGAAATGATGGGCCTTTAAACCCAGGTCCTATGGATGCTATGGCATCTAGCATTGGTGATAATAATACTGAATTAGCATCTGTTAAACGGTATATTAGCATCATACCACCATGTTGCTACGGCTATTCTTGCATTGTGTTCCATCTCTTTAGCAGCCATTGCACTTCTAATACTAGGTCGGGAACCCGAGGTAGTTCAGTGGAGCAAATAAAGGAATCCTTCTTCCGGATGTACTTGTTCCTTGCACTCGTCGTTCTTCTACTTGTTTGTGAACGTATATCACCCTCTGCTATTTCTTCATCATTGGAAGTCGATTGAGAATTTCCAATATCGGTTCTAATTCTTTTCTTCTCTCTTTCTCCGTTGTCATCTCATCTACCATTTGTTTCATTTGCCACTTAACCTCCGGAGGGACCTTTTTACAAGCTTCAACTTCACCTTTAATACCAGCAAGGTGGTACTTCAACCGAGTAACACCACCACCATTGATCCGTTTATTACAATAAATGCATATACTTGCATTCTTTACACCAGGAACCACTCGTCCATGAGCCCATGCTGGATCATCTGATCTTGTTTGAGCTGAATACATGGAAGTCCCACCACTAGATGAGTTTTCAGCCACGTAATTTAATCTGTTGTAAAAAGATAACACAAGTTAGGCATGTAAAAAGATAACACCATGCACGAAAACGAAAAGCATTTCCATTATCAAGCATCAACAACATCAAGCATTCATTATAATTTTTCATGAATTTGTTCATGAACTTTATCTAATCATCCTGAACATTTAATATTTGTAATCCTATATTCCAACACTTCCATTATTTCATGAATTTGTTCATCCATTTGGGATTTGTTATCTCATTTCACTCTTATCATCACATCAATTTGTTAACTTGTCTTCCACGACAAACTATTTAGCTTCATCAATCAAGCAAAGTTGATCACCATGGACATTAAAATAAACCGATTAAGCATCACTGGACCGCCTCAAACAGTGAGGCAAACAGCGAGCAGCTTCTTTCATCGGGGTGAGTTTTAGCCTTTAAACCATATCGATCGGTTTTTAAGATGTAATTTGAGCGGATAAGGAGCATATACTAATTTTACATAGCCAGTATAAGCCAACTAAGAAAAAGCTTCATTAAGATCTCACCCACCAAAGCAATATTTAACAAACATGAATTCTCAAACCCCAAACACACTTCTTAATGCATCATCCTATACAATAACTTCATATTTCTCTATTTTCAAACATAAACAACGTTACTAAAGCCACAGAAAAAACCATTTGATCTTCAATCCATATTAAACAAGTATAGGCGTAGCGTCAACATAGCCGACTATCAAGAAAGGTAGATTGAAACTTCACCAAAACAAGAAGCAACAATTTAGTTCTTAAATTATAACAACTCTTAAATAAAATAAACGTTAGTCAATCTTTGTTATCCACTTAAATCAGCAAGGAATTTCGACCTTCCATCCAATATAAAAATAAAAATTAAAACTAGAAGAATAAATCTCCCTTGATCCTAATAAAGGGATTGTTCAACAATTAGCTCATCTAAAGTTCTAAAGCTGTCGAAAATTTATTTCTCCATTCAGCTCATCTAAAGTTCTAAACTCGTCGAAAATTTTTCAATAAATTAAAGGATTTGGTTCCTCAAATGTGTACCTTTCACTGGAGATTTGGGGAAGAAGAACTACTGAAGATTTTGTGCCGCCGTGTGGAAGAAATTACGCCGCCGTGTGGAAGAAATTGTGTCGCCGTGATTTTGATTTTTGATTTAGGGTTTCAGAAATTGAGCTGATTTTGGGGTTGAGGATTACAAATTGAGCTTTTCAAGTGAGGGATTTCTGGTTTATGAATCGAAAACAAGGGATTTGTGGATTAATTTGAGATTGGGAGAAATCGGGAATAGATTGGGGAAAAATCGTGAGTCCGGGATCGGGAGCGGGAAGAAGAAAGGAAGTGAATTGTTTGCCCGTGTATTGGCTAAACGACGTCGTTTGTTACTTATATAAACGACGTCGTTTTAGTTCAGCATCTGAACGAACGCCCGTGCACGGAACCAGGCGTTCCGGCCGAATCGCCGGATTTTCCGGGACAGGTCGGGATTCTACCCGGACAAAACGTCGCCTTTTTGTCCGGATTTTGCAACGGATCGGGGCATTCGGCCGCTCCGCCGGAACGGGACGAGATCAATAACTCTACATCAATGTTCGGGCTTGCCTTAGCTCCTATGTTGGGTTTGGTGATGTTTTTTCATGGGGAGACACGAATTAGAAATTAATAAATAATATATGGTCACTTGAATGGCTCGCACCTGCACCATCACATGTTTTTCTTTTTATAATGCCTTATAATAATATTTCTTATCTCACTTTTCCTCTCAATCTTTTATAGTGAGAGAGAGAAATAGATACTTAAAGCAGAGATGGCAAAACGAAGAAAGACAAACAATTAAATCGATCTGAATTAACAACATTTTCACGATATCATTTAGCTTTATAGATAATATTATCATGGATGATTCCTGTTTGGCATTGATTAAAAAAATATGTTTGAAAACAATTGAAGTTTTTTATTTTTATTTTATTTGAAATTAATTTTTTAATATTTTTAGATTACTTTCATGTGCTAATGTCACATTGTTTGTTTTTTTAAAAAACACTTATAGTGATGTAAAAGCTCGTAGGATATAATTGCATGTCTTGCAAAGGTGTATTTGCTCAAATTTATTTCCATTTCATCGAAAAATCTAACTAGAAGCAATGATGCGACCATATTATTTGATAGTTTCATCCATATTTACCTAGTGTTTTTCATATGTTTTGTGTATAAAATTTCTTTATATTCTTTGTTTTATGTTTTGAAGGTATTTTTAGATGAAAGATGCAAAAGGAGGTAATTGAAGCTAATTGACGATTTGACCTTCAGTCGATGTTTTGTTCAAATTGGAAGCTCTAGAGATCAAAATGACTAGTGACATTCAAAAACTAACATCCATAAATTTATATAAAGATAATGAAAAATAAATAAAATAAGGAATATCATGAAAATCGCAGCCTTCAAAGTCAAATCTTGCAATCTGCCGATATCGACCTTTGTCCATTCCAATTTCAATATCTCGAGCTACAGAAGTCCGATTGATGCAAACTAAATTTTTCTGGATTCAGGACTCAAATACCTATAAAATCTTAAAATTTAAGATCCAAACAATGTGAGATGAATGAGATATGAATTTTACAAGGGACAATTAAATTCTATCAACTTAAGGAAGGACTATTTTGTAAAATAGACATTATGGTTTCTAAGCATATATAAAGGAGGAGAGGAGCAAGGAAGTGGCGGCAAGCACCAAAGAAAACATAAATCTTCCTCCTCCAAACCCTAAATCATGTTTTCTTCCATCTTTTTATTTAGTTGTTCAATAAACATGCAAGGCTAGACTCTTTTGCTTAGTTGCAAGGACATGGAAACCTTCAGATTTCAAGAACTGTGAGATCTATTTTTACCTTAATTTTTCAATTTATATGATGAATATGTTTGTTCTCCTATGTTTATTTTCCTATGATTATTTATTTAATTGCTAAGAGCGTACTCGAAGTTATTATTATAGACAATCGATTGCTAAGTTTGATATCAAAACCGGAGTTGTGGTATATGAACTTATGAAGCAACTAAATTAATAATTATAGCGGATCTATGTTATTAATCTTAGGGAGAACATTCAATCAAACTCAAAATATATTGCAGACAATTGTGTTTCTTAATTGATCAATTTATCTAGATTTTAATGTTGTCATTTAATCAAATTACTAGTGCAAATACTATAGGTGGATTGTAATTTGTGACCAAGGTTTGCTTTATTGATAAATTTCAGTTTTATATAATTTTTGTTTAGTTTGCTTTAACCTAGTCTAGACAACTTCCAACCCCTATTGCATAACATATAGCACGAAAATCTGAACTAAATCATCCTCGTGGGATCGCCCTCTTGCTTGCTCTATACTATCTTGTTTGATTTGTTTTAAGCTAGGATAATTAATTTGTACGACCGCGACATCGCAACAAGCAACTAATTTTAGGGTGCTCGTAAGTAAGTTTTCATTTAATCAAATTGTGGAAAGTTGGAATCAACTTCTTACACATTTATAGAATTCTAGTAACCTTTGTAACTCTAATAATAAATCATATTTGATTTTTTTAATATTTATTAATTAAGTGATTAAGAGTATTGTACATATTCTATTTGATTACACTATACATAAACATTAACGTCTCTCACTAGATTGTTTTCTAGTACATACGAGTGGTTTACCCGCAGCGATCGGCGAGTTTTTTATCTATGTAGAAAATTGATTATTTTTTTATGTATTGTATTTTATTATTTTAATATTTAGTTAGTATAATTATAATTGATAAAATCTATATAATCAAAATGGAAAGTGAATCGTATATTTTTTAATTGTAGATAACCTAAGTAAATTTGTAATTTTTTTTAGTTTAATTTTTTCTCCGGTAATATTATATTTAAAATATCAAAAATGAAAATATTGTAAATTTTTTTTTAAGAAATAAACTTAAACAAAATAGTGCCAAATTTAAAGTCAAAGGCAATTTGTTTTTATAAGATTAATTAATTATATTATTACATTAAATGTATTTAAGAATATTGATATTAGTTTTTTTTAAGGAAAAAATCCTAGGTAATTTTTTCCCTCTCTTTATATATTTATAGGCGATAATATTCAATAAAGTTTTTTATGCTATTCGATTAATTCCTTATATTATTATATAAAATGTATTTAAGAATACTGATATTAATTTTTTATATTCAAAAAATCCTAGGTCATGTTTTTTTCTCCCTATATATATTCACTAGACAATGCCCTCACATTGCTGCAGGCGACACAATATTTTTTTCAATGTAAAAAATATTAATTATGTGTATTTTTTTTATAATATAAATTTATCTAAAATAATAAATCTGTGTAGAATTCATGTCAAGTGCAAGTTTTCTATAAAATATATGAATTTAAAATCGATATAAATATTTTTGTCTAGTAGTTTTAAGCGAAATAACCAGCATAAATTTATCATCATCATTAAAAAAGCAAGAAAACTCGGATATCTAAATTATTAAGTTAATTGTATTAAGATTAGTTCATTTTATAATTCAATTTAAATCAAACAAAAATAAAATATAAATTGTGAAAATACCTATAATAATCAAATAAAAAATAAGTTGTTAATTTTCTATCAACAAAAAGACGAAAACATAGATTGAAAATTCATCCTGACGTTATTGCCATTATCATTGTTATTAAAGCTAAAATTATTACTAACATCACTGCCAAAATAATTAAAATAATTAAATTGTCACGTAAAAACAAACAAAAGATTTTTATTAAAAATAATAAATAAACAATGATTTAAATTATCATTATTAAATTGTCACGCTGGCCTAGACACCCAGATTATCAAAAAACAAATTTGGTCCGAGGAGTGGTGGTGGTGCACTTGAGTTGGCTCGGAGATCGTGGTTATAAAAAAATATATAAGTGAAAAAAATGTATAAGTGATAAAAAGAGCTTAAGCTAATTGAGAGACCATGGTTACTAAAAAATGTATAAGCGAAAGAAGAAAAAAAAAGTATAAGCGTGAAAGCACCGTAGCAATCTATATTGTTTTTAAAAAAATTCGACCCAAGAATTAGTCGTGGTGTACTTAAGCTGGTCAGAGATACCAGTTAAGAAAAAAACATATAAGTGAATAAAAAAGTATAAAAAAAAAGAAAAAAAAATGTACCAGCAGGAAAGCATTTTAGAAAAAAAAAATGTGGGTCTGAAGATTGCCGTGATATGCATAAGTTGCCCCTGGACATCCTGATTATATAAAAAAAATTGGATATGGAGATTAATCGTGGTGCATTTAAGAGAGCTTGGATTCTCCAATTATTAAAAACTAAAAAACCAAAAAAATATATAAGTAGAAAAAGATAAAAATATATATAATAAGAAAAAAAGAAAAAAATATAATAAGGAAAAAAATATAAAAAAAGCAAAAAAAAAAAAAGAAGAAAAAACAGAGAAAAAAAACAAAGGAAAGGAAAAAAACAAAGGAAAAGAAAAAAAAAAGGCCTTAATCGTAAAATAAAAACCAAAAAAAAGAAGGAAAAAAGAGAAAAAAACATAAGCAGGAAAAAGAGTAAGAAACAAAAATAATAAGAAAAAAGTAACAAAAGAAAAACAAAAAACATTATTGTAATTCATAGTGCAATCGTGTCTCAAGTGCACAAGTGAATCGATAACAACATTTAGATATTAGTTAATATGCGATAATATTAAATAAATATTAGAATATATAATTAATGATAGACTAAAAATATTCAAGAAACTTTAACAAAAGAAAAAAAATATCATTGCCATTACTGTCAAAGCAATAAAAATTATTAAATTATACTGAGAAAAAAACATCAACAAAAGAGTAAGCAAAAAAAAATTAAATTATTATTATAATTATTATTGTTGTTGTTGTTGTTGTTATTGTGTTAAGCAGAAAATTAAAATTCAAGACAATTTTTTTATGTATCCGATTTATTCATTATATGATTATATTAAATGTATTTAAGAATACTGATATTACTTTTTTATATTAAAAAATGCTAGGTTATGTTTTTTTCTCCCTATATATATTCCTATGAGATAATATTAATGAATATTAGAACATATAATTAATGAAAGACTTAAAATATCCTGGAAAATTTAACAAAAGAAATAAAATAAATATCATTGCCATTATCGTCAAACCAATAAAAAATATTAAATTATACGGAGAAAAAAAACATTAACAAAAGAGTAAGTAAGAAAAACAATTAAATTATTTATTTAATAATTTAAATTATCAAGAGGAAAAAAAATATTAACAAAAGAGTAACTAACAAAAATAGTTAAATTGTTGTTGTTGTTGTTGTTGTTGTTGTTGTTGTTGTTGTTCTTCTTTTTCTTCTTCTTCTTCTTCTTCTTCTTATTATTATTATTATTATTATTGTTGTTGTTGTTGTTGTTGTTGTTGTTGTTGTTGTTGTTGTTGTGTTAAATACAATTATATATACATGGACAAAAGTAGACATTATTCTACAAATTAAAAAAATTAAAAGTATAAGGGCTGAAATGAAAATCAAATATAAAGGGATTAAATGAAAAAAAATTAAAAGTCTAAGGGATGAAATTAAAATCACATTCATTATCACTTTAAATTAAAGGACAAAGTTGAAAACATCAAAACTTGTGTACCGAATTTATCGAGCATTTACAGCCAATCCGGGAAATTAAAAGTAGGAGGACCAAAGTGAAACTCTCATATTCAATCAATTAAAATCGGAGGACCCAATTGAACTAAATCAGAACTTATATAATAGAAATCAGGACCAAAATCAAAATTAAAAGTCGAAGGACCAAAGTGAAAATGTACAACAAATGGGGGACTCCCCTGCACTTTCACGTGCATGAGAGAGAAAACTGTGGTAGCGCCTTTAACCGGCCAACGGCGCGTCCACAAGCATTTTTAGGTGACACGCGCCACCACGGGAGAAAGACCACGCAAAGGCGCATCAAGTACGACGACGATCGACCATTTCCGACCACCATATGAAGCCGCACGTGCCGCCTAAACAGGGCGTGAGGCGGAAAACCGACCGGCGCGTGCGGCTCACGCCCTGACAGCCACAGAATAAAAAATTAAAAAATAGGGCCAATTACCTTTATGCCCCTATATCTAAGCCAACATTTTTGTCTTAGTAGGGGCTATAACCGTAATTGCAAAATATTTTTTAAGAAAAGCGTGGACCGGACCGGACCGGTCCGGATGGGCGCAATGACAAAGCGTGTCCTCAGCCGAAACCGTTTTTTGTCTTATTATTAGGGATAAAAACGTTAATACACTATTCACAACAGAAAAAGACAAAAAATAGGGTGGACGTGCACCCGCGAAACATAGAGACAAATTTCGTGTCCACAATACAAATGAGTCTATAGCTACAGTGTTTGAACATTGATTATCAACTTCTTTTAGTGTATTTGCTAATATCTTACGAGGCTTGTGTTTTCTTTTCTCTTGATTTGTAATTTTTCATATACGCCACCGTTTTGATATGTGATGATTTTTTTATTGAAGATTTTGAATTTATACACTACTTTTGAATTGTTTTATACATGTAATTTCTTAAAATAGATGATTTAAAGATAATAATTAGACCCATTTTATCTTTATGGTCATTTTATGGTTTATAATGCTTTCCCCCCTCTAGTTTCCAGAGTTGACCTCAATTGATTCACTATCATTGGCCTATTATCAAGTGACCTACCATTACAATGAATAATATTTTTTATTTGCATTTAAAAATTATACTTCTAGCTCAATTTGTTCTTTCACAATTAATTTTAACTCTATTTAATTATAAACTAATCAATTATCATGCATTTCACCAGAGTCAAAACCATAATTAGTAAGAGTGCAAAGATTTTCTCACAATGCTATAAACTTGAGTGAGATGATAAATAATTATTTTTTATCTTGAATATTTTTCAAGCACAAATTTTTTATAAAATATATAAAATCTAAACTCATATGAATTTATTTGTTTGATAGGTTTAAAATAAACTTGGATATTTTTTAAGAAAATAATGATAAATGATAAGATTAAAAAAATTAGGCAAAAAATAAAAGAGAAGATCAAGCCACAATTTTTTTTTCAAATTATTAATTCAAGATATTAGATCTGAAATACTATACATTAAAAGTTATAAAATTCAATTCTTAAAAAATATAACATCCAATGATGGATTTTTACAGTTATTATTCTTAGCATTATTATTATGATTGATAAATTGTCACTATTATTATAGCTATCACTGTTACCACTACTATCAATAATTACTATCATAATTATTATTGGTATTACTATTGTTTCACTCATTACTACCATTATCATTGTTATCTTTATTGCTATAACTATTATTGTTTATACTATTTAATAGTTATTGTCATCACAACTATAACTAATATTACCATTATTTTTATTCTTATCACCCCCACCCCCACCCCCACTATTATTATTATTATTATTATTATTATTAGTAGTAGTAGTAGTAGTAGTACAATCATTTAATTATTATTACTAGTAATAATAGTGTGGTCATCACCACCATTATTGGTATCAATTATTATAATCACTATTATTATTACTAGTATTGCTATTGTTATTATCATTAAAATTATTATTATTCATATCAACATTACAATTGCTTTTATTATTATTGATATTCTTAATATTATTTTATAAAATATTGTTTTTATTATAATCACTATAATAATTATTACAAAAACTATTATTATTATCATTATCATTAGTAATGCTACTACTATCATGATTTTTTTTTTATTTTAGGGGCAAGCTCGTACTTTTACTGATACAAAAATTGAAAAAAACACATTCACCCCAAATTTACTAACAAGATGTGGAAAGAAAAAGACTAAAATATTTCCAAACCAAAAAATTAGTTTCTATGAAACAAAAAGCATAATAGTAATTATACAATGGGAATCCACATTATAGCTACAGCAAATTATCAATATGGTTTAGTTTTTTTAATAATCAATTTTATTATTTATTTTTTTATATGTAAATAAATAGAAAAAAATTAAGTTGAAAAAATATTTAATTCTTAATTTTGAAAGTTTGAAAATACTCATTTTTGGTGTTATTTATTTTACCTTGTTCATTCTGTAAAGAAGATAGAGAAACCCAAGAAAGAAACCCCCCAACGAAAAACAAAATCCCACCCCACCACCCTCCAGCTGCAGCGGCAGCAACTGTCATCAGCATCTCACTGTCTGCCTACACGTCTCCTCCAGCCTCCTTCCCGTCCAGAAGCCGGAATCCTGACAGCGCCACAAGTAACCGCAGATGCTGCAACGGACGACACGCGCACACGAGCCAATGATATCTTGTCCACAGAAGCACGCCATCGTGACGGTGGTGCTATAATGGGTTTGAAAGAAGCAAAGGAGAGGAGTCAAAGATCATAAAAGTAGGAGTTTGGTGTATTCTTGACTTCTAACAATACTAATATAGGTATCGTATAGGTATGTTATCTCTTTTTGCTCGTTGTTGATGCTCTTTCTCTTGCTTTATTTAGGAAAAATTAAGAATGTTCTTCTTCTTATGAATCTTACAAGCAAGTATAATGCACAAAACATTTACAGGCAGATTAACTGAATCACTAATCTGCTTGGTGCGGGATTCTCTTTTTTATTATAGAAACCAAACAGACTGCTGTTTTAGGTTAACTTCAGCTGTAAGTTGTGTGGCAGATGTGGTAAATTAGATTTTGCAAGACCGCGTATGGCCTGGCACCGACATGACCAGAAAGGGTCACCGGAACTGCACATGATAAGGGTGGGTTCAATGTAGTAGGTCAAGTAACAATGAGAAGAACATGTATTAACTGGAGTTCGTGCGTTCATATGCTATCAATGTAAAGTGAATTGGTAGAACCTTGGAAAGAACGGTTACGGGTCGCTCCGAGTTGGTTTCTGAAGCCATCTTGTCTATTTGAGTCAACAGTGTCTTATCTCTTGTGACAAATGCAAAATCAGCTTACCTCAGAAAGCACACGAGTCATCAAACACCCAACAAGACAATCTTCTGTTTTGTTTGTCGAGTTGGTGAAAAATCAATGGCTCTAATCTTAGCACTTGAATTGGCAATCTCAAGTTAGCAAAACGATTGCACTGCCAATCTTGAGATTTATTTATCTATGTCCATGATTGATATATATTGGCAGTTGAGATAAAGAATTTTTAGCAATTGGGTTGAATAACTTGTAGTAGGTGGATTCAATAATTTCTGGCAGTTGGTTTAGTGGAGATTTTTTGAAGAATTATGACTTTTTTTTGATTGGTGCTTGTGGTTGTTTTTGATGTGTGAATATTTGAATTTTTGATAGTGGAATTTTCATTAATTTGTTGCATCAAGGATTTTTTTTAGTCATTAAATAAAATATAATGACAAATCTGTAAATATGCTTGGATTTTTTCTTGATTTTTTCTTGGTACTATTTTAAATATTATGAACTTATAAAAATCAAGATATTTTCTATAATTTTTGAAACAATGAAGGCAAAGTATAAAATTGAGTAAACTACAAGATGATCAGATAGTTTTACTTAAAAAATAAAATAAAAACTCTAACTAGCAAGGCTTGAACAGTAACCATTAAGGATCAATTTGATGGTTCATCTATAGAACCAACACTCATAAGAATTTATTAAATTTTATTAATAAAACATGTCAATTTGAGGGAGAAGCACTCTTACGATCATCTAAAAAGATACTTAGTTTAACATGCATGCTAGTTCTAAAATATCTCTGCTGTAATAAAATTTAATGGTTAGCCACTTTTTCCAAGGTAGCTACCATTCTCTTCTAAAAAGTGAATTGAAGAATACAAATTCGAGTTTTCAGTCATGTGACCACTGAGGACTGGAACATATGCCGAGCTAACCGTGATCTGTGTCTTTCACTTGATGCATTAATTAAATCATCAAGTACAAGCAAAGAAAACCCCTTGAAACAATGTCTGTGATGCAGTGGAACTATCATTTTCACCTTGTTATTTAGAATAGTTTGAGCTTGAAACATAATTGCTATAAACATAATCAGCTTTATGTCAAGTTTTGTAAGTTGTATTCTCTTATTTTATATAATTATTACAAATCAGAAGCTGAGTGGGTTTAGCTGTATAGGAGTTTTTATACAGAGACATAATAGATTTTGGGTTTTGGGCAGCAGAAGAACACAAGAATGGCATCAACAGGGCAATCACAGTCACTAAAAAGAAGGGATGCACCGGTAACAAGAGGAGGGGATCAGCTAATTCTAATTCCTTTAGGTGCTGGAAATGAAGTGGGTCGATCTTGTGTTTACATGTCATTTAAAGGCAAGACTGTATTGGTATTGCATCCCTCCCTCCTTCCCTCTATGTATTTTGTTGTTTTTCAATTATGCCATCTTATACTAATTTACTAGTGGTCATTTGGTTTCTCCATGATTGACCAAATTCAGTGAATGTATTTTGCTTATTAATTTATGTTTTTGTTGTCTAATTATGCCAATGGTAGTTTGATTGTGGAATTCATCCGGCTTATTCGGGTATGGCTGCTTTGCCTTACTTCGATGAGATTGACCCTTCTACTATTGACGTGCTTCTCATTACACAGTATGTTTTTCTTCACCTTCTCTTGCTAATTCTCCTTGCTTGGTTGTTGTATATATGTCTATTGATTTTCCATTCCATGCGGCAATATTTTGTTTCTCACTATTAGTTTCATAAATGCTAGCCTTTTCTCTTGCTAAATGCTCCTTTGATTTGAACTTGCTTGTTTTCTTGTTTGTTTATTTTATTGTCAAAAGAATATTTTGAACAAATATTTCCTATGATGATGTAGTAAGATTGCATGAGATCAACTTGTCCAAGGAAGAATATGTAGTTGCTTCAGAAGTAGAGCGTTGAACGCTTAACTCAAAAGTCAAATATACAAGTGTTAAGAAAGTTATTGTTAGGGTATTTTGGTATAATATTTAGGACGATTTTATTGTGTGACAATAAAAGCTAGGAAAAAAGTTTATATATTGTGTGAAAAACCATATGATGCAGTTCCTTAGGTGCTTGAACTTGCATTATTAGGGCCATTTGACAGGCAGTGACTAGGTTCTATTCTTAGTTCACTCATCAGTAGAATTTAGCAAGTTTAATATAATGATGGACTTAACAATAATAAAAAGTTGATATAGCAAAACTTAAACTTGATGTTTTGTCAACAAGAGAGGGCATGTGCTGGGAACTTTTTACTCTTAACTGGATCTCTGGACAATTCTTTTTCTCCTCCTTTCTTTTCATTTAATTAGAAATACATGAATATATACAACATCTATGAGTCTATTCTATGATAGTTTGACAATTGCTATTAACTACTCATAAATATACATTAATAACTGATCCTATTTCTATGTAATGGGTATTTGACTTTCTATTTCCTTATTCCTACAAATGAGTGCTAATTACTCCTAATTATACTAGAATCTCCAACACCCCCCAATAGTTGGATGAAAGAGATCTTTCATTACTAGCTTGTCCAGGAAACTTTCGAATGATGGATTTTGAACTTCTATGGAGTAGATCAACAAGTTGTCCACTAGTAGGAACATATGGAGTGCATATCAATCTGTTATCCAATTTTTCTTTGATAAAATGTCTTTCTGCTTCCACGTGTTTAGTTTTGTCAAGTTACACTAGATTGTGAGCTATCCTAATGGCAAATCTATTGTCACAATACAACCTCATTGACACAGCCAACTTGATCCCTAAATCCTTTAGGATAATCTTCATCCATAGCAATTCACAAATTCCAAGGGTTATTGCTCTGAACTCTGCTTTTGCACTTGATCTGGACACAACATTCTGCTTTTTGCTTCTCCATTTCACAAGGTTTCCTCCTAGTAGAGTACAATAACCTAAAGTTTACCTTCTATTAGTTAAGGCACTAGCATAATCTGCATATGTGTAACATTGAAGTTTCATACTTCTTTAAAATTCCTTTGCTAGGAGTAGACTTTAAATCTGAATAGTCCATAGACTTCCTGCAAATGTGAATATTTCGGGTTGTGGATGATTTCACTAACCACACTCGGTGCATATGCAATAATTGCCAACACTCATGTTCCATAGCCTGTTTATAACAATTGGGAATGGAAATAGAAGACAAAGTAGTAGACATAGCCATAGGAGTGGAAAAACCATACCTTATAGGAGGTTTAGGAGGTCTAGAGCTTCTATGAAAAGGAGGTGGATCATGGGAAATG
Source organism: Salix exigua (assembly GCA_032356905.1). NCBI lineage: Eukaryota > Viridiplantae > Streptophyta > Magnoliopsida > Malpighiales > Salicaceae > Salix > Salix exigua. The sequence goes on from CM063604.1 coordinate 11,174,064, forward strand.
GGTAGAACAGGATCAGAAGTCGCAGGAAGATGTGGAGGAGCTTCAGGGAGACCTGTAGAGGGATTAGAAGCAAAAATAGTGTGTCTACAATAAACATAATCAGGTTTAAACCCTTGTACTGATGTTTGAGACTCAGGAAAATGAGGTAAAACAGATAGAGATGTGATTCTGAGGGCTGTTGGGTGCTAAAGAAGGGCTGTCTTTAAAAAAAAGTAACAGTTCGAGAGACACGAGTTCTATGAGCATGTGGATCATAGAAAAGAAATCCTTTATGGGTTCCAGCATATCCTAAGAAAGCACACTTGACAGATTGAGCAGTGAGTTTATTTCTCTCATGTGCAGGAAGGTAAACAAAACAGACACATCGAAAAATATGAAGATCGGAATAATTTGGTGCATGTCCAAACAAACGAAAATAGGGAGAATTATTGTTCAAGTTGGTAGAAGGTAATCTATTAATCAAATACACAACAGTAGACAAAGCTTCACACCAAAAATGAGAAGGAACATATGACTCAATTAGAAGAGTTCGAACAACATCAAGAAGATGACGATTCTTTTTTTCAGCCACCCCATTTTGTTGTGAAGTAAAAGGACAAGAACGTTGTGATATGGTCCTATGACTTTGAAAAAAATATTGAAATTCATTTGACATATATTCACCACCAAAATCAGATTGCAAGATTTTAAGTTTGGCAGAAAATTGTGTTTCAATTATAGCAAGAACGACTTTAAACACAGAGAAGACCTCACTTTTAGTTCAAAGAAAATTTACCCATGTAAAGTGAGTGAAATCATTGATAAATGTAACAAAGTATCTATAATGGTCATGAGAAATTACAGAAGAATACCCCATACATCAGTATGTATGAGCTCAAACGGTTTGGTTGTGCTGGTTTTATGCAATGGAAAGGGAAGTGTTTTGCTTTTACCAAGCTTGCAAGATGCACAATCAATAATATCATTCTTAGAAGAAATCAGATTTTTATTTCCATGTAAACGTTTATGCCAGACCTGATTATCACATTGAACAACACTACAAGCAACATGTTTTGACACAAGAGAGGGAGATAAAAACAGGGGAACGAGACGTCCCACTTTAGGTTCCTTTGCAATCATCTTTCCGGACACTTGATCCTGAAATGCCTAAAGCAGAAAGGGCAGAAGCTATCATTTGTTAGATCATTTCAGGAGTAATAGAAGACTGACCAGAATTAAGAGCATTTGAGGGACCAATTGAGACATAGGCAGTTTCAGATTTCTTTGCAGACTGAATGGAACAATCTTTGATGATATGCCCTGTTTTCTTGCAATAAGAGCAGAATTTTTCAGTATGATTAGTGGCAATGTGCCCAAATCCCTTGCAACTATAGCACTGTACACTAGTCTAGTTCTGCCTCCTTGAGACCTTCCTTGAGCAGCATAAGCAACAGGAATTGTGGCAGAATTTTGAGCTTTCTGCTGCAATACAGCCTGTGTAACAATTCGTTGCTCTTCCCTTAGAAGCTCTCCAACACAAATATCCAGCAAAGGAACTGGTTCTCTACTCATCAAATTAGACTTGACTGCTTTAAACTCCCCTCTTACCTTCATTAAAAACTGATCATGTTTGCTAGTTTGATGCACACTTTGGACAGCAACGAGTCCTTCAGGAGGTATACATGCAGTGTATTCAGCCCACAAATTTCCAAAGGAAGAATACAACTCTTGAATTGACATGCTACCTTGACTAAGTTTTCCCAATTCAAACTCCAGTTGAAACCTTCTTGCTGTATTGCTTTGGTTGTAGATATTCTTCAAGTAATTCCACATTTCTTTAGAGGTCTTGTAAGGCCTAAGATTGAGAAGTATGGAGGATTCCAAGGATCCAGGACATAACTTCAGCATCCTTTACCTCCCATTTCTCCTTCTCTTTCTCACTATTCGGTGCTGGATTTGTCCCATTAATATGGCCCCACAATTTCTTTCCTTTGGTGAAGATCTAAAACTGGAATGCCCAGGTAGAATAATTCTTGTCATTAAATCGAACAAGAAAATGTTTAGATATTTCCAATGGCATGATTCTATCCAGAAACAAGAACTAGGATATCAAGTCTAAATAAAAACAGATGGAAGAACATAAAACAAAGAACAAACTGCTAAGATCTTGGACCTAGACAAGGAACCATAGACAAGATGCAAAGATTTTCAGAGTTTTGGCTCTAATACCATGACAAAATAATGAAAGGAAGTCTGGAAATATTTGTTGCCTTTTCATTAAGAGAATTGCAATATATTTATACATCAAGGAAGATCAAAGTCCTTAATCCAAGAGTCCAATATGGTAAACATAATAAAATCCCTTAATCCTAGACCTATTATAGGAAGTAACATAGCAGTGATTAGAACAAGATTATATACATTAATAATGAATAACTTAGAGAGATAATAAAGGGATTTTAAAAAAACTAAATAAGTAAAGAAGAATATATTGACACCCCCTCTCAAATTGATGCGGGTAAGTCTAGCACATCAATTTGCAACTGAGAAACTTGTGTCGTTGATGTGTCAAAGCTTTTGTAAAAACATCCGCTATTTGAAGATCCATAGAAAGATGAGGAAGAGTGATAACACCTTGAGTAAAGGCCTCTCTAATGTAATGACAATCCACCTTTATGTGCTTTGTGCGTTCATCAAAAAGGGGACTTGCAGCTATTTGAATGACACTTGTATTATCAGCATGAAGTGATGTAGGATTAGTTGAAGGGAATCCAAGTTCTGAAAGAAGACCACGTAACCACACAATTTCAGAACAAGCTGCAGACATGGCTTAACACTCAGCCTCCGTGGAAGATTTAGTTTTTACTTTCTATTTATTTCCCTTCTTTCTAATTGTTCATAATGATTGAGAAATCTTTCTAATGCATTAATGAAAGCTGTAAAGGCCTATTGGGTTATTATTTTTAACAAATAAAAGCGATATTATGTTTTCTATATTTGTTAAATTGTGTTTTTGTTATTTGTCATTACTTTTTCAACAAAAATGCTTAGGCCTCTCTAGTTTTTCTCTTCATTCATTGTGAGTGATGCTTTTTGCTTGCAGCTTTCACTTGGATCATGCTGCATCGCTACCTTATTTTCTTGAGAAGGTTTGTTTTTTTACTGATTTGTACAAAGTTATTGTGTGTATCTTTCACTAGGATCAATCTAACATGTTCACTCTTTATCAGACCACATTCAGAGGTCGAGTTTTCATGACTCATGCGACAAAGGCTATCTACAAGTTGCTTTTGGCTGATTATGTAAAAGTGAGCAAAGTTTCAGTGGAAGATATGTTGTTTGATGAGAAAGACATAAACCACTCAATGGAAAAAATTGAGGTTTGTGTTTACAAATTTTTGCATTCTCTTGCTTACATCTATATGCAGCCTTTTAGTTTGTCCAGAAATTTGATCCACTTTGTTTTCCTTCCATCTAAGCAATAACTTGAAAATATTTTTGTTTACTATATTTGGCTTGGCATGATGTGGTGGCCCCAAAGTCAGGGGCTCAGGGATTCAGCTTATTGATTATTCATCTTTATCACCTCCTATCCTTGTCGAATTAATTGCTTTATAGATGAAAGGTTTGCAATTGTCATCTGGAATTTTAAGTGTTTCAATCTTGCTTTTGATATTGTGAATTTTGCTCTATGATCTCTTAGCTTTCAGTCTGTTTGAATTTGTCATTGTTAATTGATCGCTTCTCATTTGAGGCTTATAGGTTTCACGTGGAAACTTAAGACCAATTTCTGTGCATCTGATAATTAAGTTATGCCTTTCTAATCCAGTACTGATCATTATAAGATCATTCCACACTTAAGTTGCATTTGGAATACTTAACTGCCTATAAAAATCAAAGAGCATATTCAAGTAGTTGAGGTTGACAACCGCGTACATTTTTTAGCTATGACAGTGGGTCATATCATAGCGGGTGCCATCTAACTCTTTATCTTCCTGAACATGTAAGATTTTTGTGATAAGTTGTAAGATAACAGTAACTCAAAAAATAAAATAAAAAAAGAAGATAAAGAGAAGGGAAAATTTTGTCAGCTGAGTGGGAAGCTCCCTGCAGGGCTCCTGCCCTAGTGCTGTTAAGCAGGAAAGGTTTGGTGACAACTAGATGAAAATTTATTTATTTATTTATTAACATGGTTGTTTGAATAAAGGGTGTTTCTTCCAAAATGGTAGTTGCTTATCTCTTTTAGGCAAGCGATATGCTATGCTTGGCATTTTAAGTTGATAAATCTGTCCGTTACTGATCCATATAAGGTAATGTTTGGGATCATTAAAAGATGTTTTCCCGATTATGAATTAAAAAAGTAGGTATTTAATTTTTGGTACAATTCTTAAAATACAATCGTATGGAACCAATTCAAAGCAATGTTTATTTTTTCTTTTGATTTTTTCCATCCTTGCATGATCCATGCGTTCAAATGGTCAAGACCATTGAGATGTTGCCAAGGGAAAGTGAGGATATCTCCTTTATATATGTTTCTTCTAATGATACACAGACTCGTAATCCTAATCCCTGACACTGTTGTCAAGGTTGGGTTCATGTGTTTGCATTTTGGTCGTTCTGTGTGAGCAGATCTGCTGGTGTTTGCCAGGTCTTATTTTCCTTATGATGATGTTATTTGTAATGTTCCTTATTTATTTTTTGTAATTGCAGGTTATTGACTTCCATCAGACTGTGGATGTTAATGGCATTAAATTTTGGTGCTACACTGCTGGCCATGTCCTTGGTGCTGCCATGTTCATGGTAGATATCGCCGGTGTTCGAGTGCTCTACACTGGAGACTATTCACGAGAAGAAGATCGGCATCTTCGTGCTGCTGAGATGCCACAGTTCTCTCCTGACATATGCATAATTGAATCTACCTATGGTGTCCAACTCCATCAACCTCGACACCTTCGGGAGAAGCGCTTCACTGATGTTATCCATTCCACCCTCTCTCAAGGTGGTCGTGTTCTAATTCCAGCATTTGCCCTCGGCCGAGCTCAGGAACTCCTTTTGATCCTAGACGAGTATTGGTCAAACCATCCTGAGCTTCATAACATCCCCATATATTATGCTTCTCCCCTTGCAAAAAGGTGCATGACTGTTTACCAAACATACATCCTTTCTATGAATGAAAGGATCCGCAATCAGTTTGCAAATTCCAACCCCTTCAAATTCAAGCATATATCACCATTAAATAGCATTGAAGATTTTATAGATGTAGGGCCATCTGTGGTTATGGCAAGTCCTAGTTCACTGCAGAGTGGGTTGTCAAGGCAGTTGTTTGATAAGTGGTGCTCTGATAAGAAAAATGCGTGTGTTATACCTGGATATGTTGTTGTAGGGACCCTAGCTAAGACAATCATTAATGAACCCAAGGAGGTACAGCTCATGAATGGACTAACTGCACCACTCCTCATGCAGGTCCATTACATCTCCTTCTCTGCCCATGCAGACTATGCTCAGACAAGTACATTTTTGAAAGAGCTCATGCCTCCTAACATTATTCTTGTTCATGGAGAAGCCAATGAGATGGGAAGGCTCAAACAGAAACTTATCACAGAGTTTGCTGACGGCAACACCAAAATAATCACCCCAAAGAATTGTCAGTCCGTGGAGATGTATTTCAACTCTGAAAAAATGGCAAAAACCATTGGAAAGATGGCTGAAAGGACCCCGGATGTTAGTGAAACTGTGAATGGTATACTAGTGAAGAAGGGCTTCACTTATCAAATCATGGCACCTGAAGATCTCCATGTCTTCTCACAACTATCAACTGGAAATATTACTCAGAGGATTAGCATTCCGTTTTCTGGTGCATTTGGTGTGATAAAGCACAGGCTTGAGCAGATTTATGAGAGTGTGGAGTCTGGAACTGATGAGGAGTCAGGGTCTCCAACATTGCACGTGCATGAGCTGGTAACAGTGAAACAAGAGTCTGATAGACATATTTCACTTCAATGGAGTGCTGACCCCATAAGTGATATGGTGTCTGATTCAGTTGTAGCTTTGGTTTTGAACATCAGCCGGGAGGTTCCTAAGGTAATTGTGGAGGCAGAGGACCTCAAATCCGAGGAAGAAAACAGGAAAAAGGCAGAGAAAGTGATTTATGCACTCCTTGTTTCACTTTTTGGAGATGTGAAACTTGGAGAGAACGGGAAGCTGATCATAAGTGTCGATGGGAATGTGGCAGAGCTTGACAAACAGAGTGGGGATGTTGAGAGTGAGAATGAAGGTCTCAAGGAACGGGTGAGGACAGCATTTAGGCGAATTCAAAGTGCTGTGAGTCCAATCCCGCTCCCTGCATCATAGCTTTTCCCTTTCCTTTTTCTTGTTGTTTCAACATGTTTGTGGCCTTTGAGAATACATTTTGTTTGTACCGAGGACTAATTTCTAATCTATCCTCTGTTTTGGTAGTAATTTTATTTTTGAATGCATCCTGCCTTAAGGTTGCCTACATTTTAATCTCGTGCCCTAATGTTTTTTCTTCTCGCTGTCATAGTTTGGATTTGTCCTACATAAGGGATGGTCAGATTTTAAATCACTGCTTTAGAAAATCAGTTTCTACAAGTATTATATAATATTTGCTGCGTGCATGTTGTAAATAGTCAGATTTGACAAAGTAGAAAATCTTAATGAAATTTTATTTTGTTCTCCCTTTCATTTACACGTTAACAATATATATAGGGAAAAGTGGTACAACTAACCAAGCCTATAACCACCCCTATAGCCACCCTATAGCCATTATGCTTACATCCCTCCTCAAATTGATGCCGGGTGAGAACAAAGCATCAATTTGTTAACAAGAAACCGATGGCGTGGGCCAGGCAAATTATGGGATAGATTGCTATCATAACTTGATGATTTAAATTATGGGATAGATTGCTACATCTCTGGTAAAAGGAATCTGTGATTGGGTTATTTTACCAGCTTAGATGAGCAGGTTCAAATGAAAGGTTTTTGAGTGAATTTCTATAGTGATTGCAAGTTTGGGGCAGAAAGAAAAGCTCTATCAAAATTCAAGCGCTGATTTAATCAACAATATATGGGATAGATTCTGGGGTTTGGTTGAAGGCTTGACTTGCGTTGAAGAAACAGCAAATTCTTTGTGAAATCAGCTTTGGCACAAGAGCTCAAGAGACAAGAGGTACAGCCGCTCAAGCGAAGAAAGTCATTTAAAGAAGGGGCAGTTAACAAATCCATTTCAGCACACGGAAGGGAAATTTGTTCTGGCTGTCCTTTTTGCCCAGAGATTGACTTCCAGAGGTATGATTTCTTGATCCATTATCTCTTGGAATTTGGCATGAACATGTGTGCGAGTTTGGACCTCTAATGCTCTGGAAACCATGTTTAAGTTTATTTGATAACCTTGCTCTTGCTGGTTGCGTTTACAGTTAATTTGGTTATACTTGGCCGCAAGGTTGCGTTTACAGTTAATTTGGTTATACTTGGCCGCAAAGAATCTTTGACGAAGTCTATTGAATACTAGCTAATTGCCCAGCGTTGCCACAAGTATTTTTTTGTACATAATTTAACACAATTAAATCTACAACGATCAATTTATATGATATAAGCAAATAAAAATTATAGATTAAAAGATAAAATGTTTAAAATTTTGAGTTGAGTTTGTCACGTAAGCATATATTATATCTTTTAGAATATAGGTATTGCGTTATAAACGATCACAAAAGAACACGCACTAACATTAGGAAAAAGACCAAAATATTCGCATAAGAAAAAAAAACTTACTGAAATCATTATTGTGCAGATAATAAAATTATTAAAATCAATTAATAGAAAGAGCAAATAAAAAAAAACAACAGGGAAAAGGAAGCAATATTATAACAATAGCAACATCGGAGTCTTAACATCTAAAATTATTATTGCCGCTAGAATAAAAACAACAAAAATTATTAAATTATACCGAGGGAAATAAATAAAAAAGCATGAACAAAACAACAAGCAATAATAGAATAATAATCACTATTATTATAATAATAGAATACATAAACACTATTCTTATAATATGAATAATAATCACTATTATTATTATTCTTATGATAATTATTATTATTATGTTAATAATGAAAGAAACAAAAGTAACTGAAAGATTAAAAATATCCTAGAAACTTTAACTGAAAGATAAATTTTTTTACCATGGCTATTACTGGCCAAAAAAAAAATTCAAATTATCGGGAGGGAAAAAAAATAACAAAAGAGTAAGAATGAAAAATCATTAAATCATGATTATTATTATTATTATTATTATTGTTGTTGTTGTTGTTGTTGTTGTTGTTGTTGTTGTTATGTTTAATACACTTATATATACATGGACAAAAGTAGGGATAAAAAAAAAATCAAAGTGTAAGGGCTGAATTGAAAATCACATATAAAGGGCTTAAATTAAAAATATTAAAAGTCAAAGGGCTGAAATGCAACTTACATTTATTGTCAATTGAAATCAGAGGACAAAATTGAAAAACTCGAACTTTTGTACCGAATTGATTGAGTTATATACAGCCAACCCAGAAATTGAAAGTAGAAGGACCGAAGTGAAACTTTGACACTACGGAGAGAGAGAAACGTGGTCGGCGGCTTTAACAGGCCCCGCCAGCGTCCACGGATATTTGGTGGTGACACGCACCACCTCGGGAGGAAGACCACTTGGCGGCGCGATCGCTCGGCCTTCGGTAGACAATTTTCGGTCACCGTAGGGGACGCATGCGCCGACGAAACAGGGTGGGAGGCGGAAAACCGCCTGGCGCGTGTCCTCACGCCTCGACAGACACCGAATATTATATTAAAAAAATAGGGTCAATTACAGTCCTGTCCCTTGACCCAATTAAGTGTTTTTGTCTTATTAGGGCTAAAACCATATTTAGTCATTTCATAAAATAATAAAAAATTAAAAAGTTGCTGCGGACCGGACCGGTCCTGCCTCACTCAATTACGTCGGTACCCCTCAGCCAGAACCCTTATTTTGTCTTATCACCGGCGACAAAATCGTCAATACACTGTTCACAAATGAATATTTTTTTTAAAAAAAGAAAATCAAGAGGAAAAACCAAAATTAGCCCCGCTTCCCAGCCCTTTCTGCCGCGCGCCCGAGGGCCAAAACCGGGCGTGCATTGCTCTAGTCCACAGTAACATGTGAGGGGAGCTACAGTGGAAAGGTCACGCCGTTTATATGTTTGGTAATATGTTGCAGATTTGGAGTTATACTTGGCCGCAAAGAATCTTCAAGATACGTACTTTTTTTTTTTCTCAAAAGGGTTTTGAAAAAAAATGTTTTATTTTATTCTTTCATTGAAATTATTTTGTTTATGTTTTTTATCATTTTGATTTGCTAATATTAAAAATAAATTATAAAAAACAAAAAAAAACTATTATTTCAATTTATTTTTAAATGAAAAACACTTTAAAAAACCATTAATATCATAATACCAAATATGTTAAGTAAGGCATAAAACCTGACGAGTTTACAAGTTTATAAAGTCCATTAGAACTTTGTTAACACTAAAACTTAAAGAACCTGAGCTGATATTTTTCAATAAATTGTTTTACGGTGTTAGTAATAACCATTTATATTCATCGATGTCAATATTGCGCATATACTTAATATTCACTAATATTAAAGTTAAGAATATTAGCATCAGAATAGAAAATTACGCGCACCCAAATTACAAGTTTAAGAGATTAACCTTGATTTAAAATATTGACCTAGACAGATTACAAGTTTAAGAGATTGACCAAGACTTGTTGGTTTTTCCTCTCGTATGAGCTTTGTTTGCTTGGTCTTATCCTCAAATGTTTTCTTGCTTCTTCTTTTTTCCGTTTCCTATGAATACTTTTTAATTTTTTTATTCGTTCCAAAATAACAAATGTTACCTTTGATTTTATTTATAAGTATTTTCTTAAATCAATCAATTGAATAGAAGCAATGTTCTCTTGATGGTATGTCTTTTAGTTTTGTTTTCCTAGTCAGTGTTCTGTCAGTCAACACTTTTAATTAGCTTTAATCTTATATTTTTTTTTAAAACATTGACATCACACAAGTATTTTATTCTTATGACCTGTGCTGCGGTGTACGAATAAAAATAAATTGCACTCATCATAGCATTATAGACTAAAGAAGATAAAGCATGATTAAAGGGAGAAGAACATGCTGGAACATGGTGAATCATTAGAATCCATCTCCACGCCCCCAGTATCTCCCGGAGAAAAGTAGAGAGAAATATTATATATCTAGCCGCCGGTGGTCTAAATTCCAATCTCTGACTCGACGACAACGTCAACGACACGGTCCCAGTCGTCCACCCACTCTTCTTCTGCTGTCTCCGTTTGACTCCATCCATGAGAATCCAGCAAATGAAATCAAAACAAGTACTCCATCCCTACCCCCATATTCCTTTTTTATTTTATTTTTTTAGAAAAAAAGTACCCCATATTCTTTTTATTTTATTAAATAATAAAATCTTCGCAATCTAATATATTTTTTTTATAAAATTATATTATTCCCCCACCCCCCACCCACCCCCCACCAATATCAGCTTAATATTTTAATATATGATATTAAGAAATTATCAAAATGTTAATAATGTTTAGTGAACATGTCTAATTCAATATATTCTAATTTTTTTTTATTTTAAAATATTTTCAAACAAAAAATATTTTAAAAAATAATCTCACATGGACTGAAAGTCTATCTTGTACATCAATTTGTGGCCAAGTATATCCAGGAGACTATGAATATGCGACGGCAATATTTTTTTATTTTTTAAATTATAAGATACGATTTCTAATTTTCTACAGGAAAAAAAAACAAATATCACATGCACCGCCAATGACAAGAAGAAGCAACAAATTAGAAAAGCAAAAACCGTTGGAGGTACAGATATCTTTACACGTCTTCATCATCCATCCACTTGCACACCCTTCAAATGAATTGCATATTCCAGAATCCAACCTCAAGCCTCATCCTCTCTCTCTCTCTCTCTCTACATATGTATGTATATATATCTATATCTCCGAGGAAATAAAAAGAGCTCTTGCTCTCAGTTTTTCCTCTCGATCGTGACTCTCTACCTGTTTCCTCTTCGTATACAAATACAAATAGCCAGCCAAGCGTAGAAGCAGAGAGAGATGGGGGAGGTGACAGAAGCAGGATGGGGAGAAGAAGAGAAGAAGATAAAAGTTGGAGTTTGTGTGATGGAAAAGAAGGTGAAATGCGGCTCTGAGGTTCTCTTTCTCTTTTTGTTTTTTCTTTTCGAAACCAGAAACAGGAAGCCTTAAGAATCTTCATTAACATGATACAATAATAGCATTTCTCTTTTTATTTACCACTAATAATGAAGGATTTTTGCATTGGTGGTTTCTTCAGGTGTTATCAGCTCCAATGGGACAGATTCTCGAGAGATTGGAAGCATTTGGCGAATTCCAGGTACCCCCCCCCCCGAAGTTCAATGGAGTATATAAGTTCATTAGCGCTCTTATTTTACTGTTTTGATGATTTTCAGGTTATATATTTCGGTGATAAAGTGATTCTTGAGGATCCAATTGAGAGGTAATACTTAAATATTAGTTTAGTCGATCAGTGTTTGCTTGTCCTTTGGTTTACCGGGATGCTTGTTCTTTCTCTTACCGTTTCTTATTTTTGGAGAATCTGGATCTCATTTTATGAAAGCAAGGACGTCGTTTTTGTTTTCTGTCTATATCATGATAAGTCCACATTTTTGAAATTTTATACTCGTCCGCTATCATATGCTGAAAAGATATTTTTTTGGAGGGGTTAGTGTCATGATCAGTCATGACGTGTGCTGTGCAGTCACTAATGCTGGCAGGATTTGGAGACTTATTGCTGGCAGTGCCATCTGTAATTAGCTTCGTGATTATGAAGATGCTGTTAGTCTAAGCTAGTTATTGTAATTTGAGAATTCCCTTAGTTTCACTGTCCTCTAGAGGTTGACTGATTTGTTGCAGTTTTTGCTTGTTTCAGCTGGCCAATATGTGATTGCTTGATTGCTTTCTATTCCACTGGTTATCCCCTTGAAAAGGCTGAGGCATATGCCACTTTAAGGAAGTACGTAGCATTTCTTGCTCATGTTCCCATTTCAAATAATTAATGAGTTGACTATGCTTCTTGTGATGAAAGTCAGCTGGGAACTTCATGCACGCGAATGATTTTCTACTCACCTTTGAGAAGCTGAAATCTTTTTTGCAGTTTCTAAATGCATGCTTCATCTGTATTTCCACAATTTGTTGCTTGAAGTTAAATTGGGGCGGGCGATATGTGAATATGGACAAAGAATGATGTTTTTATTGGTCCATGAAAAAAAGAGTAGAAAATTATCCTAGTGGTGGAATTAAATTGAACAAATGCCTTGTTTCTGTTCGTTCTCATTGCACTGAAGAATGCCATACTTGTGTGTGCCTCCAACTTTCCTTTTATATTTAGTCCACTGTTATCGATAGACCTTGATACCCCACCGCTTAAGCTGCTATCATTTTCTGTCCACATCCAAGTGAAATGCTGTTCGATGTTGAATGTATCATGCTTTTGATTCAGGCCTTTTCTAGTGAATGAATTGGTTCCACAACATCTTCTTCATGACCGGCGGAAGGTGTATGAGGTATGAAGTCCAAACTTCCATCTTATCACCAAAACTTCATTGTTTTGTGTTTCGCAGCAAGGTTGCTCTGTTGGAAATATTGCATGCCGATATTTTATAATGACACACACAAATACATATCATACATTTTTCTACCCAACTTCTTGAAAAATGTCTTGCGATTTTTCGTTTTCTTTCTCTTCCCTTTATTTCCCAAGGATTCTGAAGGCAAGTTCTCAACCATGATTGGGCAGTCTTTTACTGCAAGGAATGAACTCACTGGACTGCATGATATATTCCCTTAAATCTGCTAGGCCTCAACGATGGAGTATATAAATGCCTATTACTGAGCCATGTCATGTGCATTATTATTTCTTAATTGGTTAATGGTAATCAGTTATTTTCTATTTGTTTTTGGGATTCAGCGTGTCGAATTGTTTGGAATTCCTGTCCCGAGATATGCCCTTGTTAATAGAGAGTTTCCATATCAAGAGTTGGATTATTTTATTGAAGAAGAAGATTTTGTTGAGGTCCATGGAAGCCGTTTTTGGAAACCCTTTGTAGAGAAGCCTGTTGATGGTGAGCATTTTTCATACATTTATCAAGTTCTTTGACTTGTTTTGTTTTCACTCGTTAAGATTGGGCTAAACAATGCAACATTGCTCCATGTGTTTTGCTTGATGCTTATATAGTGGACTGCTATAGTTATTCTCTAAGGACATCACCATTTATGCTTTGGATATTACATCTAGTTCACCTCTGTATTTGTTCATGTGACCAGACATCTCATAATATGCATGTATCCATTGCAATTGTGCCGTGAAGAGAAAATTTAGTTTATTAATGCAATTATGTGTACTTGTATATTGACAGTTTTTTTTTATTACAGTTTTGAATTTTTCTTTCTCAAAATAATAATAATAAATGATCCATGCAACGAATCAGCATTCGCATTTTGCTGATATTTCTGGCTTCTAAAGTCATCAGTTTGTGCCAACCGTGATGTGTTTTGTGCTTGTCATATCCTTTGATTAAAATCACCTATTTACTTGGAAGCTCTAGATGGAGCACTGTGCTTGGATTGCATAAAGATGTTGCCTAAAATAGGCACTGCCTTAACTGTTTATTCATTATTTGTTGCACCTGCATTAATTTGTAGAGTTTGCTTTACAATTACCATGCATGACAATGACTCGTATGTTGTACTTTTGAGTAGGCGATGACCACAGCATCATGATATATTATCCCAGTTCAGCAGGTGGAGGTATGAAGGAATTGTTTAGGAAGGTATGTTTGTCAACAACTTCTGTTTTTTCTAATTTGGAAGCTAAACTCTGTTTCTTTGTCTTTCTTTCTATCTTTTTTTCCCCATGCCAGAAGTGTTCTGTAATGCTATAGAAACGTTATTGAAGCATTAATGATTAATATATGGAAGAATTTAAAACATATAAAACATTTACATATATAGGAAACATTAATGATTGGATTGGTTTGGACACAAATTTCTCTTTCTGCAGCTAAGCCACGGTCAATTTTAGCTTTCTGTTGTCTATTTGTCTACTTGGTTCTTCTGGTTTGTAGACAAGGATTCCAATCCATAATATGTTTCTCTTGGTGAGCTATTTTCTTTTGCTAGGTTATTTATTTTCCACACTATTTGTGCATAGCTATGAAATTATTAAGGCATACCTTCCAATCATACTTGCACGTAGTTACTTGCATTTCATTTTTAAGGATGCCTGATGGCTTGGATGTTGCAAAAGTTTTTATTTACTAAACCATTTTTTCTCCATTATCTATCACTGTACACGTTCTTGATCAGGTCTTATTTTAGGTTGGTAATCGGTCAAGTGAGTTCCATTCAGAGGTTAGAAGAGTGAGGCGTGAAGGCTCTTACATATATGAAGAATTTATGCCAACTGGAGGAACAGATGTGAAGGTTGTATAGTTTTCTGTTACAAGTTTGCCCATATTGTTTTGTTTTACTTGTAAATGTTATTGTGATAGGATGTAGACACACAATCCATGTTGCAATATGTTTAGAAAGTTCATTGGAATTTGTGATTTATTAGAAGGTGGGGTATTTTGTCCAAGTTCCTTTGTTGATAATTTAATTTGATGAGAAGATTAGGATTGGATCATGCTATTAGGATTTGAATTTGGTTAATGGTAACAATATGGATGGAGCATGTAGTGGAGTTTATGTTTTAAATTCTAACCTGTCATTATAATATCACAGATAGGACACAAAGAAATCGATGGGTGGAACATATGAACTTATATAACTGATATAAGTGCTTAGTCAAGTCAAACTGATATGAGCAATTTAGATTCATAATTGGCTCACGGTATAAAATAGTAATACGCATTGCCTTATGAGATAGCATGGCTTTCTTTGTATTCTCCCGAAGAGAAAATGCAATCTATTCCTATATAGTGTAACTGCGGTGTGGAATTTGCGGTAACTTGTGGATGCTAGTGGGATTCAAATTTTGCTTCAAGTTGAAATTTACCTGTTACTTGAACAAAAGGATCACCATGTCCACTATGTTTCTATGTTCACTTTTTTATTATTGGTCTTTGCAAACACATTTCTAGACTTTTCCTTGGTTTAATTTAGTTTGACAAGTACCGAATTTTCATAAACCTATTAACAAATTAACTTTTGTAAGATGTATGTATTTTATGCATCACACCAAGATGTTTTTATGTTTCTGGTATTTCAAATATTTTTGGCTCACTATTAACTGTTAGTAGTGAGAGTCTGTTATTGCTTTAGTTTAAGCTGCTTGCACTTATATCCTTCTTCCTGAACGCATTGGTTGGTTTGTTTTGAAACTATTTTGTGCGAGCACCATTATGTTCATGTTATTAGTTTTTGTTTCCTTTTTATATATGAAGGATTTGATTCTTCTTGTGTTTGTCTTTTACTGACATTTACAAATGATTGCCTTGGTAAATCATTAAATGATTATAGGTGTATACTGTTGGTCCTGAATATGCACATGCTGAGGCAAGGAAATCCCCTGTTGTTGATGGTGTTGTCATGCGAAATCCTGATGGAAAAGAAGTAATTTCCTGTAGTAACTGAGTCTAGTGAGATCTTTCCCTCCCCCCTTCATATACATGTACACTCATTCTGTGTGTCTGATTGAAACCAAACCACATGCATCCAAAAACACGGATTCACTTTCTCAACTGCTTGCTTGTATTCTACTTTGTGAAATCCATCACTTGAGAAGCAAAATAAGTTTCCTATGTTTTGGAAACAGTTGCATTGAAAATGATGTCCATCCAAACACAAATTCACTTTCTCACTAGTTACTATATCACATTCCTTTGAGCAGCATTCTAGGTCTTTTCTCATAGATTGGCAAATGCTTCTTGTTCAGATCTCACAATTCAACAATGCTTTCAGACTACAAGTGTCAGAATTGACACAACACTTCTATGAATTATATTAACTCTTCAAGTAAATTTAGCATAGAACCTTTTAATTTTTTAATTTAAGCTATTGATTTGGCGACTCCGGTTAACTGTACTAAACTTGTTTCTCAAGTGATGAATTTTTAAACTTGTAAGAAAAAGATTATATAAGAGAAGTAACATTCCAATATACATGCATGCACGTGTGCATACATGTTGCACTGTTTCCTAATACAAGTATACTGCAATCAAAATGCATGACACTGAATCAATTTTTTATGTTTATATTTCTTGTTCAGTTACATGATGATTATGACATATAACCTTCTTATCGTGTTTGACAGGTAAGGTATCCAGTGTTACTGACACCTAATGAGAAACAAATGGCAAGAGATGTTTGCATTGCATTTAGACAGGCGGTATGGAATTAGAATCTGGTTTTAGTTAATTAATATATTTTTGGCTTCCAAGATATTATTCTTCTACTCGATTGTGTCTCCTCATGAATACTTAATGCTGGCTGGTTTGTTAATGATCAACAATAAATATTCAATAATAATTGATGAGTGTAGGTGCATTAGATGGGTTAGTTTATTGATGTCTTTCACTTACATGATTAGTTATTGCAGTGAGCTCCTTTTGCTAGTGTCATGCAATGTGTTTAATGTGACCTTTTGTCATTCTTTTCTTTGTGAAAAAAATGATTGAACTCAACAATAGTCGCTTGATTCTTGCTAGCACAACTACTTTAGCCTAGCCTCGCTATTAAGACTCATGTGTCTTCGTTTAAGTCATTTTTAAACATGTAGTTTGTGGTTGTTGATCTTTTCAATGTTGTATATTCGTAACAGCTGAACATATCTTTCTATTAATAAGTACGATGTGATTTCTCCATTTTATTTTTCATATTATTATTGTTGTCTTCATTACAAATATTGTATTGTCAGTCAACACTAAATTCTTGTTGCTTTCAGGTTTGTGGGTTTGATCTCCTGCGTTGTGAAGGAAGATCATATGTTTGTGATGTAAATGGATGGAGTTTTGTGAAAAATTCCTACAAGTACTGGTCATTATAATTTTTAATCAATTTTAGTTTCATTTATGCTTGTTTAACTAGTCATATGCTGCATGTTGTTTAGTCTAAAAAGTTAAGACTGTATACTTGTGGAAGATTTCCATTTTTCTAGAAAACCAAGAACTGTTGAAACATGCTCTCTAATTGAAAAAATGAAAAACACTTTCTTAGACAAGTGTTTTCTATCTCCATTTTTGGGAACTAGTGAAAGTTGTTTAAATACTCCAACTCTAGACTACAAGTGTTGTTTTTGGTTAGTCTTTTTTTTAACCAAAAGAATCCCTTGTTTTGTATTTCAGAAAATTCATGGTAAGTATACCTGTTTTTGTAATTATTCACGCGAGAAAATTTTCTAGAATAAAAAAATTAGTGATGAAAACTACAAAACAATTCTAAAAGCAAACTTTCCCTTACAGTTTTTCTAAACAAAGAAGGAAAGAAAAATCAGACAAATGTATCTTGATTCCTTAACCTGTTAAGCTTTTTATTTGGACTAATTACCATGCCTTCATTTCTTTTATCATGTTGGCATATATCATGAAATTATGAAGAGTAATATGTTTTTAATTTTCTCATTGTATCCTGATTGTACAAAACTGGAACTTGTTTATTGTTTGGTTTACTTGTATTGTTTTCTCTTCCCACCAATTTCATAATTCTCACAATTTTCTTACATCATTTCCATTCTTAATTCAGATATTATGATGATGCTGCTTGTGTGTTGAGAAAGATGCTTCTGGATGCAAAAGCTCCTCATCTTTCATCAGCAATTCCCCCCACTTTACCATGGAAAGTCAATGAACCAGTCCAGCCTTCTGAGGGATTAACTCGACAGGGAAGTGGGATTATTGGTACATTTGGGCAGTCTGAGGAGTTGCGTTGTGTGATTGCCATTATTCGCCAGTATGTAATATGATTTCCTTTAGTATTTTTACCTCCTTTAAGATTTTCAAATCAACCTTCTTATTTGTGTTTTATGTGGATAGTGGTGATAGAACTCCCAAACAGAAGGTGAAGTTGAGGGTCACTGAGGAAAAGTTGTTGACCTTGATGTTAAAGTACAATGGGGGACGACCCAGATCTGAGGTGATTCCCTTTTTATTGAGATAAAGAAGTCAATGGTACATGTACTTTTGATGATTTTTTTTATTTGTCGTTAACTTCTTATTCAGGAAAATATTTTTGTATGTTTCAAAAAGTAAAAACAAAAATCAATTCTTATTCTTGGTCTCTATCTAAAAGTGCTGGTGTTGCCGTAATCTTTTTGGGTTTAGAATATTGATAAAATGATTTTCAATTGTTTGGAGATTACAAGGTTGATGATCAAAAAGCCTTATCATATTCCATTTTTGCTTGTTTGCTTATCATTTTACATTGAGTTGAAATAAATCATATATTAGATATGAGATTGGAAGGTTGATGATCAAAAACCTTCTCATTTATTTTTGTTTGTTTGATTCCCATTTTATGATGAGTGAAAAAAAACTAAAACCCATGTGATTTCTTTGCCTCCTCTTCTATATCCCTTTATGGCATGATCTCCCCTGATTCTTTCCCATTTATAGCTCTACTCTACAGTGTTGGGAATAAGCTAGTAGGGCCACCGTTTTGTTAGCATGGGTAGCCCAGTTTGACAACTAAGAAGTTTTTTTGCCACAAAATGTGTTTTGCATTGCTAATTACAGCCCTATATATATAGATTTATATGATTTGAAAGGAAGTAATTACAAGCTGATTTTCAACCCCTATTATATACATCTACCACATATCATACAATCAGTATTAAAGAGAATCAAATGCAAATCTACTATTATTATTCCTGGAAATCTGCTATCAATGTAGATATGCTGCCATTTAAGTTTGTCTTTGAAAATCTACCATTTTTCCATGTAGAAATATATTTCCTTATGTAGAGATATATTTCCTTTGACGCCCCTCTCAAATTGATGCTGGTAAATCAACAAACATTAATTTGCTAATGAGAAAATTATGACGCTGACGCGGGAGGGATTTGGTGAAGATATCCGCGAGCTGTAAAGTTGTAGGGACATGTGGGAGGGTGATGACCTGATGATCATAGGCTTCCTTGATTAAGTGACAGTCAACTTTGATGTGCTTTGTGCATTCATGAAAGACTAGGTTGGTTGTGATTTGAATGGCACTAGTGTTGTATGCATGTAGTGGTGTTAGGTGAGTAGGAGAGAAACTCAGTTCAGTTTGGAGACCACGTAGCCAAATAATCTCAGAGCATGCATCAGACATTGTTCGATATTCGACCTCAGTGGAGGATTTGGAGACGTTGCCCTGCTTCTTGCATTTCCAAAAGATAAGAGCATCACCCAGAAACATACACCACCCAATGATAGATTTCCTAGTATCTGGACAACCGACCCAATCAGCGTCACTGTACTCTTGTAATTGAAGTTAAGAACCAGCAGGAAAGAAAAAGCCATGGCCAGATGTCCCATGAATGTAGCAAATGATGCGGTCAACAACAGAAAGATGAAGATGCTGTGGTGCCTGCATGAACTTGCTTATTGTATGAACAACATAAGATGTTTGGTCGAGTAATGGTGAGGTAGATCAGACTACCAACCAATTTTCGATAGGTAGTAGGATCCTTCAGAAGTTCTCCTTCGGTACGACGATATTTCACATTAAGTTCCATGGGAGTATCAACCGAAGTTGTATAGCTGAACCAAATCCTGACTATACTTGTTTTGATGCACAAAGAGATCATGAGGCTGATGATGTATCTCCAATCCCAAGAAATAGGTGAGCTTGCCAAGGTCCTTCATATGGAAAGTGGAGTTCAACAAAGTCTTAACCTCCGCGATTGCCTCCAAGTCAGAGCCAGTGATGATGATATCATCCACATAAACAAGGAGGATTACAATACCTGTTGATGTCTTTTGTAGAAAAAGAGGAGTCATACTGACTATGAGTGAAAGAAAACCCAAGTAGAGTGGGTCAAAATTTTTCAAACCACACTCTTGGTGCCTGCCTCAAACCATACAAAGAGCGTTTCTATTTACAAATATCATTTGGTGAGGAAGTAGGCATACCAGAGGGAGGTTTCAAGTAAACTTCTTTGAGATCACTGTGGAGAAATGCCTTCCTGACATCCATTTGATGAAAGGACCAAGATTGGGATGCACCAAGTGCAAGTATAGTTTTGACGGTGGTCATTTTTGTGACTGGTGCAAAAGTCTCATTGTAATCAAACCCATATTCTTGGTTATTTCCAAGTGTCACTAACTGAGCTTTATAACAATCGATAGACCCATCATAACGAAGTTTGATAGAAAACACAAACTCACTGCCAAGGGGTTTGACATGGGAAGGGCATGAGACAACATCCCATGTTTGGTTTTCTTCAAGTGCTAGAAGTTCCATGTTAATTGCTTTCCGCAAACACTCATGCTCCATTGCCTGTTTATATGATGAAGGAATAGAAATAGAAGACAAGGTGACTATGAATGATGAAGGGGAAACCAAATCTATTAAGAGGTCTACGAACAAGTACTGTGTCTGGTGGAGTGAAGTCCAGGCGCAGGAGCAACGGTCAGAGAAGATGCTTGAGGGGCCTGAGGAGCTGTTGGCAGCTGGTGGGAGCCACCAGTGGATCGTCGTTAAATCACTAGGAGAGGTTTAGAAGGAACTAATTCTGCAGGAGAATTAGAAAACATAGGCAAAACAGAAAATGGAGGAACATGATCTTGATTGGTGGTAAAAAAAATACTAATTTTCAAGGAAAATCACATTTCTAGAGACTCGAAGACGACTCGTAACTGGATCATAACAAAGAAAACCTTTCTATTGAACTGAATATCCTAGAAAAGCACATTTTATTGATTAAGCGGCGAGTTTTGTGCGTTCAGATGCTTGAAGATGAACATTATAGACACAACCAAAGGTACGAAGATTAGAATTAGTTGGAGAATGACCAAATAACCTGACAAAAAGGGGAGTCATAATTCAATATAGGAGAAGACAATCTATTGATAAGATAGACAACAATTGAAAGAG
This sequence comes from Salix exigua, assembly GCA_032356905.1. Taxonomy (NCBI): domain Eukaryota; kingdom Viridiplantae; phylum Streptophyta; class Magnoliopsida; order Malpighiales; family Salicaceae; genus Salix; species Salix exigua. The sequence goes on from CM063604.1 coordinate 11,195,220, forward strand.
CTTCACACCAAAATCGAGAGGGAGTGGAGGATTCCAACACGAGAGTGCGAACCATATCAAGAAGGTGATGATTTTTTCTTTCAGCCACCCTATTTTGTTGAGGTGTTGAAGGACAAGATTGTTGATGGATAATGCTATGATTTTGTAGGAAATCTTGAAACAAATGAGATGTGTACTCTCCTCCATTATCAGAACGAAGGATTTTGATTTTGCTGGTAAATTGAGTTTGAACATATGCATAAAAAATCATAAAAACAGAAAACACTTCGTTTTTGGAATGAAAAAAGTAAATCCATGTGAAACGACTATAGTCGTCGATAAAAGTGATGAAGTATTTGTAATTTGCATGTGATGTAACTGATGCCATACCCCACACATCGCTATGTATGAGATGGAAAGGTGTGATAACATGCGATGTGTGGACAGGAAAAGATAGAATTTTTCTCTTGTCGAGTTTGCAAGAATGACAATCAAATTGAACAATACCAAGAGATGGTGTTTCATTATTCCCAAGCAAACCAGTTTTAATAAAACATGCGATACATTAGAGTTTGGATGTCCTAGACATTTATGCCATGCTCGGTAATCAATTTTAGCAGAATTACAAGTGATAAAAGGCACGAAAGATAAAGGAAACTGAAGAGGAAAGAGACGTCCTACTTTAGGCCCCCTCGCAATCATCCTCCCTGACTGTTGATCCTGCCCAATGCAACTAGAATTAGAAAATATTACTTTACAGTCATCTTCAACTAGTTGACCAATAGACACAAGGTTTGGGTTTAGATCGGGGGATATGAAGACATCAGTTAGAGTGGGGGAAACATCACCAGTGGCAGTGATAGGCAGTTGATTGCCATGGGCAGTTTGTATTTTGAGATTTCCTGAATTTTTTCTTACATTTGTAAGAGAATCAGCAGTGTTTGTCATGTGATGAGAGGCTATAGAATCAAAATACCAAAGAGATGATGTGGCGAGGGTTTTACCTGAGATTCCTAATGCTGAAAATGCAGACATGATCATCTGCTGAATCATTTCAGGGGTTATGGATTGGGCAGAAATAGGAGCTAAAGCATGAGTTTGAGCAGGAGTAGTTTGTGTCACAAAACTGTCAGCACTTGAAAAACCAATTGAGGCAGTATATGCTTCTTCTTAGGAGGTCGAATTGGGCATTCTTTGATGACATGCCCATCCTTTTTGCAGTAGTTGTAGAATTTTCTAGGACAATTCGTAGTAAAGTGCTTGAATCCCTTGCAGCAAAAACATTGGACAGAGCTCATATCCCTACTTCGTACCCTACCTTGTGTTGTATATGCCACAAAAACTGATGTAGCATGTTGTAGTTTCATGGTAGATTGAGTAGAAAGACGTTCACGAAGATCAATGAGACATGTGTCCAAGGAGGGGGCAGACTCTCGATTCATGAGATTGGATCTGGTAACTTCAAATTCTGACCTTAGCTTCATCAGAAATTGATCCCCTTGAATTGTTTCATGGATAGATTGAACTACACTCAACCCTTGTGATGGTAAATCAGCATAAACTATATCAGTGTATTCAGTCCAAAGATTAGTGAATCTAGAATAAAATTCAGAGATAGAGAGACTGTCCTATTGAAGAATACTCAATTCATGCTCAAGTTGGAACCTTCTAGCATTGCTTTGTTGACTGTCAACTTTCTTTAGGTATGTCCACATTTGAGCAGCAATTTGAGATGTTCGTAGATTCAAGAGGATATTGGGTTCGACAGAACCTAAAATCCACGCCATGACTTGTGCATCCTTGACTTCCCATTTGTCATGTTAAGCTTTGTCTGTCCTTGTCAAGAGCTGGGTTGCTGCAATCAACATGCCCCCACAGCTCCCTGTCTTTGACGAAGATCCTGAGATGAAATGCCCAAGCAGAGTAATTCTTGCAATTAAATCGAATCAAAGAGACATTAGACTTGTCAGAAGACATGATGTTAGTAGAACTTGAACACAGACTAATTGAGACTAAGAACTTTGAAAAAAACTTGAGATAGATGATACTTAGACTAAGGGCTCTAATACCATGACAACTTAGAAGTTTCTATTCTTGCAATTAAACCGAATCAAAGAGACATTAGACTTGTCAGAAGACATGATGTTAGTAGAACTTGAACACAGACTAATTGAGACTAAGAACTTTGAAAAAAACTTGAGATAGATGATACTTAGACTAAGGGCTCTAATACCATGACAACTTAGAAGTTTCTTTGCCATAAAATGTGTCTTGCATTACTGATTACAACCCTATGTATACAAATTTATATGCTTTGAAAGGAAGTAATTACAAGCTGATTTTCAGCCCCTATTATATACATCTACCATATATCATACTATTAAAGATAATCAAATGCAAATCTGTTGTTATTGTTCCTGGAAATCTACCATCAATGTAGATCTGTTGCCATTTAAATTTGTCTATGAAATCTGCCATTTTTCCATGTAGAAATATATTTCCTTATGTAGAGATATATTTCCTTTGACACAGTTTTGGATACTTTTGCATGTTAAGGAATAATATAAATCATATAATGAGATCTTAGTTGACAATTTAAGTTTTATGGTGAGATTATTACTTGATATGGTATCAGAGTCTTGTTGGCCTAGAGGTCACGAGATCGAATCTCACCTCCCTCATTCTATTTAATAAAAAATTAAGCACAAGATAGTATGAACCAGTGTACAAGTTTCAAATCCAAAAAGCTTTCACTTGAGGGAGCATGTTAGATAATTAATAAAAATAATATCCTGAGACCTCACCTAATAGCTTAAGTTTTATGTAAGATGGTTCCTTGACATTCAATCACAAAATTATTCTTAATCCACAAAAAATCACAAAATTATTCTTAATCCACAAAAACTCATTGACTTCTTGGCCAATTTTCTCCATCTTCATGATGTTTCTCACATGTATTGTCATAATGGAGATACTTCATTTGATAATGATCATTTCAGCTGCATTTTAAACGGTGACTAGTTCTATGAACTGATCTCTTACTCTGTAAAACATACATGTATTTCTTTAGAAAAAATGGAAGCACAAGGCCTAGATTAGAAAATCACTAAAACTAATTGTACTGCTGTGTTTTTATCCCTCCTTTTTCATTTATTATTCTGTTGTCTTGCAGTCCTATCGAGTTGTTTTATATCAGTCTTTTTTTTTGTTTTACTTTCTTCCTCAGACAAAACTTAAGAGTGCTGTTGAATTACAAGATCTGTTAGATGCAACACGAATACTTGTACCTCGTACAAGGTATCATTTAAAGTTCATCATCTCCACTGATTTGCCAAAGATGGGTTCTTTTGTGCTTTAATATCATCCTGCCTTTTAGTGATATACATATAGAATCTCATAAATGTGGCATTCAAACGTTTGATATTACCATCATCAACAGTTTGTCTGAGATGCACTTTGTCTATTATCATTGTTAGTGTCATGCATTAGCTTTGCCAATTAAGTATACATGACAGTGGGTGTTTGTCTACTTGATGCTTATAATCTTGAAGATGGAGTTCAAATTTTCTTCAGGGGACAAGGATCTGCATTCTGAAACATAGATTAATCATAAGTTCATGGTCCATATGTTTTTGATGTAAAATATAATAGGAATGCGTACTTCTAAGAACTGAGAGTACTGGATCTGTTATGGTACTGAAACTGATCTTCATGTCATATCTCACCTGGTTGCTATGAACACTGGAAATTGTGTTGTTCTTTTTTTTCCAATGATGATTAAGATTTGTTGGTGATTTTAGTTTTCTCCTTTTGCTATATAGACCGGGTCGAGGAAGTGATAGCGAGGCAGAAGACTTTGAGCATGCTGAAAAGCTACGGCAAGTTAAAGCAGTTCTAGAGGAGGTTGTTTCATTTGTCTTGAATATTTGATGTCTCAAGATATCCTGTCACAGTTATTATGATTTAAGTATATCTTCTGTAGATCTATGGGTTTATAACTTCCATTTCATTTATCCATGGCTATTCCTTCGCTTTGTCTCCATAAGTGAGTTTAGGGTAAATGAAAGTCTGATCATTTATGGTTAGACACAGCAGTCAAGTTGTGATTGGATTGGTGTTATGCTTTACTTGCTCTTAACAATCGTGAAAGCAACTCTGATGATTTAGGAACAATGCTGTTAAAGACATTCCATGCTCAATGCTTCAAGTAGTCATATTTAATTTATTGTTAAAGCATCTTCGCATATTTTTATTATGTTTCTGATGCTTGAAGTGTTTATTATTCCAGGGGGGGCATTTCTCTGGTATTTATAGGAAGGTCCAGCTAAAACCTCTAAAGTGGGTTAAAGTTCCAAAAAGTAATGGTGAAGGTGAGGAAGAACGACCAGTTGAAGCTCTCATGATTCTTAAATATGGAGGTGTTCTTACCCATGCTGGCAGAAAGCAGGTGTTAATAATTGATGTCTTGCTGATCTTATGTTTAATTTATCGTGAAGCAATACTTTGCCAGATTCTTCATACCTTTCACTGTAAAATAACCTTCTTACTTTGTCTGATTTTCATTTCTGCTTTTCTGATGTCTTTGCAGGCAGAAGAGCTGGGTAGATATTTTCGAAATAATATATATCCAGGTTAAGATAATTGTGGAGAATTCTTGGATTCTCACTTTCTCACTTTATTTCTGAATAAATTGTAGAATATATACAGCATCTACAATTCTATATTAGAATAGTTATTGACTACACATAATAGCTATTAACTACACATAAATATATATCATCACTAGATCCTAGTTTATAGGAAGGCATATTTGACTTTTTGTTTATACTCCCTACAAATCTTCCTTCAGAATCTTCAACATTCAACACATCCCCTCAAACTGGATGGAAGAGATCCTTCATTCCCATCTTTTCCAATATGTTCTTGAATACAGGATTCTGAACTCCTTCATTCCCAGCTTGTCCAATGTGTTCTTGAATGCAGAATCTACAGGGCTTTAGTATCTGGCAATTTTAGTTTCTTATCTACACATGGCTTTTCCTCTTGGCTTTAACTGTTCTGGTTGACCATTTTCTATACTACTTGTGTCATCTCTCTTGATTTATTCATTCAAACATGTTGACAGCTGCTCAATGAAAGACATTAACAATTGATGTGATGTTATATTTAATTTCTAGGCCATGTCTGTTGACCAGAATGTGAGTGGACTTACCATGGACAAAGTAGATCTATGTTACTGCTTCCACATGTTCTCCAGTGCACTTAGTAATTATTATATTTTTAGGATGAATTTTGGCCTGAATGGTTGCATGCTTCTTTTAAGTTTGGACTTGGGAGACCCTTTTCCATTGACAAGCAGAACAACATATTTCATGATTGTCAATCTTTGTTTCTCTTGATGGAGATGTGTAAAATTTCAGGTGAAGGCACAGGCCTGCTTCGTCTTCATAGCACATATCGTCATGACCTTAAAATCTACAGCTCTGACGAAGGTCGTGTACAGGTATAGCGTTGTAGTTCACATAAATAAAATTGCACTTAATCTTTGCTTCCTTTGTTTTCTTATTTGGGTGCTATTCCAATTTTGGACTGAATTGCCACACATCATTCACAAATAGTTTCTGACAGATGTCCGCAGCGGGATTTGCAAAGGGCCTCCTCGATCTGGAAGGACCGCTAACACCAATTCTGGTCTGTGGTCTTTTCTTTAATTTACCGAGTTTGCAAACCTTTGTATATTGAGTTTTTAACTGACCTGTTAAAATTTATCAAGGTCTCCCTTGTTAGCAAGGATTCCTCCATGCTTGATGGACTCGAAAATGCCAGCAGTGAGATGGAAGAAGCCAAGGTTTGTTTTGCTCCTTGAAATGCATTAGCGCTTTTTTATCTTCCACTGGCTGAATTTAATATCCAGTAATTGACTATGATTATGACTAAAAACTGTTAAATTCAGATGACGTTCATGTCCTTAAATATTTTTCTATTCCTATTATTATTAAACATTGATGTCATGTATTCCGATTATCACAAGCTAAGCATCGCCAATATCCTTTGATTGTTTGCTAGGCTCATTCATCTCCAATAGTCTGGAATGATGTTATGCCCTATTCTAACAGTGATTTCCTTTTGTTTTATTGATTTTTTCACAGGCTAGGTTGAATGAGATTGTAACATCTCCTGCAAAGATAGTTCATAGCAATGGATCCTCTGAGTGTCCTTGGATGACTGATGGAGCTGGACTGCCTTCAAATGCTTCTGAACTTCTCCCTAAACTGGTGATTATTCTTGCTAGTTAAACATGATGAGCCTAATGTCTATACATGCACGTTCACATGTCTGTGGATATTTGTAATCGCACATGCCTATGTCGATAATACAAAACACTCTCTTTAAGCTCATTTTTACTTGAGAGGCTTTGTCAGCAGTTTAAAACACACCAGGATTATTAGGAGACTTGCATTGTTTGAGGTTAAAGAAGGCATTTAACTTCGAAGTTATTTTATTCTTGCAGATGCAAAGTGTTGCACGTACTTCAAAAAACAGTTGTTTTATCAATTTTGATTGGAAATCTGTATCCTAACTCCATGATAGTCAAACTGATTGAATGATTCACCTGAAATCAATGATTTTTATTTATAGTTAACTTTTCTATCATTTTTGTATTCTTACATGTTCAGGAACTCATATTTATATATGGACCCAAGGGTTTCCATTATGAATATGAGGTTTCAAGTGATTCATACAAGAAGCGAATTCCTGCTGAGTAATAGTTAATGGTAAAAATAGAGAAACGCTTTTCATGTTTTGATTCTCTTAAGTTTTATGCCACTTCTGCACTTGAAAGAGTGATATTTTCATTATTACGATTTGAATCTCAGCCCGTGGGATAGGCGTTTTTGTCATACTTGATAGATGGAGTACTTTCTGGAATCTGAAAAGCTCTAAATTATTAAATCAACTCTGTAGGGTACCTTCTGCTAGCTTATAGTTGATATATCGCTGTAACACTGTAGTATAATGAAAATCCTAACTTAGTGACTAGTTTTTCTTTTTCTTACTCTTTTTTTATGTAACAATTTATGGAGTTCTTTTACTAATTTTGTGTATTTCATTGTTAGACAGAGAAAACTTTTCCAAACTTCTCATCCTCCTCTCATTTTGTGTTTATCGTGAATAGGTAACATTAACCAAGAAGGTGACAGAACAAGTGAGACTACTCGCCAAGAATGAAGATGAAGAATTTACAGAGACAAACTCATATAATGTAATTCCACCATATGACCAAGCGAAGGCACTTGGTAAGACAAATATTGATATAGATCGTATTGCTGCTGGATTACCCTGTGGAAGTGAGGGATTCTTGTTAATGTATGCTCGCTGGAAGAAGCTTGAAAGAGACTTGTATAATGAACGAAAAGAGTAAGTGATTGCTATTATTTGTGTTGGTTGTTGATAGTGTGATGATTGTAAATGATTAAGGGGTTGCTGCTCTTGCATTTCCTTTTACATAAATGTTACTATTACTTCAATGTAATTCATTTCAAGAATATGGAATTTCAGCGTTTGTATTTTTTAACAAAATTTCTATTAATTTGATAAAACAGTTCAAGTAAATTTCCATATAGTATAACATTTTGTAATTATTGATTTACATGCAGACGGTTTGATATAACACAAATTCCTGATGTTTACGACTCTTGCAAGTAAGTTCTCTATTTCCAGTATGCTTTTTTTTTCTAGTTCTTAGAAAGTAATAATACACCTGATACTAAATTATTACCTTTTAATGATCATGAATGTGATAAATATTCCTGCAATTACTTTGTTTCTCTCAAAATCTTTATTAAGCTTAATCATTACTACACAATTTATGGTAGTCTACAAGCCATGGAGTTGAAATTCTGTGGTTTTTGTTTTAGCATCTTTTACTGCATATTTGCAGTATGTGTTTTTCTTATTGTCTTGCGCCTTGTCTTTCTTTTCTTTTTTTTTTTCAATTATCTTTGAGACTAATGCACACCAAGTGATGGTTTGGGCTGGTTTGTGCTAGTCTTAGTGGGCCCAATAATGGGATTAATTTATAGTGAGATGCATGGTAAAATCTACAATGCACATGGTGTTACAAAGACATCCATTAGTGTCCATGCATGTTGGCATGGCTGATATTTGCTGCCTTGACATGAAAGGTTGAAGGATGCTTGTAGAGGCAGGATACCTTTATATGTTCATTTATATTATATCATCTCAAAACCGGTATGAAACTATTATTTTTTTTTTGCTGATGGTGATTGACTTGCCTTATTCAAAAACCTTTGGTGTACTAATTTTAACGAAGATTCATGGTACCATGTTGTTCTCACTGTAGTTGTTTTCTGACTGTTATATTGTTTCCTTATTTGATCTACCATTTTACAGATATGATCTGTTGCACAATGCTCATCTTAATCTAGAGGGGCTGGATGAACTCTTCAAAGTTTCTCAGGTATAAATGGACTCTGATCCAACAATTTATGTTTTTTTAACAGTTGTCATATTTTTTAGCGCCATGATATATATATATATATATATATATATATATTATTAACTATACAATAAAACACGTCTTGGTTTTACTGTGCTAATCCACAGTAACACCTACTATTAATATATATTTTCGTGAAAGATAAACGGTTGTTGAGGTAGCGAGATGGTCTAAAGAGCGTCAGATTAAGGTCCCCTCAAGGGCATGGGTTCGAATCCCACTCTCAACATTTTTTTTTTAGCGAATCCATATTAAAATTACATTTAATATATATTTTCGAGAAAGATGAACGAATGTTGAGGTGGTCGAGCTCGTTTATGAGGCGCGAGACAAAAATTTCATTCGAGAGGTTGGGGGTTCAAGTCCCACTCTTGACAGATTTCTATTTTACTTAAAAATATGATTAATTTTTTTAATGATGATGATAATTTTCTTGCTTTTTTAATGATGATGATAATTTTATGTTGGTTATTTCGTTGAAGCATATCAAACAGATAAATTTATATCAATTTAAAATTCATATATTTTATAGAAAACTTGCACGTCACAGGAATTCTGCACGAATTTATCATTTTAACCAAAAATATATTATAAAAAAATAATTAATATTTTTTGTGTTGAAAAAAATATGGTACCGCCCGCGACGAGGCGCGGGGTATTGGCTAGTTATTGAACAATCGTTGTAATTTCTGAGTGTTTTGAATATTGTTATTGCAGCTACTAGCTGATGGTGTCATTCCTAATGAGTATGGAATCAATCCAAAGCAAAGATTGAAGATTGGCTCAAAGGTGAAGTATCTTTTTTGATGTTTCAACATGTTACTGAGAACATATAGCTGATAGGCATGCTTAATTTCTGCGGTATGTCATATTTGGCAAACATACTATTGATGTTAACTATGAACATTCTAGTGAATATCTCTTGACTAAGTATACCAAATGCTCTTAAAATCATATAAATTCAGGCTAGATCAATGGCTTGATCTCATGGTAGGTTACCATAGGTTGTTTGCATATGTTCAGAGTCACATTGTTGCATTAACAGAGAAGATGTTAGGGAACTACTGGATTGATTGATGTTTAGAGCTCCAATAAAAAATGGTTCCTTCACCTTTCTGAGATTCTTGATTCTATTGCATCACTTTTAGTCTCTTATATGTATTAACATGTCAACTGTGGAACATTGTCTTAACACACTTCCTCGAATAGTAGAGATCCAGACAGGGTGAGAGAAGGGGTTAGGGAACTACTGATTGATTGATGTTTGGAGCCTTAATGAAAAAATGGTTCCTTCACCTTTGTGTTGGAATTTGTTGATTCTCGTGCACCACTTATAGTCTTATATATATATATATATATATATATATATATATATATATTGTTTCTTACCTGATGCAATTTTTTTTTGCTATTCAGATAGCTCGCCGTTTGTTGGGTAAAGTACTGATTGATCTAAGGAACACACGTGAGGAAGCCATTAGTGTTGCTGAATTAAAATGTAATGAAGATCAACAATCAACTTTTAAGAAGTCTGAAAAGGAAGATACAAATTACCAGTTAAAGCTTCCAATTAAGAATGATGACATGAGAAGGATTAGCACTGCTAGTGATAAATCAATGGATCAGGATGATGATGATGATAAAGAGATGAAATACCGTTTGGATCCAAAGTAAATATTTCAACCTTTTTCTTGATGTTTCAACATTTTTATAGAATCACTGATTAGTAATGTTCACTTTTAATTAGGTATGCAAATGTAAGGACCCCAGGGCGTCATGTGCGTACACGCCTGTATTTTACATCGGTAAGAAAAATTATGTCCCCTGCTTTCTACAACACACAGACATCCATCTCTCTCTCTCTCTCTCTCTCTCTCTCTTTCATTCAATACTTTTTGTAAAACAAGAAATTTTGTTTGATAATACTAGATTCTCTGTTTAATGATCTCCACCATCTCAACTTTTGGTATAAAATTCAGGAATACTTAATATAGAAACCTATCAGGCAGTTGAATGATCCCCACCATCTCAACCTTTAGCCAGAGGGTTGAAGGATACTTGGTTAATTGGTTAACTATCATTATGAAGAGGGCATATTTATGTTTCTTCGGCAAAATAACTTTTTTGTATGCACTTTTCAAATGCCAGTTGTTTGAAAAGACTAAGACTTATCCCATAAAATTTTGATACGGGATTTCCAATCATTTGACTAAAACATCTTTGGTTTTCATTTTTGAGCATTTTCATTGTGAGTACTGTTGTATCTCAATGCTAATGATGTTAATGGCATGGGGAGTAGAACCCTCAGTGTTGATGAACAAGCGAGTTCTATAGACTCACTTTCAACTTCTTTCAATGACACATGGTTTACTTCTTTCATTTCACACTTTTGGCAGCCAAGGGTGTACAACACTGATATGTTTAGCACATTCTACAATTTTTTCCTACCTTTCCTCATTATTAACTTTCTCAAGTCTTGCACAATCTGAAATATTTGCTTAAATCAGATATAAGCGGGTTAGTCATTTGACATGCTGATAAACTGAAGTTTTATTTTTTATAAATTATATCCTTGGAAGTTTTTATCATGCAACTTGGATGACAGGAATCACATATCCATTCCCTTGTGAATGTTCTCCGTTACTGTAACCTGGATGAATCTCTTCAAGGTGAGGATAGCCTTGTTTGCCAGAGTGCCTTGGAGCGTTTGTATAAAACCAAGGAGCTTGACTACATGAGCTATATTGTGCTAAGGATGTTTGAGAATACTGAGGTTGTAACTCTGGCTTTTTTTAGAATGTTCTTTTTACTTGATTACCTTAATTCCATGTTTTCCTTTCTACTTATTAGACTGTTACTGAATAAAATTATTTTCAGTCAAAGCTAGAGCCAGTACTATTCGTGGCACAGGTTGGCTGTCCAGCCCAGAAACTGGTATCCATAACCTTGAGCTGGTTCAATTTTGGAACTCAGCTAATAAAGCCAGTGTTTGTCTGGAAGTCTTCATGGTTTTGAGTCTTTCAGGCTGAGTTGAGAGAGAGAGAGAGAGAGAGAGAGAGAGGTTTCATTCCTGAAACCTTGTAATTTCCATGTAGATTTTCATGTTGAGGGAACTGATTTCATAGTCGCTAAATCAAACAGAGCTGTTTGTGAATAGCTTGCAGTTTAACCTTGTTAATGCAATTGGAGATAATATGTTCTTAAACTTAGGAAGTCAATAATTTTTCTTTTCAATTTGATATGCAGGTTGCTTTGGAAGACCCAAAAAGGTTCCGTATAGAGATGACTTTCAGCCGCGGGGCAGACTTGTCCCCATTGGAGGTAAGCATATATTCATTTCTTTCTAAGAGAGCTCCCATGTAATGGTTCTGTTCTTTTATCATTTAAAATTTAACTTCTTTTCCAAAGGAAACAAAGAAAATAAGAATAACAGTAGGAAAGTTGGAACTTCATCTAGGAAGCTAATCATTAATGCACACAAACAAAGAGAATAATATTTTCCCCTGTATTTGCATTTAATGTTTGGAATACAAATTGAATTTCACTTCAGCAAAACATTAAACTGGAAAAGTCATTGTAATTTTGAGCCTGGCAATCATCACTGCTTGGAGTTATGGCCTGCTAGGCTTATCCGTGAGATGGTAAACATTGTGTTTGGGATTGAAGTAGATGGAAGGGAATGGAGGCTTATGACTCTTAACCTTTTCTGGGAGGGGATTTTTGGTGGATGGCCCCTCCAAAGTCTCACCCCCGGACCGGGGATTAATGGATGGGAGGTGAATAGCTCTATAAGTTTTTGACAGACTTCTCATTATAACTTAATTCAGACACTTCCTATTTAACCTTAATTCTTTTTTAGAAACCCAATTTTATTTCTTCATCAAATAAACCCTTTTAACCGTATCTGACGCTATATGTAACATCTATTAACTTCCCGATAGAGTCAAACATTGCGATTTATTCTATTGTTGGCTGATGTGTCTGTTTCTTTTTACTAAGATGGCCTCATTTTGTTCCAAAATGATCTGATACTAGGGATAAAGGCTAAATATATAGTGTTTAAACTAGGCATAGTTGAGTGAGCCACGTTAACAAGGTCATGTTTTGTTCTGATTTGTTTGTCAGAAGAATGGCAATGAGGCTACCTCGTTGCATCAGGAACACACTCTTCCAATAATGGGTCCAGAAAGGCTGCAAGAAGCGGGATCCTATCCCACATTAGAGAAAATGGAGATGATGTTTCGTCCTTTCGCCATGCCAGCAGAAGACTTTCCTCCACCGTCCATTCCTGTTGGCTTCTCGGGCTACTTCTCAAAAAGTGCAGCAGTAATTGAGCGCCTTGTTAATCTCTGGCCCTTCCATAAGCATGATAAGCATGCGAGCGCTAATGGAAAGTAGCTGCTAACTTTAAGGCATGTTTCGAGCTTATCTTGTAAAAAAACTTTTGGAGCGTGTTTTTTTTTTTTTTGGGTAAAGTTCGGGGCTTTATATAAAACGTGGAAAAATGGATCCAATTAGGTCATAGTACAACAAAGTGTAAACCCCTACCGGGGATCAGTAAAACTATCCGACCTCCTGTCTACTAAATCTCTAGTTAAATCAAAATTAGTTAATCAATCGACCACACAAATGGTCTTCTTATAGACATGATAAATTTTAACCTCCCAATCCCGATCTAATAACTCTCTAATTCGCATAAGTAAATTAAAGTTCCTATCAGGCCTCCCACCATCCTTCTTAACCATCTCAACTTTTGGAGCGTGCTTAATCCTTTTAATAGTTGCAAGTAACTTGTCCAATGATTGTATATTATTATACTAGAGATATTCATGAAAGATACAGTGCCATTTCCAGTTTTTTGTCCACCCCTTGGGTTTTTTCCTGTTTAAAGAAAAGATGTCTTTCTTCTATATTCTGATAAACATCAGCAACCTTTTCTAGCCCTTCGAGAGTCCAAAGGCTTAAAAAATTACTCAACTCTCCTAGAATCTTTTCTTAATCAAAGGATAAAAAATACCTACTCCTACACCTTAGAAAAAATAATTTAGCAATTAACACTTCTTTAATTAAAAATAAGTTATGTGGAAAAAGTTTATATACTACACTAATAAAGCTTTTTATGGGGTCCAAAATCATGTACTTGAAGATGAAGGTGGTGGTCTAGCTGAAATACATACAACCAAAAAGCTTAGGCCTTATTTCTAGGCGCATGAAATCATTGTCATAACCGGCCTTAGTTATACATATTCTCCACAAATTGGATATATTTAAACAAATGGTCTAATGAAGTATTTATTTTGGGGAGTTCGACCTATAATCTCAATTCATTGAAGGATAAACACTTATAGATTCCATCACATGGTGCTTCTTTAATTAACCTTTAAAGGAAAAACAAGTATTCACATCATCCTAATTAAGAAAAACTTGGGATTCATAAGTAAATAGGGCCCTTTATTGCCGAAGGATATGAGAGACATAAAATTATCAGCCTAGAACAAAAGTTGTACGAGTACAACCTACAACCGCCGTTTTAATTTCTCCTATTCTTTTTAGATCCACAGTGACTTACAACTCGATATTGGTCTTCGATATGATGAATAATTTAAGACCATAAAACCTTTTATAGACAAATATTATTTGAGAATACAAGAATCCCTTTTTGAGGTATAGAGGGAAGGATATATAATCTTCATTACTAGAATGTTACAGGAGAATAATGAGCAAATGAATATTTAGTTCAAATTAGTCACTATCAAATATCAATCTAGTGTACCTCTTTTAAAGGTTATGCTAGGAATTACCTCGGATGTATTGAAAGGGTAAGAAGTTTCTCAATCTCACCCAATAAAGCTACCGCCAACCAAGCCCTGACAAGAGGACTCCCATCATGCAACATGTAATTAGCTGGGTGGGAGCCACCCTTGACAAAATAAAATAAAAAAAGAAGTTATGCCACTCATTTCATTTGTTGACCTCACACTAATACGACAGCAATTCCTTTCCACTGATAATTCTCTTACTAGAGCGTGGATATTTCAAGCCCATGGGAAAGAAATAATCTGCTCTTTTAATTGAAGATTACTACTCTTTATCAAATGGGTTGAGGTTAAAGTCCTAATCAAAATTAAAATAAAAACTCAAAATTTCAATCCTTAGAATATTTTCTTATCCATTATCTTTCGTTATCCTACGAATTTTATTTTCTTTCCGAGTTTACACTTTGTCCTTGTGCCGACAATACCGTCAAGACTTGAGAGCCCATTTAGTCCATGTCAGTGTAAATCTAACGACGAGCCCTAACAAACAGGTCAGCCCAACCTGGCTAGATGACGTACACTTGACGAGGACATATCCGCTTGGGAAACATATACCAGATCACCTGGATAGCAGTTGAACTACTTCACCAACTCTTCGCATGGTTTCCCCCCCTCCTAGCTGAGTCTTCACTGTAGATGTCTGGATGTCAAAGATTCTTGGTGGAGAAAAAGAGTGGCGACGAGGCTAAACTCCGTCCAAACTTCTCCAAACTGAAGTTTCAAAGTAGCTAGAAAATGACGTTGCCTTCTTTCTATTCATGTAGTAGCTCGTTGGTTTAGCAGCCTGTTTCTTGATAGAGAATCAAAATACTAATTATTTTTGTTTTCTAATTTCGACTTGGTTAAATGATACGTGAAGTCCCACTTATGCGAACTGGGAGCGCCCTCTTCATCTTTCATTCTCTGTATAATTTGACTTTTGGAGGAGAAAAGGCCTTGTGATCATACCATATATACTGCATCGTCAGTAATTTTGCTAAATTAGTGCTTGTTTTTCCTTTTCCTTAAATATATTTTTTTTGTTCCCGTCCCAGATTGTATTCTATATTGATTAGAGAGGACAAAAACTACAACTGCAATCTGAATGCACAGGTTCCTGTTCTACTTTATCGTTTTCAGTACCTGTGGTTCCTGCCATTTCCACGTACCTTATTTCCATTCTCGGGTTTCTGTTTCATGCCGCCACGTTCACAACCATCCTCGATAAGAGAATATACCAAGAATTAAAAATGTCCATCAAAACTACATGGGAAGTGAAATTTCCATGTAACATAAAAATGAAAAAAAAAAAAATTGAGGGTAGAAGAACTTGGTACAAAAACACTGCAAATGTGAAAGTCCGAATGGGCCTCTCTTACTTCTATTACCCCCATTTAACAGAGATGAAATTTGAAATTACGAACAAATTGGGACTTAATCATGATAAATAAGTCTTAATAATAAAAAACAATCCACGTATCTACCTCCAGCAACCAATGCATTATATTTGCTTTACTTCCCATAAGAGCAAAGAAGAATAGACTGAAAACCTCACCTAGACAGGACAGTAGCAATTGAGAGTTTCAACAGCACACAATTTCTCAATAGAATAAATTCAGTAACAGTTTTGGACAAAGCTGGGAAGAATAGAGGAACTTGCCAAGTCTTCTACAGTAGCGAGGACTATTACGGGTAACTACTGGCAAAGCTGCTCAACTGCAGTCACAATCTGGGCAGGTTGAACCACTGTCCATTCCTCCAGTGTCCCGGCATAAGGTGTTGGCACATCTTGTGAAGACAAGCACACAATTGGAGCATCCAAGTAGTCATGGAAATTTTCAGTGATAGCTGCAGTCAAGCTAGCGCCAATACCACCAGTTCTCATGCATTCCTCCACAATCAAAACACGATGTGTCTTCTTCACAGAATTTCCAATCATATGAAGATCAAATGGTTTCAATGATCTGATATCAATTACTTCAGGATCGTATCCCTTGTTTACCAAAGTTTTGGCAGCCTGCATCACATGATATCTCATCCGGGAGTAGGTTAAGATAGTGACATGCTCTCCAGGCCTAACCATCTCAGCTTCCTCGAGATTGCAAATGTATTCTTCATCTGGGATTCTCTCCTTGAGGTTGTAGAGCAAGACATGCTCAAACAGTATGACTGGGTTCTCACTTCGGATTGCAGCTTTCATCAAGCCCTTGGCATTGTAAGGGGTTGAACATGCAACCATTTGGATTCCCGGGATTGACTGAAAATATGACTCAAGGCGCTGTGAGTGCTCAGCTCCAAGTTGCCGGCCAACTCCCCCAGGCCCGCGAATGACAACTGGTATAGTAAACTGGCCACCTGATGTATAGTGGAGCATGCCACAATTGTTTGAGATCTGGTTGAAGGCTAGAAGAAGAAATCCCATGTTCATGCCCTCAACAATTGGCCTCAAGCCAGTCATGGCAGCTCCGATGCCCATACCAGTGAAGGAGTTCTCAGCAATAGGAGTGTCAAGAACTCTGAGATCCCCGTACTTATCAGCCAGGCCTCTGGTCACCTTGTAAGAACCTCCATAATGACCCACATCTTCACCCATGACACAGACATGGGGATCTCTGTCCATTTCCTCTTCCAAACCTTCTCGCAGGGCCTCAAAAAGTAGCAGTTCATGTCTTCAAATAAAATGCAGATTTGTTAATCAGATTTATGATGCACAATACAAAAATATTATTTACCCACAAGCATGCGACGAGGTGCTTATTATATGCACATCAATATAGAAAACTTAAAAGAGGTAAAGCACACATAGAGGCAAGATGTGCAATGAAGTTATTAGTTTATTGCTCTAAGTGGCAGTGAGCCAGACAGCCTTCTCTACCCAATGCAGGGCAGCCTACCACAACAATCATGACCAGGGCTGGGCTAACTGGCCCCTTTTTTTATGTTGTTTCTTACTCAAAGAGAGGAACTTGAAAGCGAAACAAATCTATCTAGATTTGTAGTTTCTTACCTCGATGATAACCCATATCCTACGACTCCAAGATAATTGTTGAAAAGAAAAGAAAAAAACACATACAAACATGGCTTGTCATTCAAATTGCAGAAATGAAAAAGAAACTATCCTGTTTAAAGATGAGAGCAAATTAAGGAATTAGCCTTCTGTGAAAATTGCAGAAATTCTCATCTATCCTTTAAGTTAATTCAGATAAAATGAAACTACTAATTTCTCATCGAAAATATTTCTTTCATATAACAGCCATTCAGATTATTTCCTACTATGTTTTTTTATCATATTATTAAGAAACCAATAGGTAGTAAAAGGAAACGTATGTTGTTAAAACTACAGATAAGTATCCTAAAAATCTTCCCAAATATCTGGTCCGGAATATATATATTATAACCAAGTTGTATAGTGAATCAATATTTGCTACATACCAGTGAGTCCATAGATTAGTAATGTCCAGCAGGGTTAATATTACAGTAACCACAGAATTGGAATTGTTGTTGTCGTCGTACAGATTGGAAAGAATGCTATATTAAAGAGGGTGACATGAATATTGAGCTAAATAAACGAATAGATTACACCAAATCAAGCGTCGCATTGCATGTACATGTGGGTCGATAAATGGAAGCAAACATACCCGGGTTTCGATGTAGAGGAAGCGGCAGAACTATCAGCTTTTGTCTAAAGCGAAACAAGATAAAAAAAAAAAAAAAACAATCACAAACAAATAAAGAAAAGCCAGACTTGGAGGACAAACTTAAGAGAAGAGAAGAAGAGATTAACTGCAACTGCATTTGTAATCAATTGATCAACCCTGCGAGCTCTAGCGTTAGAACCCCCAGGATTCAGATTCACGCTCCCATCAGATCTCACCACCGGAAAGCTCACTTTCCTCTCTAAAATCAAACAAAACCCAAACCCCTTCATTATAAAAGCATAAAAAACGAATCTTGAACAGAAAAGGGAAGGAAACTAACCCGAGAGGGATCTGCGAGTGGAACGCGAAAGCAATTTCTTCGAATCGATGGAAGTGGTTAAAGCTGCAGCAGCTCCACCTCTTAATCCCAGGAAAATGGTGGCCATTTGCTCTTCTTTTCTTTAAGGCTGGTGATTTTCAAGAAGACAAGATGAGAAAGAACGTGAAAGGGATGCAATTTATAAATGCCGGAGAGAAATGAGAGAGGAGGGGGCGTAGAAACTGAGGGACTGGAGAGAAGAAAAGGAGAGTAAGCTATAATTACTATGTTTTTTTTATTATTATTATTTTTGGAACGGCAAAATTAACTAGCAGCAACACACCAGCATAGTTTGCATCGCCACTTCTATGGTTGTTTTAATAGCAGCAACACCAGCATAGTTTGCATCGCCACTTCTGGATTGTTTTACGTTTTTTTTTTTAAAAAAAACAAATAGAAAATATTTTAAAAAACTAATTTTTATTTTAAATTAAATAATTTTAATATCCTTAAATCATTTTTATATGTTAATATTAAAAATAATTTTTAAAATAAAAATATTATTTTAATATAATTATAAATAAAAATTATTTTCAAAAATAACTTCAAACTCATATCTAGACACGTGAAAAGAAAAGAAAAGAAAATCATTCCTTGTATTATTTAAGCTAAATCAACCCATTAAATCAAATAATATAAATATTATTGATGCCGATATGTAAAAAAAGCCTTTAAATAATATTATAGATTGGGTTGGAGGTTTTTTTAAAAGAAAATATTTGATTCAATTCGTGTACCTTACAAACTTAAAAAAAAACTAATTTATTGTTATATCTTCTATTTCATTTTTAATTAATTATTTTATTTTATTGTTTAGAGATAATTATAATAGATATTAGACTAATTTATTAATCTCAAATTTTAGTTGTTATTAAAACTAACTCGTAAAAAATAGTAATATAAATCCAATCCATAAAAAAATAGACCAGCCCACTAGAATTTTCTTAAAATAAATTTAAATAATTAAGTTTCGTAAAATTATATATCCACGTGTACCTCGATATACATTGACACGTGATTTTTTTCCTACTTGGATAGACGGAGCTTCCGTTGTTTCCTGTGGGTCATGGAGTAGGGGTCTCTTTGGTAATTTGACAGGAAGCGGGCAAGTAATGTGGTGGTCACCCACTCGACAGTTGGAGTGTTGGACCATCTCTTAGCCAGCCATAGCAACTTTTTTGTTCCTTATGCGATAAAATTTAATATTTAAAAAGTATTTTTGGTTGATCAATAATTAAAATTTTAGTTGTTTTAGATATTTATAAAGATAAATTTTTTAATTCAAATTAAAAATTTATTATACAAATTATAATTTTTTTATTATCCCATCATATTTATTAAAAAAATAATCATGGCAACTCGTTAGAATGATCCATCTCGAATTAAGAACCAGTTTAAAAGCCAATTATGATGCCCGAATCTAATTTAGTATTTATTAGTTGTTTGATTTGTGTTTATTGAGTAATTTTACTTTTTAGCAAAATAAATATGAACATGCAGCTCTTTATTTGATCTCACAATACAAGTTATGTACAATTGTGTTTTACAACTTTATTTCTTTGATGAAATTTTTTATTTAATCAAATAATTTTTTTGTGCCGATAAAATGATGTCTACCCAATAATTTCTTATTTTATTTTCTTTTTTCAGAATTTAATAAAGTGGACATCTCATACTTATATTTAATCAATTAATTTAATCTAATTAAAAAAATCTTTTTTTAAAAAATAACAAATAAAAAAACTTGAGGAAAAATGTTAATGATCAATGAAACCTTGTGAAAACATCATATTATCCCTAAGAACTATTTTTTTTAAAAGGAAAAAATCATCTTTTTTTTTTATAGTGGATTTCTATAATAGTTTTCCGTACCTTTTACGTTTCCTTATAATGATTTTTAGTTTGTTAAAATTGAGAGAAAATTAAACGAAAAAAAGAAGAAAAGAATCCAATTATTTTAAGATACAACTAGCTTAAGGGTATTTTAGAGTGGAAAATACAATCATGGCAATTTGAATACGTGAACTTGAAAGCATGACATGGTCAAAATATGGATATTATTTATAATTATTAGATTTGGTTCGGTCTTATTAGTTGACTAAAAAACCACTGATCCAAGGCCTAATTCATATAATGGCATTTGTTTTTTCATGATTGACTTATTTTTTAGACAATAACATGTATCAGTCAAACATTGTGTAAGATTTTATTCACACATCTCCTTAGTTTTAGTTGATCTAGCTGATAAAATCTTTATTAAAAATTATATTAGTTTTCTTAAAGATTGAGAAACACTAATGTTATATTCAACTTAATCTAAACTCTCATCTCCAAAGAGCTTGAATTCATCACCTTCAAGTTCATCCTTTTCTTGTTGCAGATCCACAGTCTCCATTGCTATCCGCATGGTGTAAGTTAGTGTGAATAAATGAATACATGCTTTTAACCATGAGTGATAACTGCACTCGAAGCTACGTCCCACTAGATATAACTACTTCAATACTCCAATTCCTTTGTGGGACTCTAAGCTCCAGACAGATTCCTAGCCAGCCTCTTTGCGTGCTCTAGCAAATTGAGATCAAAGTAATGTAAGATTCTATCTTCCAAAAACTCCCTTACTGCCCGACAAAGGCAAGCACAAATTCTTAAGCGATAACTAGACATTCAGAAGCATCGCAAAAAGCAACAACAAACAACAACAAAAAAAAAACTTAGCTTCACCATGCATGTGCTGATCCTGCTCGATTTCTTTGATGATTTTCTGCTATTGAAGGGATTGGTGAGGCAGTCTGGGTTCACAACCTCATCTGATGTTCATATTTGTTAAACTATCACTCTCGACGTCCCAAGTTCATCTCCAATTCAACCATACGAAAATAAACTAGCAAGTGCAATGGAGGAAATAATTAAAATAAACCTGGTTTACTGTGTTTTAGACATTCGAAGCAAACAGATTATTATACACACAATTCAGAAGAAAGAAAAACAAAAGAGTCCTGTAAATGTGTTTAAGCAAATCATTTAGCATTCTTAGAAATCCACAATTGCCATGAATGATTCATTTGTATGCAAAGCATTTTTTTTAACTCCAGAAATTAGAATGGCCAAGCATTGAATGCAAAAGAACACGCAGATTCCAAGTTTCAATAAGTACACAAATAATCCTTGCCATTTTTCATTCAACTTTAAGAAAAAAAAGATGGAAATTGCAGCAACTGACAGCTTCAGTTCTTTTACGCTTAAACAGATAGAGATGGAAGCAGGACCAGGAGATTGAGGAATCAACGCCTGTGTTTTTCAATCTTCCTCTGAAGCTCCTCTTTCTGAGCTCCTACTATCCTGTCCACTTCATTCCCTTTCTTCACCAGCACAAATGTTGGCATTGCCTGCACCCCAAACTCTTGCGCCACATCCTATATCATCACCACCCCAAGGGAAAGCCCAAAAATAAAAGTCAAATCAAACACGAATTACTGGGGTTTTCTTTATTAAAAGAAATAGAGAAGTTAGTGCATACAGGCAATTCATCGACATCGATCTTGGCAAACTCAACATCAGTAAATTTGGCAGCCATGGCATGAACTGCTGGTTCCATGGCCTTGCAGGGCCCACACCAAGAGGCCGCGAAATCAATCACCATCTATTATCCAAAATCAATCAATTACATATAACGAGAGACGTGATGATAAATAGATGGATGGATTGATTGTGTTACCAGCTGGGTGGTGTTTTTTATGGAGTTAAAGTGGAGCTGCCAACGGGCTGAGGAGTGGAACGCTGTCACACCCGGTTGACCATCCACTGCTGAGTCTTCTCCAGCGGTTGAGGCTCCAAATAAGTAAGAAAGTATAGATCCCATGTAAGACAGCACGGCTCCCATCTTTCTTTTCTTCTTCCCTCTGTTTTTTTTTTTTTTTAAGGCAATGCAGAGCAAAATTTTCAGAAATCTATGCCAGAGAGGGAATATAGGGTTCGTTTTATTGCCGGCTCTACCAGGACTAGGACGGTTCTGTTTGTGAGGACAATTGATGGCTAGAATATTTATTCAGTCCTTGCGTTTCTACAAAACAATTTTTTAGTCACTCTACTTTAACTTACTTCATATTTAATAGAAATTATGGTTTCTCTTTTCATATTTGTTTATTATTTAACTATTTTCTGATATAGTAGGAGTAAATGAATAAAAATAGTTAATTATTAATTTTTTTAAAATGATTAAATTGTAAATTTTGAAAAATATAAGTTTGCAAGATGAGCTTATTCACCACTTAAAAATCAATAGATAAAAATATAGAGAAGGCCAAGGTTTTTGATGGTGATAGGCTTCAAACGACATAGAAACCAAAAGCCTAAAGGAGTTTGGCACTTTGAGCAACTTGTCCATAAGAGGGTAGATTTTGGAATGATTTGGATATAAATATGAAAACAATATGGAAGCTTATTTGGAGTAGTAGCATTTTTTTTTAAATATAAAAAAATTATAATTTTAGTACATTTATTCATTTTATTGTTTTCTTTATTCTTTGTCATGACATGCACGATGTCAAGTGATGAATTTGAATTTTAAGAGGTTTTTAGATATGTTGGGACAAATAATAAAATTATGATTTGAAAGGTTCAGGAATCGCCACCTAATATTATTATCCCTAAAAAACATAATGTTCTACAAGAGTTTTGGTAATGAAACTCGTCGTGTATAGGAAATACACATCAGCCTTAATTCACCCTACCTATATTAAGTTGTATTATTGATTGATTATTATTAATTCTAAGTCATGTTTCTATCTGTTAGTCTGGCTAAGCCTCAATAAAAGATCCTTCTCTATAAGAAAATCATTACCATATTATGCTAAAATCTAATCATTTAAGGCCCAAACTTTTATGGTGTTATAGAATTTTTAGACAAATTCTAATAGATAATCACAAACTTATCATGATATTCACTAATTAATTTTTGTATTTATCAAAGTATGATAAAAATATAATTTTTATTTCTTATAAAATATACATGAAAGTTTTTAGAATTTGGACATATGCACAAAAATAAAAACATATTTTTGTATTTTATTTTCAAATAAAGTATTGTTATTATTGTATGTTCATGGAATTTTAAAGAAAAGAATGTATATTTAATATGAAGTTAGTATCTTATACTGTAACACTACAAGAAAAGAGGGGTGTTTGCAACAGATCAACAGACGGATCTGTTGCAAACACCAAAGGAATCCATTGTAAATTCATTTGCAATAGATTTTTCATTGCAAATTCATTTGCAACGGATTCGCCATTGCAAATTTGCAATTAAATTTTTTAATCAATATCAAATTTATTTATTATTTAATTAATTATGAATAAATATTTTCATAAATATTATTGATATATTATTAATATTGAGAACTAAATAAATATAGTTGAAATAAAAATTTCATAAATTAAAACAAAGATTCAATTACAATTACGTGTATAAGTAAATCAACATGGAATTAAAAAAAATACATATTTTAAAGTATTGGCTATTGATCCATTTATGGAATCAAAACCATAAGCTAAAAGAACTTGCATAAGATCAATAGTTTGTGGCTCATCCTCTTTGTTTGAATAGATATCCACTTTTACATGAGCTCCTCAAACGACAGTTACTACAAACCTGAAAAACAAAAAAGAAGTTATATTGTTCAATTCACATAGAAGCAGGAGTGAGTTATAAGAAACAAATTTAAAGAATAAAGAAACACAAGGTTCAACTGATTAAAACTTATGTCTCATTCTAAAGCTTCAGATTTCTAGTGGAACTGTTTTTCACTTGTGTAATCACATTCTTGTACAACAAATTTTAATAAGAACAGTGTTGTTGCTAACTAGAATTTATTTCTTCCCTCTAATTTGCATCATAAACAAAAAGTTGTATGCATTCAAAATTATACTTACATTCCAAATGCACTAGATGTGAAATCTGAGTTGCTGCTAGCAGGAACAGATCCTTGAAGTCTATTCCTATCTAGCCATAGTTCTTGAAGGGACTTCAAATTGCCAAGTTCAGGAGGCAAGCTTCCTGTAAAGTTGAACAATAAGCCAAAAGCTTAGTTTAGCAAAGATGGTACGGTATTGTGCATATATCAGTTGATTCCTACAGGTTGTATTTTACAGTTCACAAAATCAATTTCCACCATCTTCTCCCATTCATTTCTTGATGAACTAATTGTAGCGATAAATATCAAAAAGGGAAACACAGATCATTATCACCTCAAAACTTCTAACAAATTATAGCTAATTTGTACTACACTGTCCCCAACTTGCATTTACAATCAAATACCTCACAAACACTCACAAAAAAGCTTCCTCGAAAAATTCATATACAATTAAACAGACAGAGAAAGGAGTAAACTAAACAATGATTTTTCATTCACTTTCAGCAATCAAGTAATCAACTTTAAAATTCCACAAACCTGAAGATATCTGATGCGGACCAGCCCAAAAACACCAGCATGGACCCATTACATGTTCCAAATGGTCCAATCATGCGGTCTAGGACAAAGGCATTGAAAGAAACAATGAATGCATTAGTCTTGAAGGTTTCAACCCGGTCAGAATTGCAAGGACCATTGGAGTATCTTATCCATGTGCAAGAGGGGTCCAATACAACCTTATTTGGGCCATGAAGTTAGGACAACAAAATGATCCAAAAGAATCCTACTACAACATGGAAACATGGGATTGATGGGCTGGATGGAAGAGAATAAATAAACCTTATGAACTTTATTTAAGTTAGTTAGCTACAGCCCAAGGCTTATTTGGGTTTAATTAAGACTTTGTTTTCAGATAGGATCCAAGGCTTGCTTGGATTAAGTAATGGGCTTTTTAATTTAGGATTTTAGGTCAGTTTTCAGTGGACCTCATTTAAGTCCACATAAGAGGTCCATTAGGGTTACTTTTAAGAACTATATAAACTCATGTAACCCTTACTTCAGCAGTCATTGATGAAACTTCATTCTGAACTTTTCAGTTTATGTGTGAGAGTGATTCTTGCATTTTTTAGTTCTTGAACGAACTGAATCTGATTTATCGAAGATTAACTGGCTTCGTGGCGTCATTCTACTCATTCCAATAGTGTTGGTGTCTTGGGGCACATTTCCATTGTGTCACACTCCTATCAGACCTTATTTCGACTTTCCGGGATCTTATCTCATTCTTAGTTGTGGGTTGCGTAACCACATGATCAACCATTGCAATTAAACCCGTTGCAAATACAAATTTTGCAACGGCTCTCCCGTTGCATGTGCAACGGAGCGCCGTTGCAACGGCAACGGCCATCCCATTGCACTTGCAACGGCCTGACCGTTGCAAGTGCAACGGTGTTCCCGTTGCAATTGCAACGACGGGAATATTATTTAAATATTTATATATTTAAAATCTATTTTTAATATATTTTAATTTAAATTAATTACAACTAAATCTTTTAAAAGCACTAGGAAATATTGAAATATTATTAATATTGAAAATAAAATTTATTTCCGTTGCACTTGCAACGACAGGAATATTATTTAAATATTTATATATTTAAAATCTATTTTTAATATATTTTAATTTAAATTAATTACAACTAAATCTTTTAAAAGCACTAGGAAATATTGAAATATTATTAATATTGAAAATAAAATAAATATGGTGGAAATAAAATTTATTATAAATTAAAATTCTTAATACACTACTCATTCGATTACATTTACATGACTAAGTAAATAAACATGAAATTAAAAATACATATTTTAAAGTGTTTAAGGGGGAAATGATCTACAATGTTGTTGATGAGAGGAAGATGGACCATTATATGGCATTTGAGGTCGAGGTCGAGGTCGAGGTCTTGGTGCCATTGTAGGTGATGGCATCGACGGAGCTACAGGTGTTGGCATACTTAGACCCATATGTCCAACCAAGAGCTTAAAACAATCTTCAATGGAAAAAATTTTAGATTCCATTTTATTCAATTGCTCTTCATACCGTCTATTAGTTGTTGTGCTTGGATATGATGAATTTACTGAGTAGGTATGTGAAGAAGAACTCACATCAACTTTAGATTTAGGTATACGGGGTGCACCATATACTCGACCCTTGCTTACTCCCCCTAAAGCCTCACACCTAATGCATTGTTCTCACATTTTTTCTACACAATCTCTCTTAAACTTCTTTTTTTCTTTCTAAGTCAATTAAGTATAAGTTTGATTTTCTTCTAAATCTCTCACATACCGCTTCCATCATTTTTTGGGGGAAAGATTCACCTATCTCATGGAAGGAAGGACGACACATCCTGCTCTACGTGCAACACATATCCCCGAAAAAGCTTCCGAAAAAAATTCATATACAATAAAACAGACAGAGAAAGAAGTAATCTAAACAATGATTTTTCATTCACTTTCAGCAATCAAGTAACCAACGTTAAAACAAGAACATAAATTCCACAAACCTAAAAATATCGAACCGGTCTTTGCCAAAATTAATACAATTAAGCAGTCTGTACAAAAGTGGTTCCCACTAAATCTTGATTTGTTTAGTAATTAATAGTTGGTCAATCTTAGTGGAGTGAACTGTGACTTTATTGGTCAAGCCTAGCAATTCAAGAGTCCAGATATATTTTTTTGCATTTGTTTATATGTCTTCCATATAAATTTGTAATTTTTTATATTAAAAAAATGATTTTTTTATTGAAATATAGGTCAAGTTCTCACGGGTTTAATAAGTTTGTTATTGAATACAAAAATACATTAAAAATATACATATTTTTAGCTTTTGTAGTGAGTACAATGTTAAGTCATGTTGTGTATTCTTATTTTTGTGTTTATATATTCTTTATGAAAAATCTAATTTTTATTTAAGAGACTTGACCCTATGAAATCTAAAATATTTAAATGTATATTTGAAAGAAAGATTCTTGTTGTTTTTATATATTTGTTTTACAAACGATCTAGTTTATTTAATACTGGTAAAACACCTCCTTTTTAGGTTATAATTTCAAATATTAAATAAAACAATGATTTTTTTAAATCAGAAATTAAATAAAAATGAATAAGGATAGACTATGAGCTGTGTTGTAAAGAAAAAAGAAAAAAAAATACAAAAGTCTAGGGTTTTTTTTTGTGTTGTGTTTTTTTTTCTCATCCTCCTTTAAATTTCTCCTGTGTGTGTTTTGCATATAGATAAATTGTTTTTTGTTTTCGTCCCTTGTTTTTTTCATCTTCAATTTTGATCTTATTTTTTAATATTTTTTTCAAAAATATCGTAAAAAATAGGATAAACAAGCAAGTGCTGCATGTTGGCTGGTCACTTGCATGCCATTCCGGACATTCACTTCGAACATGAATTTGTATTGGATATTTTAAACAACCAGATGCTTCATAGGTATCTAACAATGTCAGCTGGGCCGAGTATATTTTGATGTAGCCAGTGCTGCATGCTTATAGGTTGACAGGCAATTCCGGCCATACGTGCCATGATATATATACATATATATATATATATATGTATATATATATATATATTATGGTTCTAATCGATCGAGTAAAGCGCGTGCATGTCTCCTTCTCCTCTCTCTCTCTAGCTAGATGAACTACTTGACGTGTTGATTCTGGGAATGATCAGAACGAGTGGCTACACGTACGTACGGAGTTCGCACAGATCCATTGATCAAGGCTAGCCTGAAGCTTTCTGTCCTGTATAATTAATATTCATACAATATGCGTCGTAGCCATCTCCGCTGTGGAATCATCAGCACCATTTTTATATCTATACCATCTGGCACACAAAAGAAAGTAGCCAAAGTTGAGGATCCCTAAACCGCCGATCAGGTAATAGAAGCAATCCAGCTTCCCTTTGTTAAGGTCATCGTCCAGCCAGTCTCCAGTTTTACTTCCTGAAGTGATGCGGTGGACTAGAGTGATCAGGAATCCACTCACATAACTAGAGATAGCAAGACCTGCGAAAAAGGATGAGCCAGCGAAACTCCTCATGTTCTCTGGGAATTGCTTGTAGTAGAACTCGATCTGCGCAATATAATTGAAACCCTCTGAAAGCCCGGAGAGTGCAAGCTGCGGCACCAGCCACAAACCAGACATCGATGATATAGAGCCTCCCTTACTTGCGATGCCTAACGTTGGCCGCGTTAAAGCAATGTCCCTTCTGTTTCCTTCCACCAACCCAGAAACCAGCGTGCACAGAATTGCTAGAATCATTCCGATTCCCATTCTCTGAAGCAATGATATTCCACCTTCTTTTCCGGTAAGCCGTCGAAGAGACGGGACAATGATTCTGTCGTAGAGGGGAATCCAGAGGCTGAGGGTTATCATTGTAAAGATTATGTACGTTGCGGCAGGTATCTCAAAGCTGCCACTGCCTAGATGTCTATCCATCTGCAGGGCCTGGAAAACTGTGTAAGTCTGTTGCTGGAGCAAGGGAATATGATAAAGTATGGATGTCGACCATATGGGAATTATCCTCAACAAACATTTCACTTCCTCGACTTGCTGGATGCTACAGAGTTTCGATGGGTTTGTGGATGAACCGTCCGGATTAATTTGATCCTCATCTGTAATGATTACAGCTTTGTCAAGATACCTGCAGTGGTATCGTGATCACTGAGTATGTTAAAAGTCAAAACGAAAAATAAAAATTACCTGTGATATTGTAAATTACTGGCAATCTTCAAATAATTAATTCATGCCGCTGATGATCAGTACTCTTCACATGCGAAGCTCCACTGATGATCATGCTGTCGTATAATAAAATGATTCATGCTTGTATGTTGCCCAGAAATTAGTCCCTCTCACCTGAATTGCTCCGTGCGAGGAAGCTTAGTGTTGATAGATTTGGCCGGAATGTAGCTGAAAAGAGAGAGAGTTGAATTTTCAGGGAGCTTCAGGCCACGTTTCTTTGTAGCAGCAACAAGAACATGCAGCACACTGCTCAGGGGGCTGCCCTGAGGTTTTATGATCACATAAATGTTTGTTCCCACAAAGAACATCACACAAGAAAGGAGCATTAGGAACGCAGGAATCCCCAAACCAATGGCCCAGCTAACTTCTGATTGGACGTAGACAATGGCAGTTACCGACACCATCACCGCGAATGTGAAGGTAAAGTAGTACCAGTTGAAGAAACTGTTGATCCCCCTCTTGCCGGATTCAGTGTTGGGATTGAACTGATCTGCTCCGAAGGCCAGGTTGCAAGGCCGGATGCCACCAGCTCCGATGATCAGAAAACCAAACCCACTCAGCAGGAAGGCAAATTGCCAAGTTGTTGGCCCAACACACGCACCTCCTCCTGGCGCACACTCTGGAGGGTGCAGCGTGGAGATCGCCGCTGTTAGCATCAATGCCACCATTCCCTAGATAGAAACAGATAAAATCAAAATAATACAGGAGGAATTCATACGAGATAGTACACGATACAGAATGAATAGTGTAAAAAAAGAGCAACCGTAATAATCATTTACAAATTAATAGAAGGGAAAAAATTTATTCTGACTGGATTTAATTACTGCATGCCAGCCAAGAATTAACTCCACGACACACTAAATTATCGACAAATTAAAACAATTCTTGCTGTCTGAATAAAAAAACTGTGCTGTTTTCCAAATAAAGTCTTCTGATGGAACGCTGAACATGACACGGACAAACAAATGGAAGCCTTTTGTTTTCTTTAGAGATTCAGAATCAACTCACACAACCGCAGACCTGGAGATTTTTCTTTCCTGTTCAAGACTGTAATTCAACGAGAAAATTAATATAAAACAACAGCAAGCTGTTCTCTTTCTCTTTAGAGATGAGTAAATCCTAAATTGGTAACAGGAAACTGTCAATTAGTGAAGCATCCATCCATTTCTTTTAATATTTGAATTCCATATTCGAAACATATATGTCAATAAATTGCATGCCAAAACAAGATCTGTGCTGTAAGTCTCATCAGCTTGAGACCAAAAACGTAGAAAGAAAAGTCTAGCTAGGCTCTAAATTTGTTTTATTCATGAAATTGAAAGCGCTGAGGTAGCTTCGTGCTCTCTGTGCTTAATTTTGCAGGGTCAACACCTGCTTCACTACTAAACTGTTTTTTTCTTTTCTTGACACTGTTGAGTAACTACAGCGTAACGTTATAAAATATAATTTATATTATTTTTTAATATATTTTCTCAAATAAAACTTTTTTGTGCTTCCAATTTTTATATAATTTATATTATTTGTAACCTACACTTCATAACAATCAAAAGGCGAGTAGCTAGGAAAGGAGAGAATTACCAAGAAAGAAGAGACTGAAGCAAAACCCAAAGTTTTGTAGCGTCCAAAGTAGGTGTCAGAGAGATAGGCTCCGACAAGAGGTGCCAGGTTTGTGGTTCCACTGAAGACATTAAGAAGGGTGGTGGCAGTGACACCCTTCATGTTGAAAACTGTAGTCAGATACACAGCAAGATTTGAGAAGGAGCCTACTGTACCAAGCTTCTCAAAGGTCTCATTTCCTGCATAAAATATCGATCTGAATAAGTTTTAACATCCAAACAAGCAAAGTTCTTCTACCCACGAAATATATATATAGTGAAGCTGTGTGGGCTTGCCAATGACAAAGGGCATGGCTTTAACCCCCCCGTATTTAATCCCTGGCTCGTCGTTTGCACTGGTTTTCTCCTCCCTCCCATTCTCCATGGAGGAGGCCTCGACGGACGGGGGTGTGTTTTGTTCTTGATCCCCCATCTTACAGGAATGATATTTCTAACACTGATCGATCTTCACTATATATATATTTATGAAGAGAGAATTAGAGAGATGATAGCTTCTTCATGTATGAAACTTCTGTCGTCGATTTTGCTGCCCTTAAATACAAGTGCTGGTACGTCAGCCAAAGAAAAATGCTCTCCCTCTCTTCTTAATAAAAAACAAATAGTGGCCTAGTAACGACAAGCATATATAGAATAGGCATACAAACACGTAATTATAGAAGATTTGTTCTACCATAATTAACTCTTTATGCGATATTAAAAGATATTCTTGTATTAAAATGTTTTATTTTTTGTATAGTATAAATAAAAGAATATTAATTCATCATCGTTTTTCTAATGAGATTGTCGTAAGCAATGTGCATATGTACGTGTATTATTACTGTTTGGTTAGGGCACGGTATACATATTTGAACGCTGCATGTGTGGACGAATGCATTATTGCTTGATGGTGACCGGTGGCAGGGACTTGAGTCTTCGTTGATATTATGATAGTGAAGACTATTTTAAAAATAAATGAAAATTATATTAAGATAATAATTGTATTTATTTATTTTTATATGAACACATCAAACATCATATAATATACTATTTATTTTTAATTTTAAGTCGTGAAAAGAATAAAATTACTTTTTTAAAAAAAAATGTTTTAATACACAAACAAAGAATGCCCGCAAGAAGATAGAGTTGGAGGGTGTGGTGGATTCATTTTCCTACCACACTGCTCTTGTTTTTCCATCTTTTCCAAACTTAATGATCATGTGATTAAAAACGTCAATAGTTTTGATTTTTGAGGAGCATGAATTGACAAGTAGGGAAAATGGGAAAGGAATAGGATCTTTCATACCTAAGAATAGTCGTAAGCCAATCCTAGACGGTGCTCTCCTCGACGACGGGGAGCCCATGGCACCAAATCATGTTCTTTCATTTCTAGGGTTTATCATGGCCAAATCATCCTTGCAACTACCATTCTAACTCCATATGATTTCTCTTTCTTCCTTTCTTTTGCACCTAACTTTCCAAGTTAATTACTCCCAGTTATTAGTACATCTCTTGTTGGTGGTCAATTGTTTGACTAAAATATTACTTATAGTTACTTTTTCCTTTCGACCAAGAAAAAAAAATTATTAATTAGATATCAGTAAAGTCAGGCATCAACCTTGCAAATAAAATAAAGTGTGAAATTCTTCACTTAGTTCAACAAATTAAAAAGTGAAAGGATGATACCAAGAAAGCTACAAACTAAGTAAAAAAAACAAAACAATAAACATAAAATAAGTAAATATATAGTGAAAAATTGTAATGGAAAAATGTAAATTACAAGATACATACATACATACATACATACATACATACATACATACATACATACATACATACATACATACATACATACATACATATACATATATACATACATACATACATACATACATACATACATACATACATACATATATGTGTGTGTGTGTGTGTATCTTGTAATTTACATTTTTCCATTACAATTTTTCACTATATATTTACTTATTTTATGTTTATTGTTTTGTTTTTTTACTTAGTTTGTAGTTTTATATTAAAAAGCTTGTAAGTAAATTGTATAAATAGGATTACTGATCTTTTCCAATTGCTAGATAACTTATTTATAATGTTAAAAGATTAAGTTTTATATAATTTATGAATTACAGTCCTATGCAAATTGTTCATGACAAATAGGGGTTTTACAACCCGAAGCTAAGTACAGTGCAAACTTGTATTTACATGAATCTATCCATGGAAATTATACGTGTTAATATTTTAATTATGCTGTAATATTTTGCTTTCGTGTTAATTTTCTAAGTACTCCTGCTCTTATTAGGGGAACTTTACTGTCCATCAATATCTTAAATTCTTACCTGTGTGTTAATGGCGAATTTCAGCTATCTTTATTAATTTACAAAGTGAACAGCCACTACTCTTGATCAAATAACATATGATTGTTTTTTTTTTTTGTATAAATGATGCTCCTTAAATTTCTTTATTTAGAATCATTTTTTTTATTTTAAATTAATTTTTTTATGTTTTTAAATTATTTTCATGTCCTAATATCAAAATAATTTGTTGGAAGTTAGAGCTAGTGCTAGCAATATCGGTGTTGATATCAGTATTAGTACTGATAATCCTTTCAATAGTAATTCTTTTGATGAATGTATTAAAAATAGCGAGAAAAATGACGGTCATGAGATTCATTTTAGTTTATATAGCACACCAATAATATATTTATTTTAAATTTGTTTATTTTGTAATGTATTTTTAAGCTATCTTGAATCATGTTTAAACCTTAACTAATGAATTTTTATGGCCATAATTATGTTATATTGTATTAAGAAATATTTTAAAAATAGCAAGAAAAATGACATTCATGAGATTGATTTTAATTTATATAGCACACCAATAAAATATTTATTTTAAATTTGTTAGTTTTGTAATGTATTTTTAAGTTATCTTGAATCATGTATGAAGCTTAACTAATGAAGTTTTATGGCCATAATTATGTTGTATTTTATTCAAAATATTTTACTTACGATTTTATGATTTTTCTACCTACACAATTTTAGTTGTGATTTATAATTTTTGTACGAAAAAATTCAGGTATGATTTAACGATCCGATTTTTCGAAACTCCTTTTGTGTCGTGTCAAAATCATAATTTTGACAACCATGATTGGTATGTCTAATGTTTTAAAAAAAATTGCCTTAGGAAGAAGCTCATTAACTTATCGGGTTAAAACTTAACTTTTATAAAGTTTAAGAAATATATAAAAATAAAGGGGTTGTCCTTTTATACATTGTAAATATAAGATTTTAATCTCTGATATTAAACATATATTTTTTCATATAAAATTTAGAACATAAAATAAAATAATTTTTATATTTAAATTCAAGAATATATTTTTCATATAAGTTCATAATCCTTGGTATTTAAAGAAACAATATTTTTTTAGTTTGTTTTTGAAATATAAGCCAAATTCTCATGGCTTTAATAAAACTGGTTATTAAATTTAAAAAATTTGAATTAATAATTTTAACTATGTTAAATTAATTATTAATCATACTTTTTACAATGTTAATAAGTGTCAATTTGTTTTTTGCTATACCATTTTATTATAGTGTGTCAAACATTGCATATTATCCAATAAAATCTAAATAACCAACATCACCATAAACCTAGCAACAATCTCCACACCAACACCTGCACCACTATCCACTTTATTGTAACAAAAGAATTCAGTTTTGAATTTTATAAAAGAACTCAATCACGTGTGTTTTTCGTCAAAACAAAATGCATAACCAAGAACATTTGAGTTTTCTATCACTTTCTAAAACATTTTTTTATTACAAGTTCATGAGTTTGATAATATGTTAGTTAAAAACTTTGACATGGATAACCCAAACAAATTCGTTTTGCTTTATGCCACTACTTTTAGGGGTATTTGGGAGAGCAATAACATTAAACTAGTATAGACTTGAGTTCATGTTTTTGGATTTGGCTTGAGTGTTCATAGGTGTTCTTCATTTTTCTGGGGGTTTATCTGTTTTGAAAAAACAATCTTAGAGTTTGTGTTTTTTGCAATTCTGAATTTTCTAGGTTTTTTTTTTGTTTTTTCAAGTCAAAACTAGTAAGTTTGATTGATAAGGCTTTATTTGGTTTTCAACCTTTTTTATAAAGAAAATTTTGGCTTAAGGGCATGCTTAGAAAACACGCCTTGAGTCCTGTTTCGACAAAAAAAAAACAAATTAAAGGGTTTTTTGTCAAAAGAAACCCTTAAAATCTTTTACGAATTTTATTGCATATGTATATAAAATATAAAATTTATTTGAGAATTTTTTTAAGAACTCAAAATACTTTGGCATGCTATTTTTTAAGAAAAAAATGTTGCGTGGATTTTACAACTTTATAAAAGTTCTAAGGAGTTTGGTCTATATTTTAAAAACTTATTTGTGGCAAGAAAACATATCATTTACAATTAATATAAGGATAAAAAACTGATAAAATGATTAATATCCAAAATAATACTAGAGATAATAATTCATCACTTACTCACTTTTAAGGATTTTGGCCTATATTTTAAAAATATTAAAAACTTGTTTGTGGCAAAAAAACATATTATGCACTTTTAATATAAGGATAAAGAACTTATAAAATAATTAATATCCAAAATAATATTATGGATAATAGTTTATCTATTACTCACTTTTAATAGAAGGATAAAAAACATGTATAAGGTTAATATCCAAAAATATTATTGGAAATAATACAACTCATTCACTTTTAATATAAACATGAAAAAATGTGAGGAATTTTATCTGAAATTTTATTTGGAATGACACAATAGTTAAATATGGCTCCTAATCATAAAATAATTACCACTTATAACATTTTACCTTGTGTTTTCTTAGTACTATGGATTATATGTTTGCAAAATAGGCTGATAAGTCATCCCTATATCAATTGATCAAATATCTACTTAGCTCTCTCGATGTCGAATGTGTGTTCTTTATTTTTATGAATAATTTGTTTTTAATTTTTATTTATTTAAAAATATGTTTATTAGTTTTTATAGGCTTTTTAAATATAGCAATCTCGAATGGTTTTTTGTTCTTAAATTGTATCACCAATATCAATCACTGGTGAACTTCATCAAACTCTTAATTTATGTATAAATTAGCCATTGAATGTGTCATCATGAATACTTTCAAATAATTGATTAAGTCTTTTCTTCTAAATAGATTTTTCTTTATTTATTTTTAAACTATCTTTTCATATTGAGTAATGTCATTTGCAAGGTTATAAATATTTAAATGTTTGGTCCCTATAAATCTTTTTTATATTATACTACGTTTATTCCATAATTAACATAATGCATTCTTACTCTATTATGAATACAAAGCACTAGGTTTTTTGAGTCTTGAAATAAAAAGGCATAACTTTTTATAAAACTCCTTTTTGTATTAGACCATTGTAACTAAGTTAACTAGTGTTAGCTCTTATACAATTCTATAAAAATAATCACAAAACACATCCATTTCTTTTCAACTATTAATGAAGGTCAGTGGTATTGTTGAAAACAAGTAAAAGGTGTTATGTGGTACTGTAGAAAGCAAGTAAAAGGTATTCATGATTATAGATGATCAAATAACATTATTTTAAAAAGGTATCAGCAGGATCATCACCATACTAATTATTATATTTTTTATGTCCCTTGCTCACTACCCACCATCCCAATAAAATTATTTAAAGTCATCTATCTTGATTTAATAATTGAGTGCAATTTGTTTATCAATTTAATATATGGATGATTATATACAAGCATGGTTGTACATATAATATCCAACCCCAATTTCTTTTAGTGTTCGTCTTATCATTTCTTTATATTTATTATTGGTCTATAATAGGTCCCAACATATAGGAAAATTAATTTTCTCATGTTAAAATATAGGGAATTGAACCATCAAAGTATAAGTTGAGATGGGTACAAAGGAGGTGGTCAAGGTATATGATTGACCTGAAATTACTTATAGACACTTTTAGACATGTGATGTATGAGGTACCTCATGGGTGATTATCTCTGAATTAGGATGAACGTTTATGTTACCTATTATATAGAATTATGATAGGGCTATCATCTCTGAATTAGAATGAACATTTATGTTACCTATTATATAGACTTATGATA
Source organism: Salix exigua (assembly GCA_032356905.1). Lineage (NCBI taxonomy): Eukaryota > Viridiplantae > Streptophyta > Magnoliopsida > Malpighiales > Salicaceae > Salix > Salix exigua. The sequence goes on from CM063604.1 coordinate 11,231,999, forward strand.
CCCTAAACAAGGCTAATCACTTCCAAATATTCCTATTTTAATGCTTTTTATGAAAGTATATCATAAGACTTTTCCTGTAGAAACAAGCTAAAAAGAGTATCCAAGTGGCTTTGTTTGAGCTCGTTATAGATTTGATTGAGCTAATTGATCTTAGCTTGTATGGCCTTGGTAGCCACCATAATATTATTACAGTAAGTTGTGTAAGCTATAATTTTCATCTCTAGTTGAATACCCATTAAATCAACATTAGATAGACTTAAGTTGGTTTATTGAAGTTTGATGATATTAGTTATGACCATGTGATGATATCATCAAGCTCCTAAAAGGATAACTATGAGGCTAAGATGGAGGCAAAACACACAAATGTATTCATTATAAGTTCATAAGGGAAACAACATGAGTAAATATAAGAATATTATGGACTACATGTGACTTTATTATTCTTTTTAAAAGCATTTTTTTTGTTGTTACTAGAAATTAGACATGAAAAACCTATGACATGTTTGATAGAGGCTGCTCTATTTACCCTTGTATTGATAAGAAGAGCTATTTTTGAACTCTATATGGCAAGAAGAATGACCTTTATTTGTTATGTGGACTAACTCAGCATCAAAAATTACAACCATGTTTTTAGCAATTTACTTTTTTAGCATGATTATTACTTATTATTTTAACAAATCAATATTAAGAGTTGTGCGGATAATTTATCAATTCAATAACCTCACTGGTATAATAAAAAACTAATCCCTCTATGATTGCTAATATGATGATTGATTAATGATATGATTGCTAATATGATGATTGATTAATGAGATATTTTGATGAATATATTAATTGTTATACATTCCGTCCTTGCAATGAAAGGAAACTACAATTAGAAATTTAATTCACAGCAAAAGAAAATAATAATCTTATAAATCAAACAAAATATAGAATATGAAACATTGCTTTAACAAGTTAAGAGATAAAAAGATAATGCCAAGAGCACTACAAACTAAGTAAGCAAAAGAAGAAGAGCAATAAAGGTAAAAGAAAGATGATTGCAAGAAAGTTAAAAGTGTAAATACATGAAGAAAGAGAAATAAATTTAAGAAAATCTTGTAAAAAAATCTTAAATATTAAGTTAACAATATTTTTAAGCGGTTAGATATCGAATTATAATGTTACAAAATTAATTTTAATATGAACTATAAATCATATTCCTATACAAATTGTTTAAGACAAATTAGGATTTTGTAACTTGAATCCTAATACAATTCATACTTTGTATTCACATGCAATTTTACTTGTATTACAATTTTAATTATATGGCATTGTTTGACCACATTAATATACTAAATGACATTTGATTGTTTATTTTTATATATAAATACTTATTTATGATCAGCATCATTAACCTTGAGCTATAGTCGTCAATTTTCCATTTTTTTATAAAAATAAAATATTTATTTGATCCAGCCCATATCGTTGATGTTGAATGGGTTAATCGATTCAATTCTTAAATTTATAATTTCAAGATTTGTTTTAAGAAATAAACCATTATTTCTCAAAAACAAAATTCAAACCACGTGGATTTGAGCAGGGTCGACTTGCAGCAGTTGAATGACAAAGTCTTTTCAGGTAAAATCTCACCGCGTTAAATACAAACAAAACCCACGTAGTTGCTTAAAACATTATAAACGGAACCCCACAATTTATATGAAAATAATAATAATGCTTCACTTTCAATAATGTGAATGCTTTGATAAAGGACTTTTGTCTCGACATAATCGATCCAAGAATTCTTTGCCACTAATATATATATATAAAAAAGAAAAAACTAGTGCCTAATTGCTCATAAAAGGAGACTTGTGGCGTGCAAATGTGAGACTTTATGGTATTTATTATTATTATTTTTTAATAACTAAGGTGTTCGGGGTAGTTTACGCGTATCTCAATTATTCTCCGGACCTACTAAACATTCTGTAAGTTCAATGAACAAGTAAGACATCACAAGGATGACAGACATAAAGAGCAGAGAGCAAACCAGGATAACATGAAACAGGCACCGTACAGCTCCCATCAGGACCCGAACCAATGAAACACTTGGACAGACCCTGTTGGTGTATTTTATATTTGATCATCCGGCTCAAAGAAATGAAACAAGTCGTCCATTATTTTGTATTTGTGGGCCACCAAGAAAGTTGGCGTTTGTTTTCTTGTACCATCGGTTTGCTTTTCCTCACAATTGAAACTCTGGGTGATATATTATCTTGTGGCCATTAAAACCAAGTCATGCAAGTAGCCAATCGAGTGGAGTGAAGTGAAGGGACAATCATAAAGGCGTGAAGCGAGAGGCAATAATTGATTCGTATTCACCACAGAACACAGCAAGCTCCGATGCTGTCATATGCTGTGAAAAAGGAAGATCACCTACAAGTCAGTCGTCCAGATATTTTGGACCCAATAAATCTACCAGTCTCACTACCAGTCAGCACCACAAGTGTGCAATGAGCTTCCCTTCACATTTCATGGTCTCTTCCAGGACTGAGTGTGGTGTCGTCTTCGCAATCAGATTCACAAGACAAGCATTTTATATTTTGATGGCGGAATGAATATATCGGCTAAACGGAATTGTTCTCTAGTTTGTTTTTTAAAATATTTTTTTGTTTAAAAATATATTTAAATTATTTTTTTAATTTTTTATAAATTATTTTTTATAATAACATACGAAAATGATTTGAAAATATCATTTATTTTTAAATTTAAATTAAAAAATAAAATCAATTTCTTACCAAAATATTTTTCAAAAGCATTCTCAAACACCCCTTTCTTTTTCTCTTTTAAAAAAATAAATTCTTAAGCTCCAATTGAGGGTTGCAATGAAAAATGAAAAAAAAAGAAGCGTGCATACAAAAGATCTTTGACTTGGCATCAACATTTATTCTTTTTACCTCTCGCTTTCTTGGTGGTTTGCTATGGAGTTCTACGAATCAGCCAGTTGCTTCCCTTCTCATCTACTCTTTCATCTTTTTTGGTATTGTTTATTTCATTTCAGATTGAAGTCTTATTTTAATTTTATATTCATTTTTTTTAATTTTTATTTATAGAATGTAAGATGGTTTTGGAATTGATTTTTGTTTTTGCAATATCACCCTAGATTATTGTTTTTCTTATTAATTTCATCCTCATTCTTTTGATTGCTGTTTTCTTTCCTTCGTAAGTTATTTTATATTGCCATTCTTTTATCCAATTTAATCAATTAATATTTAATTGATTTAAATTTATTGGTTAAGCGATTTCACGAGCTACTTAAAAATTAACATAGATAGCT
>CM063604.1:11235811-11260442 GCA_032356905.1 Salix exigua
AGAAACATCGTTCAAATTTATGAGCAAAAACACAGAAGCAATACGACATAAAACACTAAAAGAGTGACTGTTATTTACTAGAAGGGAAGAAAGTATACGCGTTAACCTTAGTTTTTGTTTCACATCTAACATCGAGTTGTTGCACACGAAGAGAAAGTTCACCGGCCACTTGGTATCCAAAACACCAAGGCAAGCAGTGGCATCCAGGCTCCAGCACATCATCAAACTTTCCAAACTGTTCCGTTATAGCAACATTAGACTGATCCACTTGCATGCAACCAAATGCTTGGCCCATCTTCTTCTTTAGTCCTGCAAGCAGCAGCAGCAGATTAAAACCCAAATTCTTGTAAACCAGAAAACCGATTGTCCACAACTTGTTATATTTCATTCAACGTTGGATAAAACCAGAAGAAATGTGGAAAATTGGAGCTTCTATAATACTTTTCTCTCCTTATTTCAGTGGCTGGATTGAAGAAATGTCGGAAAACCAAAAGGGCTTCGTCCTTCAGACTGCCTTTCAAAACAAACAAACAAACAAAGTCCATAATTTTCATTCAACTTAACAAACATCCTTCATCTTCAGTGCACTCTATGTCTTGTTTCTCAACAGCCAAAGAGATGCTTATTCTCAAATTGGATCCATCAAATTAACAGTATTTTTCACATTGGTGCTTAAAAAAACAATTTTTAACACACATAATCACTTTAATATTCTCTCTAGCTTTTACTTTTTGGTTTTTTAAAAATGAAACAGGGGGGAAATGAAGAAGCAGAGCATATTCAAGCGAACACAACGAGAATCGCAGGAAATTCCAAGGACAAAATTTCTTTCAAAACCCAGCTTCTACAAAACACAAGAAAATGATGTTGACTTTCAAAAGCTCTTTTTTTTCAGGACAAAATCCTAAACAAAAAACAGAGTTTTTGTAAGAACAACAAAACACTCCATGAATGAAGTTTTTTTCACAAAATTAACAGTGTTTTCACAAAAAAACAGCGTTCACGCATGTTTCCAGCTGTATCTTTTTTTTCCCGTTTTCTCAAGAACCAGAAAAAATAGAGTAAAGAAATCATAAAGAAGAGATATAATACCTTTTCTTGTTCTTCTTGCTGATGAAAACAGAGAGGGAGAGAGAGTTTGTGATACTTCCTGTTATCAATGAGCAACGAACAAAATTGTCAATTTGCGAGCGTTTATAATAACGTGAAAATTTCACGGTAGATCATTAGATTAACCGGCGGTTGTTTTCTAAGATCCAGGGCTGTTTGGTTGTGGTACAACTTGTTTTTTATTAGATTTTAAATTAATTTTTTATAACATATTTTTCAAATAGTTTTGATATATTGATATAAAAAAATAAAAAAATAATAATTTTATATTTATTAAAAAAACATCATGGGTTGTATTGATTAAGGTTGTTGTAGTGGGTGGTAGTTAGTATTGTGGTTTGATATGCTTTATTTATTACTAGTCAAATGCTCGCACTACGTTGCAGGTGTAGTGCTGGACTGAACAAATAATTTTTATCACTATTAAAATTAAAATATAATATTTAAATATGTAAAATTTAATATAATGAAAAAGATCAACATACTCTATCATAACAACAAGAACATCGAACTCTTAATTTCTAAAATTATCATCATTATTATTGTCAAAAACAATAAATATTATTAAAAAAACCCGAGAAAAAAATTAATAAAAAAAACATGTAAGAACAAAACTAAAATTATTATTATTATTCTAAATATTAATATTATTATTGCTTTGATAACGTGAAAAAACGAAATTAAATCAAAGGTCGAAAAGAAGCATAGAAACATTAACAAAAGAGCAAATAAAAATAAAATAAATAATAAATACAATAAAAATTATTGATTGAAAAAATATACTTGAGAAGAAAAATCATGATGCACATAAACTGACCCGGATACCTCGGTTAAGAAAAAATATAAGTGGCAAAACAAAATAGGAAAAAATGTAAGAAAAATAATGGATCCGGAGATTAGTTGTAGTGCGCGTAAGTTGGCTCGGACATCTTAGTTATTAATTTTTTTGTAAAAAAACAACCATTTATTTAAAAACAAACATTCATTTTTTTCAAAAGAAAACGGTTCTTTAAAAAAAAACAAATCAGAAACAACAACCAGTTATTAAAAAACAAAAGACCATTAAAAAAAAATAGTTCTTAAAAAACAAATCCAAGTTTTGTGGCCGGAGCGATTCAAAACCAAATAACTATAAAAAATTAAAATAAAAAATCAAAAGTATAAGGACTGAAAACAAAACCAAATATATCATTAATTTAAATCAAATGAAAAAATTGAAAAAATCAAATAAAGTATAACATCTATACATGTAAGGTTTCATAAAATGAAATATATCAACACACCCTATTATAACAACAAAAATATTGAAGCCTTAATATCTAAAAATATCATTATTATTACTATTAAAATAATAAAAATTATTAAATTACCCCGAAGAAAAAAATCAAAAACATAAAAAAAAGGAAGAAAGAAAAAAAAACTAAAATTATTATTCTTATTGCGTTAATAATAGAAATATTCAATCAAAGAAAAAAAATAGTCAATAGCTTTAACAAAAAAACAAACAAAAAATGAAAAAAAATAAAATTATAAGAAAAAAAATTGACTTCAAAAAAAATAAATAAAAATAATAAAAATTCCAAAAAAAATCATAAGAGAAAAAAAATCAAACAAAAATGAAAAAAAAATATAAGCAAAAAAATGAAAAAAAAATATATAATTCACGCTAGCATGGGTCGAACCCTTGCACTCATAAGAAAGAGAGATGCTTTCCAGCTTGCTTTCCAATGAGCCATAAGTACTTTGGTGCTTTTTTGTGTACAAATATATATTAATATTATGCTTTCATGTCACTATTCTAATCCACAGTACACATGCGTCTTGCGCTACAGGGAAAAAACCTACAGTGTCACGCGGTTTATTGTATTGTAATATATTATTAATGTGGAAATTCATGGTAAGTTGCGTTTAACTTAACTAATTCTTCGGGTTTTGAAATTAATGATAATATAAATCTCTAGTGATTATTATATTGATAACCACAAGACTCAAACCTAAAATCATAAAATAAACAAATTTTTTAGTCTCAAGTTTTTACCATTAGATTATCTACTAGATGGTTGTTTGATACTGCTGTTTGGATTGGTGTGAAGGAGAGGAGCTATTGCAATGGTGGCAAAGGAGATGGTTCCTTAGGTAAAGGTTTCGATATGATTTATGGAGATCAAATATTCAAAATCTTGATCTCATCGTTATGGGGAAAAAAATTTCTTTAACATGGTGGAGTTTATTTTAGATGTCCTTTTTTTCTCTTGGATAAGGATAGAGATCATCAACTATACAACATGTTCAGAACCCTCTAAATTATTTTTAATATTTATAAAACAACAATTTAAAAATTAAATTGTGATGTTGACTAGAGAAAAAAAAAGACATCATAGATTGTGTTGATTAAGGTTGTTGATGTGGGTGGTAATTAGTGGGTGGTTTGATATGCTTTTTTATTATTATTAATGTGGATATTCATGGCAACTTGCGTTTAACTTGACTAATTCTTCGGGTTCTGAAATTAATGATCATATAAGCCTTAAATCTAAAATATAAATCCCGGGAAATAAATATAAGTGTTAAATTAACTAAATGAATTAAAAGAGAAATAAAATAAGTAGAGAGGGGATGGAATTGAAATAAATATAAAGATTATGATTTAAATTATAAGAAAAGAAGATGTGGGGTAAAAAGAAAACATTTAAAGAAAATAGAGGGCCTAAATGCAATAAGAGAAGTTAAGGAGAATAAATACCCCTATTTTCTCTCATTTCTAGGAGGAGGGGAATAAAGGGAAGGAAATTGTGATATTTCTTACTCAAATTGAAGTAGAATTTTGAAGTAAAAGTGAGATTAAAGGTTACCAAAACATTCATACATAAAAAAATCCAAGGATTTAGAGTATTATTGGAAGGAGGAAGTAGAGGAAAATGAGTGTTTGGGCTGACAGCAGTAGGGAGAGAAAGAATAAAGGAGGATATTGTGATTTTATGGTTAAATTGCATTATTTTTCTTTATGAATTTTGGGTTAGGGTTCTTGAAACATTTTGGAGAAAATGTGGAATTGCGTGAAATTGATGAATGTGATATGAAATAGGATGAAATAGGAGTTAATTGGCAAGACAAATGGAAAGGAAAAAAAAAAGATCCCTAGGAAAGGCCATGGTTGCCCATTCAGGGCAGAAATTAGGAGAGAAAGATTATGTGTTTCATAAAATAATTGTTGTATATGTTGTGTTACATGTGAATGGTTGTGTAATGAATGATTGAGCATGAAAATAATGAGGGAAGTCTTGTTTTCCCATGGCCAACTTTCGACCAAATGCATATGTTGCAGAAGTGAATACCTTGACACATTCATCTCTTGACTTTCAAAGAAAATTTGAGTGGGAAAACAAGGGAATTAGGATTGAGTTCCTTTGTAGGAGTTGTAGTATTGGATGTCTACTATCCAAGGAAACTCATTTTATTTAATTTGTAATTTTATAACTCTAGTTAAGGGTCATCTAACATGACTATTTAGGGTAGACTCTACAGAACAACAAGTTTGTCACATTCATGATGCATTTCATGAATTTTGGGGACAAAACTGAGTTTTCTTCTATTAATAAGAGTTGTAGGTCAATTAGAAATATGTTATATTTCTAACGAGATAAAATTTATACAAAACGAAGTTTTACAACTCTTATTAAATTGAAAAATCTGTACAGAGGTCGAAATCTGACCTCTGTTGGCAGCTTTGATAAAAAGGGGATAAGAGGTGAGAGGTCATGAAACAATGAAATGAGATGCATTAAAGGAAAATAAACAAGTTATGTTTGAAAATGGGTGTTTATAATGATATTTTTTTATTGACAAAAGTTATAAAGGAATAACAAATGTAAAGGCATGTTGAATTTTTTTAGTGTGGTTGTTACGAATAGTATCGGTGGTTGGAAATGATTTACAAGAATTTCCTATAATTGTAGGAGGGAACAAAAGGGTGGTGCAACAGCAGCAACAAGGGACCACGAGCAGAGCATCCACAACAGGTAGGTGACGTCACAAACACCAAAATTCTGTGTAATTTCTTATCATTCAAAAGAGGATTTGTCGCCTCTAAATACATGTACAAAACCCTAATTTACCGTCTACAATTAATGCTATATTTTGTTGTTACAATTTGGTATTAATTCTATATTATGTTGTTACAATTTATTTTCTATATATCAAGGATGTTTGTAGCGGCTGTGATCTCTTTCCATATATACATTATTGACATCCCCTCTCAAATTGATGTTGGTCTATTAAGAAGTATCAATTTGTCAATCATCAGTTGGTGTCGTGGCCGAGGCAAAGCCTTCGTAAAGACATCATCAATCTGACGTTCAGTGGAAATATGGGGTAGTGTAAGAACATTATGATCAAGAGCTTTATGAATATAGTGACAATAAACTTCAATATATTTGGTGCGTTCATGAAACACGGGATTAGTAGCAATCTGAATAGCACTCATGTTATCAACATGAAGCGGTATAGGATGGTGCCGAGGAAAACCAAGTTCTTGCAACAAACCCAGAGCCACAGAATGTAACACCCTCAAATTACAGTATCATGAATTCTCTCAACATTTCTTTACCAATGTCAAGTGTGGGTAATAAGTCTAAATTATGGAATTTTTTTTTGAAATTTCAGCAGAGTTTCCTCTATTTTTGTTGATATCAACACTTCTATTATATGTCATTACAATTTACATCTTGGTCCAATCATCCTGGATCACATTCTATTCATCAAACGATAACTCAATATTCATACTTATCCATATATGCAAATCTCATCATATCAATTAGTAAATTAACATAAATATGCTATCGAAACAACTCAAAAGATAACAAATTATCATTAACGTAATAAATGTTAACTAATTACATACAAGCCTTTAAACTTCATAAATGCAATATTAAGATTATGAGTCATAATATATTTATAATAAATCTTATCTTATCATTTTGAAAATGATTTGATCATACTAACAACTATACATATATATAATATATATATACCCTACATATTACACTTTCTTAATTTTTACAACACAAAGGATTTACATTCTAAGTAAAACATGAATGTTAATTTGATCATACTAACAACTATACATATATATTACATCCCCTACATATTACACCATCTACTTAATTTTTACAACACAAAAGGATTTACACTCCAGGTAACAACATGATTATTACATTCCAAAATAGAAATTCATAAACAGGAGTGTTCCTACATCTAACGATCTGCATCACCTCGCAGCGTACCTATTTCAACAATAACAATATTAAGCAACTTATACACTATGTTATTCTAATATTAACTAATTACTCTTAACCTTTGAAATTTCATACTTTTACTTCAGTCTAACTTAATCCCTTAATTTACATAATCTTTTTTGAAAATTACAAATTCAGCTAACTCAATTTAATTATCAAATAAATCTAGCATTCCCATATAATCACTCAGAACTTTGGTTTCTTTCCTCATTTACCAATAGATCCAGTATTTCCATTCAAATTACCCATCATCCGGCTAACCTCTTTTGTTAGCCAATCTATCCGGTAATTCCATTTGAATTACCCAGCATCCGGCTAACCTCTTTTGTTAGCCAATCAATCCGGTAATTCCATTTGAATTACCCAACATCCGGCTAACCTCTTTTGTTAGCTAAATCAATCCGGTAATTCCATTTGAATTACCCAACATCCGGCTAACCTCTTTTGTTAGCCAATCACTCCGGTAATTCCATTTGAATTACCCAGCATCCGGTTAACCTCTTTGTTAACCAACAAAACCAGTAATTTCACGCAATTTACTGGTAATTCACATAATCATAATCAATACAAATTATTAGGAAAACTAAAAAAAATTGAAATAAGGTGACGAATCACCTACCTTCTGTTCGGGATGACCCAACTCCTCTTGTCTGATAACCAACTCCTGACACCACTCCTAAAGCAACCAAGTGTCATTATACCATTAGTCCATCAATATTTTATTATGTGCCGAAACACAAAGCACATAATATTTTTATTTGAAATTTGTTCTACTAAAATTCATTCTCAAATATAACATCATTATTTACATATAACCTCATATTTAACTCAAGTTACTTCTTTGCTTATTCTATGTTCATAATTCCTCCATCAAATAATTCTTGTATTCTTTATACCCTCACATCATAGTATTTATTTTATCTAACACTATATTCAAACACAAGCTAGACATCTTGTCTTCATATTTTCTTTTAATTAGGTTATTTCTCTTTCAATTTGAATTTACTTATTATTATTATTATTTTCTCAATTTAAATGTTATCTCTTTATTTAGTCTTTCTTACATTTTCAATTATCATGCTTAAACATGGGTTGTTTCTAAGCATTAACATCAACTCATTCTCCCACTTTTTCCTTCATTTGGCCAAATGTGGTGTTTCTTTTTCCTCCAATTTTTCTTCATTTACTTGTTATTTCAACTTATTTTCATTCCATTCCACTTCAATTTCATCATTTTTCCTTCCTCCCATTTCCCCCAAATTCACATAAGAACCCTAAGTTCAAAAATATAGGATTTAAGGGAAACTAATGAAAAATTCCATTAATTTACTTCCCAACTAAATCAAATAAGCTTAAGAACACATTTAAATCAAACATGAAATCTAAACTTCTCATCCTTACCTATTTTTTTTTTCTTCCAATTCCTCTTCTCAAATACTCCTTCCTTCACTTGCTTTAATGTTTTATAAGTTGAACTTGCATGGGTATTTTCTCAATTTCTTGTATTTTCCTCACTTTTCTCTCTTTCTCTCTTTCCTCTTTCTCTCACATTATGCCCTGCTCTCCTCACTTCTTCTTTTTTCTTTGTGTTTTCGTTTTTGACCATCGGCAACTAAGAGGAGGGTTTTATGTGTTTTCAATGGTTAATTTCCATTTTACCCTTAATGAAGTTTTTTTTTGCCACCACTACCGAGGTCCAATCATCTTAAAATTTTAACCATATTTTATTCAATATATTTTAAAGTTCCTCAGAAAGTTTCAGCAAAATCCGATAGTCGGATTGAAAACTACATCCAATAACGTAAAACTAGTCGAATTGTGCTTTTTCGTCAAATTTTCGAACTTCTCTAAAAATTCTAAAATTTTAACCCAAGATAAAGTATCATATTATAAGGCTTCACGCAAAATTTCTTAATTGTTTGATAACCCAATAAAGAGTTACGAATTGTTTTGTTTTTTGTTCTACATAAAACTAGTCAATTTATGATTTTTTTGCCGGAGGTTTTACATTCTCCTCCTAATAAAAAATTTCATCCTCGAAATTTAAATTCATACCTATATAAGGGAATAATCCAGATACTTCTTCATCATTTCGACTCTCTCTCCGGGTTTCTTCTTCTATTTGGGAGTTTCTCCACAATACTTTTACTAATGGCACCCTTTTATTCCAGTAATTCCTTTATACTTCGGTCCATAATTTGCACAGAGCTATACCTCCATAGTTAAATCTTCCCGCACTTCCATCGAAATTTGTGGCAAAATTCGGGTAGGATCCAAATTTGCTTTCCGCGAAGATCGAGACATGAAACACATTATGTATCCTATCTAAATGTGGTGGCGATGAGTACACGATAGGCAACCGTCCCAATTCTTTCTATAACTTTATATGGCTCGATATACCTTGGTGCTAATTTTCCTTTCATTCCAAACCGAATCACATGCTTCCATGGAGCAACTTTTAAAAATACCATATCTCCAATTTCAAACTCTAGAGGTCTCCGTCGATTATCCGCATAGCTCTTTTGCCGGTCTTGAGCTTCTTTCATCCTTTCCTTTATCACCTTTACCTTATCAACCGTGGATCCGCACCAATTCGGATCCCAATAATTTTCTTTCCCCAACTTCATCCCAAAGATATCTGTAGCTTCGGCATCTCCTTCCATACAATGCTTCATATGGTGCCATTCCAATAGTAGCTTGATAACTATTGTTATAAGTAAATTCTACTAATGGTAAATGATCCTCCCATTGGCCTCCAAACTCTAAAATACAAGACCGCAACAAATCTTCTAAAATCAGTATTGTCCTTTCAGATTGCCCATCGATCTGTGGATGAAAAGTCGTGCTTAGATTCAATCTGGTACCCAAAGCTCGTTGTATACACGGCCATAACCTTGATGTAAACCGAGAATCCCTATCGGAAACTATAGAAACCGGTATACCATGCAATCTCACCACCTCCTTAATATATAATTGAGCTAATTTTTCAACCGAATCCCCATCTTCATAGGCAAAAACAAAGAAGACTTTGTCGACCTATCTACGATCACCCATATAGCATCGTGTCCTTTCCTACTTCTTGGTAACCCGGATACAAAATCCATAGTGATATTCTCCCATTTCCATTCCGAATCGGAAGAGGTCTGTAATTCTCCAGTCGGTCGTCGGTGCTCTATTTTAACTCTGCTGACATATGGCACACTTGGCCACATATTCTCGCTATTTTTTTTCATGTTTGGCCACCAAGTAACTCTCCTTCAAATCTCTATACATTTTCGTGCTTCGGGATGGATTGCCAATTTAGACTCATGAGCATCTTTTAAAACTTCACCTTTTAAAACCTTATCATCAGGTAAATATATTCTTTTTCCCATCACTACGAGCCCATTATTCGACACTCTAAATAAAGAGTCTTGGCCGACTTTTATATTATTCATTTCTTTCTTTACTTCGGATCTTCACTTTGAACTTTCCGTATCTTTTCTCTCATATCAGATTGTAGCACTAACGCTGCCAATAACATTCTTCCTGAAGTCACATCCAAATGCACATTTAGCCTACCAAGTTCCAAGAGTTCTTTATTACCTCGCACCAGTAAGCCACCAATAAAAGCTTTATTCTTCCGACTCAGAGCATCTGCCACCACATTTGCTTTCCCCAGGTGATAGTCAATAATACAATCATAATCTTTGATTAGCTCCATCCATCTCCTCTCGCAGCATATTTAATTCTTTTGTGACAACAAGTATTTTAAACTTTTATGATCAAGTAAAATTTGTACTTGCATTCGCATGCGATAATGCCTCCATATCCGCAAAGCAAACACCACAACTACTAGCTCCAAATCATGTAATCGGATAGTTCACCTCATGTGGTTTTAACTGTCTGGATGCATAAGCGATTACCCTTCTGTGCTGCATAAGTACACAACCCAAACCCTTCATCGAAGCATCACTATACACGACAAATCCCTCTTGTTCTTTTGGTAAAGTCAATATCGAGCTGAGTTAACCTGGATTTTAACTCTTGAAAACTTCATAATTTAGACTTATTACCCACACTTGACATTGGTAAAGAAATGTTGAGAGAATTCATGATACTCGTAATTTGAGGGTGTTACATTTTGGTATCGGAGCGAGGTTAAAGTTCGAGAGACCATTATTAATGAAAAAATATGATTGTTTCAGGATGGTACGCATACCGACAAGAAGCTGGAGCTGACTCGCCACCGTGAGGGACGAGCGTCTAGTTGAGACTAGAGATAGAGGACTGAGAGAGATCCTCCGATAGATCCAAGATTTCCATTCAAATTACCCATCATCCGGCTAACCTCTTTTGTTAACCAATCTATCCGGTAATTCCATTTGAATTACCCAAAGATCCGGCTAATTTTTTTGTTAGCCAATCAATCTAGTAATTCCATTTGAATTACCCAACGATCCAGCTAACCTCTTTTGTTAGCTAAATCATACGTTGGATCCGGATATGGTGGAGGTGGTACCCGGGGTGTCTGTTGGCGCTATCTGCAGTGCTACTCGTTGGTGGGGATCGAGTCCTTTGCCCATCTCCGTCAAATATCCTCTCGCTCATCTCGAGTCCTGATGACTCTCCTTGTCCAGATTGCACCGACCCGGCTTGGCATAAAAGATGTTGTATCTATCGGAGGACGGAGGTCGCCGGAATAATACTAGTTCTCAAATTCGTCCCGAAATCCCTCCATCTAAGCGTCTCAGTAGCCCACCTCTCTTTAACAATATCCCACCATGTCTCGAGCTCTATCCGATAATAACCGAGTAGCACAATCCACTCTGAGCTTTGCTGGTATTGCTATCTCGATCCATAGCCCTCTCTATCTTTCGCAACCATCGCCCAGCTATCTCAAAGATCCTCCTCTCCCATAAATGCTTCACAACCTAATTCTCTCGCACTCTTTACCCATCGAACTAAGGTGACTACATTGTCCCCGAGGGTAGTACTCAATGGTCCCGCCATCTCTATCATCACCGCACGAACCAACCGTGCAAAATACGTTGGATCTCGGATATGGTGGAGGTGGTACCCGTGAGGTGCTCTGTTGGCGCCATCTGCAGTGCTACTGCTAGTGGGGACTGAGTCCTTTGCCCATCTCCGTCAAATATCCTCTGCTCATCTTGGAGTCCTGATGACTCTCGAACTTTGGTTTCTTAAAATGCTATCTCTTTATTTAGTCTTTCTTACATTTTCAATTATCATGCTTAAACATGGGTTGTTTCTAAGCATTAACATCAACTCATTCTCCCACTTTTTCCTTCATTTGGCCAAATGTGGTGTTTCTTTTCCTCCTCCATTTTTTATTCATTTACTTGTTATTTCAACTTATTTTCATTCCATTCCACTTCAATTTCATCATTTTTCCTTCCCTCCCATTTCCCCAAATTCACATAAGAACCCTAAGTTCAAAAATCTAGGATTTAAGGAAAACTAATGAAAAATTCCATGAAATTACTTCCCAACTAAATCAAATAAGCTTAAGAACACATTTAAATCAAACATGAAATCTAAACTTCTCATCCTTACCTTTTTTTCTTCCAATTCCTCTTCTCTTCCAAAGCTAGATGAATTCCTCTTCTCAAATACTCCTTCCTTCACTTGCTTTAATGTTTTATAAGTTGAACTTGCATGGGTATTTTCTCAATTTCTTGTATTTTCCTCACTTTTCTCTCTTTCTCTCTTTCCCTCTTTCCTCTTTCTCTCACGTTATGCCCTGCTCCCTCACTTCTTCTTTTTTCTTTGTGTTTTCGTTTTTGACCATCGGCAGCTAAGAGGAGGGTTTTATGTGTTTTCAATGGTTAATTTCCATTTTACCCTTAATGAAGTTTTTTTCTACATAAAACTAGTCAATTTATGATTTTTTGCCGGAGGTTTTACACAATTTCAGAACATGCGGCGGACATAGCTCGATACTCAAATTTTGTGGAAGATTTTGAAATACGATCTTGCTTTTTTGTTTTTCCATAAAATTAAAGCATTTCCAAGAAACATACATCATCCCATGACAGTCCGACGTGTATCCATACAACCCTCCCAATCTACATCACTATAACCTGTTAATTGTAACGAAGTGTCGGTATGAAAAAATATCCCTCTCCCAGATGTGTCTTTAAGATAATGAATAATTCTTTTGACAACAACTGGATGAGATTGACGAGGAGTCTATAAAAACTAATTGATTGGTCGAGTAATAGTTAAATTATTCAAATTCTCCACCAATTGCATGTATATGGAAGGATCAATCAATAAATCTCCATCATTCTGACAAAGTTTTAAATTAACCTCGAGAGGTGTAAGAACATTATTACTGATTCAAGACCGGCCAAAATAAGTATCTTCTGGGTATACTTGTGCTGATATAAAAATATTTTGTCAGATATAGAGTGCACATGTAGGCCCAGAAAATAATGAAGTTCTCTCAGATCCTTCACATGGAATGCAGTGTTAAGAGAACGTTGTAAATTCTCAATGAGTCTTGTGATAATAATATCATCCATATATACCAGAAGAGCAACAATATCATTGGTAGTTTGCTGGAGAAACAAAGAGGAATAATAGAATCTGAATAAATTTAAGATCCAACATAGTGGTGCAAAACTTTTCAAACCATGCTTATAGTGCCTGCTTTAGACCATACAGGGAACATTTTAACCAACAAACTTTATCGAATGAGTGAGTAAACATACTAGGAGGGGAGTCATATAGATCTCCACTTTCAGATCGCCATATAAAAATGTATTTTTACATCCATTTGACAAGTTGACCATCTCTTGGAAGCAACAATTGCCAAAATAGTTCTTATGGTAGTCATTTTAGCGACAGGTGCAAATATCTCCTCATAATTAATACCATATGCTTGACAATTTCCAAGAACACCTAATTGTGCTTTATATCATTCCACAAACCCATCAGGTTTTAATTTAATAGTGTATACCCATTTGCAACTAATAGGTTTGGTTCCATGAGGACAAGAGACAATATCCCATGTGTGATTATCCTGAAGAGCCTCAAGTTCTTCTTTCATGGCTTGTGCCCAACAGTCTTGGGTAGGATCTTGCACATAAGTCTTGGGTACAACAATACTATCAATAGTAGTGGCTGAGTATCCATACCTGTCTGGGGCACGTGAAATCTGATATGATCATCTTGGTTGATGATGAAGATTCAATTTTGTTTCTGTGTTTAGAAGGGGCAAAGTGGAACTTCTTTGATATACAATTCCTGGCTTACAACGTTCAAAGTGAGAAGACAGAAATCATCATCAAATGTGAGAAGTTGGATGGAGGTGGATTTTGTAAAGGAACAAGATTGGAAAAAAATTTGATTCTCAAAGAAAACAACATATCGAGAGATACAAATTCTATGAATATTTTGGTCATAACACACAAACCCTTAATGAAAATCACTATATCCTAGAAAAGCACAACGAGTAACTTGGGATGTAAGTTTGCTACATTCAGTAAATGGCAAGTGAACAAAATAAACACACTCAAAGACATGTAAAGAATCATACTTAGGAATAACACCAAATAAAATAGGAGATTCAAATTTTAGAACTTGGGAAGACAAATGATTAATTAGATGAACAACTGTTGATAGCATTTCTACCCAAAAATGATTAGGTACGGAAGAATCAATTAGTAAGATACGAATAATATCTAAAAGATGATGATTCTTACACTCAACAACTCCATTTTGTTGAGGAGTGTAAGGACAAGATATTTGAGAAAGATCCCTTTTTTTGAGATATTTCTAAAATTCTTTAGACATATATTCCCCCCTAGAGTCAGAATGTAGAATTTTAATATGAGTAGAAAATTGATTTTCAATAAACACAACAAAAGCCTGAAATGTTGAGAACACCTCAAATTTAGATCGGAGAAAATAAATCCAAGTGAAACGACTAAAATCATCAATAAACGTGACAAAATATTTATACTGAGCATGAGAGAGAACATGG
Source organism: Salix exigua (assembly GCA_032356905.1). Classification (NCBI taxonomy): domain Eukaryota; kingdom Viridiplantae; phylum Streptophyta; class Magnoliopsida; order Malpighiales; family Salicaceae; genus Salix; species Salix exigua. The sequence goes on from CM063604.1 coordinate 11,250,206, forward strand.
CTTACTCCCCATACATAAGTATGAATAATATCAAAATATTTAAAAGCTCGACTACCATGTGAAAGAAATGATAATGATTTACTTTTCCCAATTTGCAAGAACTACAATCCAAAAATTTTGTTAAACAAGAATTTTTATTCCTCCAATATCCATGTCTCATAAGATGAGTTAATACACTAGAATTGGGATGCCTCAATTTCTTATGCCAAAATTGATGATTATTAATGACACTAGAATAAGCACAAGAATTAATACAAGAAAATTGTATTGGAAATAAATGTCCCACTTTAGGCCCCTTCGCGATCACCTTCCCCGGCACTTGATCCCGCACGTAACAACGTTTATGATTAAATCGAATTTCACAATTAGTTTCTACCATTTGCCCAACATAGAGTAAATTTGCAGATAATTTCAGTGACACAAAAATATCTTTAAAATTTGAACCCAAATCACCAATTGACAAAATCGGCAAATTATCACCATTTGTTACCTGTATATGCTAATTACCCATGTATTTTTGCACATTACACAACCCATTTTCACTGTTTTTCATATGATTTGATGTTGCCGAATCCATTAACTAATTTTTATCATTTGCCGAAACCACATTTGAATTAAATTCATTCTTTCCTTTAAACCCAACTGCCAAATTCTGATTCTATTATTTACCGAAACCATAGAGTTAGGTTTAGCCTTCATACCTTGGAACCCAAATGCCGAGAGAGTATAGAAGATCATCTATTGCATTTATTGCGCCATCTCCGGCGTGAGGGTTGTCGATGAAGAGCTCATCGTCGATAAAGGTTATGTTTGTTGACGATGAGACATCTTTGATAGCCATGGAAGCAGTACCCAAACTCATCGGCAACCCTAACCCTTGTCAATTTTGTGGTCGCGGATGATAATCCTTGATAACATGCCCCTCTTTCTTGCAATAATTGCAGAACTTCCTTTGGTACTTTAGAATAGATTATACTAGTGTATTTACTCCATAGATTCACTACATAAAATTGTTCAATTGAGAGATTACCTTGTTTGTATTTGGCAATACTCAATTTAATTTGAAATTTTTGAGCCGAATTGTTCTGAGAATAAATGCGTCAAAAGTAGTCCCAAATGCCAAATGATATAAGATTGTTAATCATATGGGGTTCAACAAACCCCAGAATCCATGAAACAATTTTTGCATCCTTGGTAGTCCAAGCAATAAGCTGCCGTGGATCGGTCAGAACCTTTGTAGTTCCATCAAGATGCCCCCATAATTCCTTTCCTTTCATAAACATCCTAAATTAAAACTCCCAACTAGCATAATTTTTTACATTGAATCGAGTAAGAAAAGTCTCTCCAAACATCTTAAAATATCATAAAAAAATGGAAGAAAAGGTTGACGATTTGGATCAGAATTGTAGCTCTGATATCATGGCACAAACACTAAAATTCTATGTAATTTCTTATCATTCAAAAGAGGAGTTATTGCCCCTAATTTACCGTCTACAATTAATGCTATATTTTGTTGTTACAATTTGGTATTAATTATATATTTTGTTGTTATGTTTTGCTTTCCATATATCAAGGTTGTTTGCAACTGTTGTGATCTCTTTCCATATATACATTATTGACAGGTGATTCATGCCTATTTTTCTAATTTAATTTTCAAAGCAAAAGTGTGTGATTTATGCTTAAAGTTTTGGTGGAAGTTTGAGAAGATATGATGTATCAAAGGCATATGTATCAGGGAAGTTTGGAAATGTCATGAACAAAACATGACGGTGGCTAGTATACATTTAGTGTATGTTAGAATCTCGGATAAAGGGATTTTGGTGCAATGCTTAAACACAAATTCATGTATGTTGAACTTTCAAGAGTAAAATAAAAATGCATGAGGTATGTTACAGACCTGGAAAGGGGCCTTCCCCGATTTCTAATGTCGGTTTTTCAAATAGATATGTTGATTATTTCAATTATATATGATGGCACATCGTGGTTTAATAACTTTAATATGATTTCTTCTAAAATTTTCTTTATGAGATTATCTTGTATCTTTGTTATCAGGTCCATCATCTTCACGATAGGAGTAAAGCTATCGTTTAGTTTTTGTATCCAATAGTAATTTGTATAAAGTAAATGTTGGCAAACTGATATGTATGTTCACTATTTTCGGAAAAGTATTGGAATGTAAGAAAATTAACTCGTTTTGTCTTATTTTATTAAATGTGACTGAATTTATATTAACTCTAGTGTAAATGGTCGAATAATGTTAAATATATGGTTTATGAATTATGGTTGTGATGAGGATGGCGTTTAAGGTTTTGTAGACCCAGAATGAACGATTCAAGATTGAATTAACGGTTATGTTACTGCCCACCTGTTACTGTTTTGGAAAACATGTTATTGTCTCCGGATTTGTTACTGTTTCGAGACATGTTACTGTTTTGGGACATGTTACTATTTTAAGACCTATTATTGTTTGATACTTGTTACTGTTTCAGGACATGTTACTGTTTCAGGACATGTTACTGTTTTGAGACATGTTATTGTTTGAGACCTATTACTGTTTCGTGACATGTTATTGTTTTATATCTATTATTTTTTGAAGACATGTTATTATTTCGGGACATGCTACTGTTTCGAGACCTGTTAATGTTTAGGGTCATGTTACTGCTCGCTTATTATTGAGATAAAAAAATACATTTTTTTTTTAGAAAATATGTATTAATAAGATTATGTGGTTGTACCCAAGAGTAGGGGGTGTTACATAAAATAATAGAAGAAACATATTTTTTTAGTCTCAAGTTCTTACCACTAGACTACCTACTAGATGATTGTTTGATATTGTTGTTTGGATTGGTGTGAAGAAAGGAGCTATTGCAATGATGGCAAAGGAGATGGTTCCTTAGGTAAAGGTTTCTACATGATTTGGGGGATTTAACATGGTGGAGTTTAGATGTCTTTTTTCTTTTCTGGGATAAGGATAGAGATCCTCAACTATACAACATGTTCAGAACCCTCTAAATTATATTCAATTAAAAGGTTTTAATAAAATTTCATGCTTTAGACATTTGTTAGTATTATAAATTAAACCCCTCTCATTTACAATTTTAAAGACGAGAGATTTAATAAGATGAAAATAAAATGAAATGAAATTTATTTTATCCCAACACATGAATTTTAACTTATTTATTGATTGACGTAAAACAAAACATTATAATCTATGAATTACATGGGATTATTGAATTTTAAGATTCGAGGATCCATCTTTTCAAACAAAGATAATAAAAGAATTTCAAGTTGTTTATTTAGATGGAATGTTGATTTATGAGGATTTACAATGTTACCAAGTTATAAACTACATGATATATTTCTAAAAGAATGGAGGCAAAGTGCAAAATGACTATACTGTATAATTCTTGATTTAATTTCTCCAATAAATAAATAAATAAATAAAACATATGAGCTAAGCATAGTCTTCTTTTAGGTCATTTTTTTTATAAAAAAAACTAATTATTTCTTTTTTATTTTCATTATTCAATATTGAATAATTGAGGTTTAAACTTTATGATTGTTTTACTTTTTTATTGGAGGGTTATCTTGATCTTATATACCATGTAGCAAGTTAATTTGGGTTGACTCGAGTTTTTATTTTATCATGGTGTTTTTAATAAAATTGATTTTTTCTCACCTCTATTCTTTGACATAAAGTTATTGGCCCCTAAGTTTTATGATGTTTTTTTCCTTTTCATTTATATAAGGTTATATGAGAGTAAGTCAATCAAGTTAACTTGGATGACTAAGTTTTTATTTTCATGATTTTTTATATTCAACTTTCATATTTTTTCTTGGTCTTTGTTATTTTTTTATCTTGATCTCACATAGTAGATAGTAAGGTGGTTGACTCAATTTTTTTACTCATCGTTTCCTTTTTTAAAATCAATTCTTTATTTTTATTTTATCTTTTGATATTAGTTATTGTACCTTAAACTTTGTGATAATGTTTTTTCTTTTTTTTCTATGTGAGCTTATCTGAATCTTATATATTGGTTCACGTGTAGGCATGATAGGCCATCACACATGGCTAAAAATGAGAGACTTTATGCCATTGCCTAGTTTATTATTTTTTTTAAAGAATGGACAACATGACATTCTCTCCATATGTTTTCAAAAGGATGACATGTAGCCTACTAGAAAATTCTATTAGTCACCTCTAGTAATAAAAAAGTTAGTGTCCGGGATTTTTAACCTAAAAATGCCTTAGGGATCGTAATAAACCCTCCACCCACTCTAATTTTGAGTATTAAATGGAAAAAAGGACTTTTTTTTTTGGAGCTTAATCTACTTTCTATAGCATGTTCAAATAGAAAAACACCACCTCTACCACCTCTATTTAGCTCTTGCACAACCTATTAAAACCCATGGTTGCATATGCAATATATACACAACTAACAAATTCTCACTCTTGCGTTCCTTAAGCCATGTAAAAGTCGAGGTGTATTTTTATAAATATCCAATGGTGTAAAAATAAAATGATCTAATGGGTAGAAAAAAATGTCATGAAAAAAAAAACAAGAGAGAAAAGAAAGAGACAATAAGGAGTTAGAGGCATACCGGGTTCCGATAATAAAATCTTAGTACAACCATAAAGATATTGACAAAACAAATTCATAAATAATATGGGAAACTAATTTCAAAACTACTAATGGGTCACGTTGTAATCTAAAAGTAGTAACATGCTCACTTATAAACATTTCATCCCCAACTTTTAAATGGGTTTTTCATGATGTTTATGGATATCTTTTTAGTGCTGCTAAGTATAATTTTCATTCCGATTTTTCGATTGGAACGGAACGTTCTGGCGTGTCATTTCGGTGTCGTACTATTTATATATATAAAAATAAATAAATATTAATTTAACAAACATAATTAAATTTTGATTTTTTTTCATTTAAAATATTTTGGTGTTTTTGAATTATTTTTATGTATAAATATCAAAAATAATTTTTAAAAAATAACAAAAAATAGATTTTGAACCCGGAACGGAACCGAGATGTTCTGGTCGAAATGTGGCTGAAATTTCCAAAACGGGCCGAAATTAAAACCAGAACAAAAACAACATCGTTTTATCTTGATTTTATGAACAAAACAGAATGAATTTTACAACACTGCTGCTAAGAGTTTCACTATTAAAGTTCTAGTGTCTCTGACACCTCAGTCTTTATTTTTATCATTTCCTTTTTTTTCTAGTTATTGGATTGTTTTTTGTTTTTTATGCTAGTGGATCTTCATTTGACTTTTGCATAGGTTAATTATTTCAGAAAGAATAAAAATTTACAAAGTTTTAAGGGGTAGATCTCGTATTTACTACATGGCCAACAATTGGTCGCGCATGAGCTATTTACACGACCATTGTTAAGAGCTAGAGTACGAGTAAAAAGTATTTACACGACCTCTGGTACCTTTTCTTCATCTGAAGATAAAGGATATACACACACTAACACAAGTTTCCTTCCATGAGAGTTTAAGAATCTTAAAGGCACATCTCCAACATTAGCTAGTAGAATGGAATATCTCCTAAATTAGCATATGAACTGCTGTCATAGGCTTTACAAAATGGATTATTTCATGATCCACAACTCCATCTAGATTTTTTATTTACATAATGCCAATATGCACATGGATTGTTTAGTCAAAGAAGACTTGGTGCTCAAGAATGCAGAAATTAGCTACAGCTCGGAGTTCAAGACGGAAGAAAAAAATAGAGGCACTGGTACTTGTCTAATTTAATACTACACAATTCATCCTCTTCACCCTTGAGACTGAAAAGATTAACGTAGAGTGATTAAATAGGTTTTTTAGATTTAAAAGATGAATAGGTTTTTCAAAACACAAGCATTGCATATGTATTTAAAGTTGCAATTGTTACAAATTCACAAATGCAAAATGCAAAAGGTTAAAAACATGCTGTAGTTCAAGCTTCATTGAAATGGAACTGGAACACCTTGCTTCTTGTTCACGATGGCCATTGCCAGATACCGAGTACCCATTCCAATGGGCACTTGTTCATCAGGTCCCTCCCAAAATGGGGCTTCACCTTCACCTACCAGACGCCAGTATCCTGTCCGCAGGGAATCAGCTTGTTCATCTGTGCAGTTCTGCAGCAATGCTTCCACTCGGAAGTTTATGCCGAGGGCACCAAGAAATTGGGACTGGGTCATTGGCCCATGGACAGAGATATCTTCTACAAACATCACGTAATAAATGAATTACTTTCCATTATTTTTCTTTCAGTGATCATGTTTTTAACTACACTCAAGTTCTAAAAGTAACAGCCTAGATCCAAAATGATGTGTAACCATACCTGACACTTCCTCAGCAGAGTGCCTGATGGAAACAAAATCAACATATGCACTGAGATCAGCTGACCCAGGATTGTCGAGTATGTTGATGAACTTGTGTTTCCTAATTGCCTGCACAGATGTAGTGCGGGAAAGAATAGAACTTGACTCAAACCAGTATGCAAAGTCGTCAATGCAATGAAAGTAAACCCAATGAATGCAAACCTTTGGTCAACAGTGCAATCTTTCTATCCCTGAGGAAAGTTTGAAGAAATAAAATAGAACATGAAGGAATGCAATAGTACAAGTCATAAATGCCCAAGTATTCAAACACTCTATGGACAGATAATTGAAAATGTTTACAAACACTGATAAACCATGAACAGACATAATGGAAGCACTTGCACCAAAAACAATGGTACGAGACTTCACCTGCAGACTATCAGAGACTACTCCATTTAGGCCATAGTCAATAATCAGGGCCCCTCCTCCATCACAACTTATTCTGTCAGCAATAGTACGTGTCAAATCCATTGCTTTGGGGCAAACCTCAATTTGACCAAGCTTCTCTATTTCTTCAGGGGCGGTCCACTTGCAGCGCCTCATTAAATATAGAGTTGCTGGTGTTGGCTGTGGGGATAGAACAAAACGAAACCTAATCGAAAGAAATATCAAGCTACATTTATCTGCAACATTTATCGGTGAAGGGATTGTATCTCTAAGTTAAGTTTAAACTACAAATGCTTACATTGAATCTTCCGAAACATCAACCATTTTTTCACACCAGCCACGAGAGGCTCTCTGCAGGGGTTGCCAATCAGACTGACTGGTGAGAAGAGAAAAGCAGAAAATACAACGGCCAAAAAGCAATGACAATGTAAACTAAGGGAGTGTAATTTGAAATATCTTTCTTTCAGATATGGGATGAATAAAAGGTAAAGGTTTGGGTTATGACATAGACTGGCTGCACACCTTGAACAATATAACAACTAACGGTAAAGTTTTCCATATTAAACTCTTATAATATAGAGAAGATGAGACAAAAATTACAAAGGAGACTATGTTATCAGTTTGCAACCTCCACATTGAGAAACAAACTGAGATAGCTCAGAATTCCATTGTATTTTCTGTTCTTCTCTCATTATATCTTAGTGCTATTTATTGTATCTTCTCTATAAAATTATTTTAATCTTAAGTAATAAGTCAATAAGAAGCTTGAGTAATACCAACTAGTACAAGTGCAAGAAAAGGTAGAAAGAGAAGGAATATGGAAATTAAGAAAACAGGACCAAAATAGCTAAAAAAACAAAGTTAATGAACACTATTTAGAGCTCAGGAAAAGAAATTGCATTAAGCATTTTGCAGAAAGGATCCAAAATATCAGATATATGCAAATAATGGATTACATAAGTACTAATTAACTGTAACCTGCACCCTTTATTTTTAGGGCAGAGTGACACCAAGAAAATCAATAAGACTAACCTGAAACTGATGCACAGGTAGAGCATCGTAAAACTCATGGGCAATGATAATTGATGGCACTGAAACATTGTGAAGAAACATGAATGATAATCAAAGAAAAAGCAAACCGTCACTTTACGATGTTGGAAAAAGAAAATAAACTGCTATCCCAAAAATGTGAAACTGAAATAAAATTAAGAACTCATTCCATTCAAAAAATATAATTCTGATACTTAACATTTCGACTAATGGAAATTTAAAATATAACTACATACATCCTGATGGAACCTGCTCTAGCAAAGCATGCCACGACACAGGTGTCCCTGCCAACTTGCTGACAGTCCTTTTTTCAACACCATCACTATTATCGTCTTCATCAAAACATTTTAAGTTGCGATGCTGAAGCTTCTGTAACGTAGGACTACACTCTACCATGTGTACATGCAATGATTCTGTGAAGCTCTTAAACTTTGATGCACTCTACAAGGAAAAGGCATGCTTATTCAGTAAAAACAGAATAACTTAAAAAGTTTAAAGCACTGTCTTATTGCGTATCGTCAGGATTGTGGTGATATACACGCAGAAGATCAGCCATCAGAGTTCCTCGTCCTGGACCCAGCTCAACTAGGTTCACTTGTTTTGGCCGTCCCATTTGCTCCCAAAGGCACATGGCCCATACACCAACCATCTGATATTACATCAAAAGGTTCAAATTATTTTCTTGGGTAGCAATCAGCCAAAATTAACAATTGAGGTAATCATAATTGAATACCAAACAACAACAAATGCTCTTTCAGTAAAATGACTCCCCAACTGCCTCGACGACCGTAAAAATGACGTCGAGGTTTCACAAGTTCCAAGTAACTCAATCACACATGCATTTGAAAGTTCAACTGAAACTCATTTACCTCACCAAACATCTGGCTTACTTCAGGAGAGGTAATGAAATCGCCTTCAGCTCCAAACACATCTCGACTAATGTAGAATCCAAACTTGGGATTCGTCAAAACTTCTTCCATATACTCTGCCACTGAGATTGGGCCACCTCGGAACTGAAAAACCATCCACAACTTCCAGTAAAGTTTTCAATACACAAAACCATACTTTTCATTGATGACATAATGAAAATTTTAGCATCCATTTCTGAAAAGAGTTTCCAAATCACATGTATCTAAGTTCCAAGCTACAACATTTCCTGATAACCATATTAGAGTGAAAGTGAACGTCTTTCATCAATCCATCATCAAAAGTCTATTTAATTTGTAATGATAATAACGAAAGCAAACAGAGGCATTTTAACAAACATAGCATCTGCATTTTAAAAGGCAATAAAATAAATAGATGGTCACCTTGATAATGCCTTTAAGGTGCTTGACAAGCTCAGAATCCGACGCGGGTCCATGAGAATGTTCTACAATAGAATGCAATAATAATAAAAATAAAAGAAAATAAATCCGAAGAAACACAACAAAAAAGAAAAGAATACAAGCATGAGAAGAGAAGAGAAGTTGCACCAGGTAGATTATATAGGGCAGAACGGTCAATGGAGATGGAGGTGCCAGTGGGATATTGATCGTTAACCTTGTCGTCGACGAAAGTATTGGTGGGGCTTTGTGATTCAGGTGACGAAGAAGAAGAGGAGAAAAGAATAGATTTAGTTAAGAGAGGAGAAGAACTTTTAGAATTCAAGAGGAAATGACGGCAGGTTGAAGATTGCTTTAGCAGGTGTCTGGTAAGCATTTTTATATATAATTTTTGTTTACTTAGCTTTGCTCGTTAAGGATTTCAAGGTTTCTTTCTCTCTATCTCATTGATGAACGAACAAGAATAGCATAACCTGAGTGCCTCCATTCGTGCGTTCCAATGATTCACTGATCTGTAGTATTTATTATTATATACACTGCTCCCCACTAAGAAAGTGTCGGGGGTGTAGCTCAGATGGTAGAGCGCTCGCTTAGCATGCGAGAGGCACGGGGATCGATACCCCGCACCTCCATATCACCTTAAGACTTTTTCATTATAATTTTATCTTTATTATTTAATATCAATCAAGATGTTTTCATTAGGTTTCATAATTATATAAACGATAATACTTCAATTTTTTTTCATAGTTTCAAAAAATATATATTTTATTTTTAAAAAATATTTATGACATAATTATAATATGTGTTTATTTATCTATTGAGGTTTTCTCATGGATATATGTTTATAAAAACTGAAATTTCAACATGTTTATAATCTAAAGCTTTTTATGATCAAATAAATTGAATTTATTAGGTTCGGATCTAAATCGAATTTATTAGGTTTATGCCTAAATTGAATTAAAAATCCAGTTCAAATATATTTCATGGTTTTTATTTTAAAATGTTTATAATTAAGGGTGTTTTAAGTAATTTTCATGGTCCGAAATATCCTTCAAATAAAATATATTTGAAATAAAAAGCACT
>CM063604.1:11260942-11276019 GCA_032356905.1 Salix exigua
TTCCTTTTAAAATCAATTCTTTATTTTTATTTTATCTTTTGATATTAGTTATTGTACCTTAAACTTTGTGATAATGTTTTTTCTTTTTTTTCTATGTGAGCTTATCTGAATCTTATATATTGGTTCACGTGTAGGCATGATAGGCCATCACACATGGCTAAAAATGAGAGACTTTATGCCATTGCCTAGTTTATTATTTTTTTTAAAGAATGGACAACATGACATTCTCTCCATATGTTTTCAAAAGGATGACATGTAGCCTACTAGAAAATTCTTTTAGTCACCTCTAGTAATAAAAAAGTTAGTGTCCGGGATTTTTAACCTAAAAATGCCTTAGGGCTCGTAATAAACCCTCCACCCTCTCTAATTTTGAGAAGTAAATGGAAAAAAGGACTTTTTTTTTTGGAGCTTAATCTACTTTTCTATAGCATGTTCAAATAGAAAACACCACCTCTACCACCTCTATTTAGCTCTTGCACAACCTATTAAAACCCATGGTTGCATATGCAATATATACACAACTAACAAATTCTCACTCTTGCGTTCCTTAAGCCATGTAAAAGTCGAGGTGTATTTTTATAAATATCCAATGGTGTAAAAATAAAATGATCTAATGGGTAGAAAAAAATGTCATGAAAAAAAAAACAAGAGAGAAAAGAAAGAGACAATAAGGAGTTAGAGGCATACCGGGTTCCGATAATAAAATCTTAGTACAACCATAAAGATATTGACAAAACAAATTCATAAATAATATGGGAAACTAATTTCAAAACTACTAATGGGTCACGTTGTAATCTAAAAGTAGTAACATGCTCACTTATATACATTTCATCCCCAACTTTTAAATGGGTTTTTCATGATGTTTATGGACCCTACTAGTTGATATCTTTTTAGTGTTACCAGCATAATTGTCAATGTTGTTCGGTCGTTGTTTCGATTTTCGATTGGAATGGAACGTTCCAGCTTTGAGCATTTTGGTGTCGTACTATTTATATATATATAAAATAAATAAATAAATATTAATTTAATAAGCATAATTAAATTTTGAATTCTTTTCATTTAAAATATTTTGGTGTTTTTGAATTATTTTATGTATAAATATCAAAAATAATTTTTAAAAAATAACAAAAAATAGATTTTGAACCCGAACAGCACGCTTGAACGGAACCAAGGTATTCAGTCGAGAATGTGGTTGAAATTTCGAACGAACTAGAATTAAAACCAGGACGAAAACAACGTTGTTTTGTCCTGGTTTTTTGAACAAAACAGAATGAATTTTACAACACTGCTGCTAAGAGTTTCACTATTAAAGTTCTAGTGTCTCTGACACCTCAGTCTTTATTTTTATCATTTCCTTTTTTTTCTAGTTATTGGATTGTTTTTTGTTTTTTATGCTAGTGGATCTTCATTTGACTTTTGCATAGGTTAATTATTTCAGAAAGAATAAAAATTTACAAAGTTTTAAGGGGTAGATCTCGTATTTACTACATGGCCAACAATTGGTCGCGCATGTGCTATTTACACGACCATTGTTCAGAGCTAGAGTAAGAAGTATTTACACGACCTCTGGTACCTTTTCTTCATCTGAAGATAAAGGATACACACACATTAACACGAGTTTCCTTCCATGAGAGTTTAAGAATCTTTAAAGGCACATCTCCAACATTAGCTGGTAAAATGGAATATCTCCTAAATTAGCAAATGAACTGCTGTCATAGGCTTTACAAAATGGATTATTTCATGATCAACAACTCCATCTAGATTTTTTATTTACATAATGCCAATATGCACATGGATTGTTTAGTCAAAGAAGACTTGGTGCTCAAGAATGCAGAAATTAGCTACAGCTCGGAGTTCAAGACGGAAGAAAAAAATAGAGGCACTGGTACTTGTCTAATTTAATACTACACAATTCATCCTCTTCACCCTTGAGACTGAAAAGATTAACGTAGAGTGATTAAATAGGTTTTTTAGATTTAAAAGATGAATAGGTTTTTCAAAACACAAGCATTGCATATGTATTTAAAGTTGCAATTGTTACAAATTCACAAATGCAAAATGCAAAAAGGTTAAAAAACATGCTGTAGTTCAAGCTTCATTGAAATGGAACTGGAACACCTTGCTTCTTGTTCACGATGGCCATTGCCAGATACCGAGTACCCATTCCAATGGGCACTTGTTCATCAGGTCCCTCCCAAAATGGGGCTTCACCTTCACCTACCAGACGCCAGTATCCTGTCCGCAGGGAATCAGCTTGTTCATCTGTGCAGTTCTGCAGCAATGCTTCCACTCGGAAGTTTATGCCGAGGGCACCAAGAAATTGGGACTGGGTCATTGGCCCATGGACAGAGATATCTTCTACAAACATCACGTAATAAATGAATTACTTTCCATTATTTTTCTTTCAGTGATCATGTTTTTAACTACACTCAAGTTCTAAAAGTAACAGCCTAGATCCAAAATGATGTGTAACCATACCTGACACTTCCTCAGCAGAGTGCCTGATGGAAACAAAATCAACATATGCACTGAGATCAGCTGACCCAGGATTGTCGAGTATGTTGATGAACTTGTGTTTCCTAATTGCCTGCACAGATGTAGTGCGGGAAAGAATAGAACTTGACTCAAACCAGTATGCAAAGTCGTCAATGCAATGAAAGTAAACCCAATGAATGCAAACCTTTGGTCAACAGTGCAATCTTTCTATCCCTGAGGAAAGTTTGAAGAAATAAAATAGAACATGAAGGAATGCAATAGTACAAGTCATAAATGCCCAAGTATTCAAACACTCTGCGGACAGATAATTGAAAATGTTTACAAGCACTGATAAACCATGAACAGACATAATGGAAGCACTTGCACCAAAAACAATGGTACGAGACTTCACCTGCAGACTATCAGAGACTACTCCATTTAGGCCATAGTCAATAATCAGGGCCCCTCCTCCATCACAACTTATTCTGTCAGCAATAGTACGTGTCAAATCCATTGCTTTGGGGCAAACCTCAATTTGACCAAGCTTCTCTATTTCTTCAGGGGCGGTCCACTTGCAGCGCCTCATTAAATATAGAGTTGCTGGTGTTGGCTGTGGGGATAGAACAAAACGAAACCTAATCGAAAGAAATATCAAGCTACATTTATCTGCAACATTTATCGGTGAAGGGATTGTATCTCTAAGTTAAGTTTAAACTACAAATGCTTACATTGAATCTTCCGAAACATCAACCATTTTTTCACACCAGCCACGAGAGGCTCTCTGCAGGGGTTGCCAATCAGACTGACTGGTGAGAAGAGAAAAGCAGAAAATACAACGGCCAAAAAGCAATGACAATGTAAACTAAGGGAGTGTAATTTGAAATATCTTTCTTTCAGATATGGGATGAATAAAAGGTAAAGGTTTGGGTTATGACATAGACTGGCTGCACACCTTGAACAATATAACAACTAACGGTAAAGTTTTCCATATTAAACTCTTATAATATAGAGAAGATGAGACAAAAATTACAAAGGAGACTATGTTATCAGTTTGCAACCTCCACATTGAGAAACAAACTGAGATAGCTCAGAATTCCATTGTATTTTCTGTTCTTCTCTCATTATATCTTAGTGCTATTTATTGTATCTTCTCTATAAAATTATTTTAATCTTAAGTAATAAGTCAATAAGAAGCTTGAGTAATACCAACTAGTACAAGTGCAAGAAAAGGTAGAAAGAGAAGGAATATGGAAATTAAGAAAACAGGACCAAAATAGCTAAAAACAAAGTTAATGAACACTATTTAGAGCTCAGGAAAAGAAATTGCATTAAGCATTTTGCAGAAAGGATCCAAAATATCAGATATATGCAAATAATGGATTACATAAGTACTAATTAACTGTAACCTGCACCCTTTATTTTTAGGGCAGAGTGACACCAAGAAAATCAATAAGACTAACCTGAAACTGATGCACAGGTAGAGCATCGTAAAACTCATGGGCAATGATAATTGATGGCACTGAAACATTGTGAAGAAACATGAATGATAATCAAAGAAAAAGCAAACCGTCACTTTACGATGTTGGAAAAAGAAAATAAACTGCTATCCCAAAAATGTGAAACTGAAATAAAATTAAGAACTCATTCCATTCAAAAAATATAATTCTGATACTTAACATTTCGACTAATGGAAATTTAAAATATAACTACATACATCCTGATGGAACCTGCTCTAGCAAAGCATGCCACGACACAGGTGTCCCTGCCAACTTGCTGACAGTCCTTTTTTCAACACCATCACTATTATCGTCTTCATCAAAACATTTTAAGTTGCGATGCTGAAGCTTCTGTAACGTAGGACTACACTCTACCATGTGTACATGCAATGATTCTGTGAAGCTCTTAAACTTTGATGCACTCTACAAGGAAAAGGCATGCTTATTCAGTAAAAACAGAATAACTTAAAAAGTTTAAAGCACTGTCTTATTGCGTATCGTCAGGATTGTGGTGATATACACGCAGAAGATCAGCCATCAGAGTTCCTCGTCCTGGACCCAGCTCAACTAGGTTCACTTGTTTTGGCCGTCCCATTTGCTCCCAAAGGCACATGGCCCATACACCAACCATCTGATATTACATCAAAAGGTTCAAATTATTTTCTTGGGTAGCAATCAGCCAAAAATTAACAATTGAGGTAATCATAATTGAATACCAAACAACAACAAATGCTCTTTCAGTAAAATGACTCCCCAACTGCCTCGACGACCGTAAAAATGACGTCGAGGTTTCACAAGTTCCAAGTAACTCAATCACACATGCATTTGAAAGTTCAACTGAAACTCATTTACCTCACCAAACATCTGGCTTACTTCAGGAGAGGTAATGAAATCGCCTTCAGCTCCAAACACATCTCGACTAATGTAGAATCCAAACTTGGGATTCGTCAAAACTTCTTCCATATACTCTGCCACTGAGATTGGGCCACCTCGGAACTGAAAAACCATCCACAACTTCCAGTAAAGTTTTCAATACACAAAACCATACTTTTCATTGATGACATAATGAAAATTTTAGCATCCATTTCTGAAAAGAGTTTCCAAATCACATGTATCTAAGTTCCAAGCTACAACATTTCCTGATAACCATATTAGAGTGAAAGTGAACGTCTTTCATCAATCCATCATCAAAAGTCTATTTAATTTGTAATGATAATAACGAAAGCAAACAGAGGCATTTTAACAAACATAGCATCTGCATTTTAAAAGGCAATAAAATAAATAGATGGTCACCTTGATAATGCCTTTAAGGTGCTTGACAAGCTCAGAATCCGACGCGGGTCCATGAGAATGTTCTACAATAGAATGCAATAATAATAAAAATAAAAGAAAATAAATCCGAAGAAACACAACAAAAAAGAAAAGAATACAAGCATGAGAAGAGAAGAGAAGTTGCACCAGGTAGATTATATAGGGCAGAACGGTCAATGGAGATGGAGGTGCCAGTGGGATATTGATCGTTAACCTTGTCGTCGACGAAAGTATTGGTGGGGCTTTGTGATTCAGGTGACGAAGAAGAAGAGGAGAAAAGAATAGATTTAGTTAAGAGAGGAGAAGAAGTTTTAGAATTCAAGAGGAAATGACGGCAGGTTGAAGCTTGCTTTAGCAGGTGTCTGGTAAGCATTTTTTATATATAATTTTTGTTTACTTAGCTTTGCTCGTTAAGGATTTCAAGGTTTCTTTCTCTCTATCTCATTGATGAACGAACAAGAATAGCATAACCTGAGTGCCTCCATTCGTGCGTTCCAATGATTCACTGATCTGTAGTATTTATTATTATATACACTGCTCCCCACTAAGAAAGTGTCGGGGATGTAGCTCAGATGGTAGAGCGCTCGCTTAGCATGCGAGAGGTACGGGGATCGATACCCCGCATCTCCATATCACCTTAAGACTTTTTCATTATAATTTTATCTTTATTATTTAATATCAATCAAGATGTTTTCATTAGGTTTCATAATTATATAAACGATAATACTTCAATTTTTTTTCATAGTTTCAAAAAATATATATTTTATTTTTAAAAAATATTTATGACATAATTATAATATGTGTTTATTTATCTATTGAGGTTTTCTCATGGATATATGTTTATAAAAACTGAAATTTCAACATGTTTATAATCTAAAGCTTTTTATGATCAAATAAATTGAATTTATTAGGTTCGGATCTAAATCGAATTTATTAGGTTTATGCCTAAATTGAATTAAAAATCCAGTTCAAATATATTTCATGGTTTTTATTTTAAAATGTTTATAATTAAGGGTGTTTTAAGTAATTTTCATGGTCCGAAATATCCTTCAAATAAAATATATTTGAAATAAAAAGCACTTGTCTATAAATAAAGTGACAAAGTTATCAAATCTAACACATCAAGAAATAGCATAAAAGATGACAACAAACAAAGAATAAAGACCAAACATAAATACTTGAATGTTCTCTGGACATCTTTTTACTTCATCAGATCAAACCAAAGAAACAAAGGATAAAAGTATTTATGTTTGGTATTTATCAAATCAGTTTAAGATCTCGCATGACTAAAGTTTTCAAACTTGTGTGAATAATCTTCATCAAATTAAGTTATAATTTGTGAGTATCATCTCATCCAAAACAAGATTTAGATTTCACTGTTAATAAAAGAATTCATGCACATGAAGAAAACTTCAAGAGAAATTCAACTGCTTTTTTTTAATTTTGCAATCAAGCTTATTATTGTATTTTTGATGTTGGATAACTTGGACTAAAATTATAGGGTAAACTCCTACAGTTTTTCCAACCAAATGTTCAATAAAAACTACACAAAACCATACTTTTCACTAATGATATAATAAGAATTTTAGCATCTATTTCTAAAAAGAATTTCAAAATCACATGCATCTAAGTTCCAAGCTACAACATGTCAAAAATCTATTTAATTTGTAATGATAATGATAATAATGATGATGAAAACAAATAGAGGCATTATAAGAGAATACAAGCATGAGAAGAGAAGTTGGATTTTAGGTAGATATAATGAAGTGATCTCATTAATTTTCAGATATTGATTATATATTGAAGCAAATTTTTCTTGCTTATTTACCAAGGTTGCCATTCTAAACAAGCAATAAATCAAATAAAAAAAATCATTATAATCAACTGAATTTAAGTTGTCCAAACCATACTAACTACCGCTAAAATCCCAGGCACTCTGCGAGTCCCGTATACGTAACCCATCATCTTATTCCTGGCAATTAATTGCCAATATTGATCAGGCATGTTACTGTAACCAGCAGAGATTATTGATCCCTAGCTAGCTTCAGACTTTTTCTAACGTTCTGATATCATCAGGATCAGAGATATCCTCCCTGTCAGTAGAACCAGTAGAGCTAAGCATCTCGAAGCTCTTGTAATAACAACCGCGCTGGGCATCATAAACGAAGTGGACATAGAAGAGAATCGCGCTGCTGGCAATCGCAATGCCATACATGGGGAGAACCACGACCGGGCTCATGAATGTCGAAAACTGATACGCAAAACCAAACAGTATACCTGATGTTAAGCTCCATATGATGACCTTCAACATCACTTTCCTGGGTGATTCCTCGTCGGAAGGCAGTCGATTAAACACGGTCAAGCAGTGGTCTACGGTAAAATAACCAAAGTAGACGAAAACTATAAACGCCACCATCGGGATGTCGTTGTTCGTGTACGCGCTGTATACTGTGCCTATGGTGTTGAATGTCAGGTGAAAGTATGCGATGGTATGTGTAAATCTCAGGCTTTCACTGCAAATGCTGCGTCTGTTTCTGACTGCTGAAGTTGGGTTTTCGATGGAGCAATGATCTGGCGACATTTTTGAAAAGTCTGATGAATTTTTGGCGGTGGTGGGAAGCAGAGGCTGGGTGGAGAAGGAGCTGGTTATCTTCGAGTTAGAACTAATTGATCTTATATAAATGCATATTTTGTGACAATTCCGAGTAGCTGCATGGAATCACCATGGAAGATAGCTTCTTAAAAGTCCATCCATCAAAAAAGTGCGATCTCCGCGGGAAGATATCTTTCCATATATCTTCACGGGCAGCTGCAAAGAAAGTGCAGCTAAGAATCAAAGGTGACCATCGAACGTTCTGGGAATTTGTCATAGTCAACGTATTAAAGAAAATAAATGGATGAAGACCATATAAGACCAATAGAGTAGTGTTTGTTGCTTCCGAACCATCGCTATTTGGGCTTTAAGAAAGCCGGGCTTCAAATAACAGGCCCAGGAGAAGGGACAAATCTGGGGATATCAATAACTATACATAAAATCACAATTTCCTTCTTATCTTTTGAGATCTTGATTTCAACAGTATACTCTTAATATAAATCTAATAACAACATAGTACTAAGCAGATGCAGATGCAGATACGCCTATAATTACTAATAATGAAAAATAATTATTAATAAAATTAAATATAAATTAACTGGCCTCTGGGAATGGGCTATACCAACACTGCTGCACTCTTCGTTGCAATGGCCCAACACGCAGCCCCAAGGACTGCAGCTACGACAACGTGATTATTTTTTATTAAATTGTTTTATTTGTGTCTTTTTTAGTATATATTTTTTAAGAAATATTTTTAAAATTTATACTTTAATCAATATCCCTCATTTTTAATTTTTTTTTCTTATTTAAGTTTTATTTACTGAGATTAGTTTGAATAGTATTGTGTGTATTTATTTTTTGAAAATATTATTCTGATTCATCGATATTTTTTATATATAATTTTTTTGCACTGAAGAACTTTGTTTATCAAAATTATAAATGTTCATTTCCATATAATATTTTTATTATTTATTTTATATAATTAGTGTGCTTATTTTGAATATCATTTGATTTAATAAAAGAAGTAAATACAACAACATAAATATATCGTTTTGCAAAATTAAATATATCGATGAATATCTGACCCTTGATTTTTATAATTTTATTTGTAGCCATCTTAATATTTTTTTTCCATTTATTAATATACATAACTCTTGATTTATTTAATTACTATGAAGCTTTTATTTTACATCTGACAACTTTGTATATGTACGAAAATAAGTTCAAAAGCTCTCAGGCACAATTTGTTTTGTGAGATTTTTTTTATTTTTATTTGTGGCTCGCAACGAATCAAAGAGGTAGTATATTCATATCAGTCATTTTGACACTTTTCTAATTTGATTTTCATGCTTGCTTGCTTCACTACAATTTGATTTTTATACCATTTATGTGATTACTTCACATTCCATTTCAACGTTTCTTCACCTACACTACACAGTTTAGTTTAATACAAGCGGTATACCCGCGCAATGCGGTGATTTTTTTTATCTATGTAGAAAATTTATTGCTTTTATATGTATTGTATTTTATTAGTTTAATATTTATTTAGTATAATTATAATTGATAAAATTTATATAATCAAAATGGAAAGTGACGCGTATATTTTGTAATTGCAGATAACCTAAGTAAATCTGTATTTTTTTTAGTTTAATTTTTCCCCAGCAATATTATATTTAAAATATTAAAAATGAAAATATTGTAAATTTGTTTTTAAGAAATAAACCTAAACAAAAGAGTACCAAATTTCAATATTAATTTTAAACTGATATTAAATTTTTTTATTCCAAAAAGCCTAGGTCATGTTTTCTTTTCCTTATATATATATATATATGTATATATATATATATATATGTATGTATTCATATGAGATAATATCCAATAAATATTAGAACATATAATTAATGAAAGACTAAAAATATCCTAGAAACTTTAAGAAAATTAAAAAAAAATATCATTGTCATCATTGTCAAAACAATAAAAATTATTAGATTATATGGAGAGAAAAAAACAATAACAAAAGAGTAAGCAAGAAAAGCAATTAAATTATTATTATTATTATTATTATTATTATTATTATTATTATTGTGTTAAATATAAAATTAAAATTTGAAGGCAATTTTTTTTGTGTTACCCGATTTATTAATTGTATGATTATAGTAAATGTATTTAAGAATACTGATATTAATTTTTTTATTCAAAAAATCCAAGGTCATGTTTTTTTATCCCTATAGATATATTCGTATGAGATAATATCCAATAAATATTAGAACATATAATTAATGAAAGATTAAAAATATCCTAGAAACTTTAACAAAAGAAAAAAATAAATATAATTGCCATTACTGTCAAAACAATAAAAATTATTAAATTATAAGGAGAAAAAAAAACATCAACAAAAGAGTAAGCAAGAAAAACAATTAAATTATTATTATTATTATTATTATTATTATTATTAATAATAATAATGAAAGACTAAGAATATCTTAGAAACTTTAACAAAAGAAAAAAAAATATCATTGCCATTTCTGTAAAAACAATTAAAATTATTAAATTATACGGATATTATTATGATTATTATTATTATTAGTACTACTATTATTATTATTGTTATTATTGCATACACTGTTCACTAAAAAAAAAGAGGATAAGGATGTAGGCCCGCGAAGCAGCGGGTGAAATTGCAAATGAACAGTGGGTATGGGTCTTAAGCTAGTGAACGTCGGATCCCTTTTAGGTTATTAGATAATAATAATATCTAATTACTTTGAATTAAAGGACAAAATTGAAACAAATCAAAACTTATATAATTATAATAAATAACTTTCAAAGGACAAAATTGAAACAAATCAAAACTTATATAATTATAATAAATAACAAATAAATATATATAAGTCGAAAAAGAAAAAAAATATAACCAGAAAAAAAATATTTTATCGGAAAATATGAAAAAAATAATTAGAAAAAACACAATAACAAAAAAAAGCCAAGAAAGAAAAAAAAGGAAAAAAATCATAAAAAACAACAATACAATCAAAAAAAAAAGAGAAAAATGTAATGTAAAAAAAAAAAAAAAATAAAAAACCAAAAAAAAAAGCAGCAAAAATATCCAATGAACAATAATGAATATAATATATAGGTTTTTTCTTAGCAGATAGCTGTTGCTGCACCCCAGATGTTCGAGATAATGGCTCTACTGTTTTTTTTTTTTTGTTTTTTATAATTGAGTGGCCGGTCAGATTATGCACATCATAATTAATCTCTAAATTTATTGAATATCTTACAAGTCCAAGTCCAAGTCCAATACACCGTAGAAATAACAAACACGCACAAAAAAAGATCGAACCAGAGAAAGGAACAAATCCCTTCACCTCAAATGCACTCTACTGAAGTTTTTGAACTGCTGGGAGGGTTGAGCTAATGGATGCAAATTATAAAGTCCAGGGGCTGATATGTGATTTACTATATAGAATGGGGACTGAGTTTTCCCTATAAGATATATAAATAAATCCCATCCCGCTTCAAAAACCCTTGTGAAAAAAGGTTTCCAATTCCCATTTCTGCAGAAGCAGCAGGGTGGAGTAGACGAAGGGACGTCATGGCTTACGGTGGTACAGGCACGGCCTCAACGATAAGGCAAGTTAAATTAGAGAAAGAGAGCGAGCTGAGAATCGAAGTAGCTAACGACACTCCTCTTCGCTTAAGACTCCTAAACGGCACCGCAGAGATCTTTGGCACCGAGCTCCCCCCTCAAATCTGGCTCACCTTCCCTCCTCACTTCAAGTTCGCTGTAATGTAGTTCCCTTTCAAATTACGAATTTTATTTTTTATTTTTATTTTTGAATGTTACCTAAATGTTATTTAATTTTGATTGAAAAAAGGTTTTTACTTGGTATGGAGCCACAATTGAGATGGATGGTACGACGGAGACCGATTATACAGCCGATGAGGTTCCCCTTTTTCGTGAATTTCTTTCTGTGTAATTTTTGATTTTTTTTAAATAATAACCTTCTTTATTTTGTTAATTTACTGATATTTTTATTTATTTATTTTAGACTCCAATGGTTAGTTATGTAAATGTGCATGCTGTGCTCGACGGACGAAGAAACCAAGCTAAAGCATCTCCTGAATCTTCTCAGGTACTGCTGTTGTTGTTGTTTTTGTTTGATTGTATGAACAAAGTTGGTGTTTTACGTTTTTGCTGTTGTTAAGTTTTGAATGTGAATTGTTCATCTCAGGGTCCTAGAGTGATTGTTGTTGGACCTACAGATTCGGGAAAGAGTACATTGTCGAGGATGCTGCTCAGTTGGGCAGCTAAACAAGGTTGGAAACCTACTTTTGTGGACTTGGATATAGGCCAAGGATCTATAACTGCTCCTGGATGCATTGCTGCCACCCCTATTGAGTTGCCTATTGATCCAGTCGAAGGCATTTCGCTTGAAATGCCTCTTGTTTACTTCTATGGCCACACAACTCCTAGGTTACTCATTTCTCATGATTATTTCATACCCTACTTGCATTTTCTCTCTTGATTAATGCACTGCATTGTTAGAAAATTAGCATAGCCAACCATCTTCTCAAACCCAACCTAGAAAATCAGTGAGCTGCCAATTAATTTGAATGCTTTCAAATGTTAAAGCTGGAAAAATTAAAATCCTTCTAACTTGTAAAAGTTCATCAAAATGCAGAGACCACCTAGCAAAAACCCAGGCAGGTAAGTATCTTGCAGCGTTGTATATTTGCGAACCAGAGCATATTTGCTGATGTTATTCTGGTGCAAATTGATCAGTTTAAATGATTTGGAAAAGGTGAAATAACTACGAAATTGTAAAATATGAAAGAAATATGAAGAAAGGATTTTCAATAATAAAGGCCTGCAAAATGAAAAAGTGAATCCTCTTAAGGTTTTTGTTTTAGATTATTAAGCTTGCTATCAAAGTCAGGAACATGATGGGGCTACCATGGCTTGAGACCCTACACACTCATAAAACCTTGGCATAGCAATAAGAAATCTAGCTGAAGAGATCAAGAAAACAATGCCAGAATAAAAAAAACAAAGTAGGAAAGAAGATTGGAAAGGAGGAAGACAGAAACTGAATAGAAAGATAGTTGCAGAAGCCAAAAAATGTAGGGAGGGTGGGGAGGGGGTGTTTGGTGTTAATATTAAAGAGGATTGTTTTTTTCTTTAGTCTGAGTGATGGAGATTGTTCCATAACTTAGTGAGAGACTGGATTTGCACATCATTATGCTTTCTTATTTAGTCCTTGGCTGGAAATTTGTTTAGCTGTTTTCTTGGATACATATCATTTTACCTTTGCTAAGTTTAGGCTCCAAATATTTGATGCTTGCAGCCCATAGAATTCACCCCCATTTATTTTTTTTTGTTAAAACACCACTATTTTCATCACTCTAATATATTTTTTTTGGTAATTGAAACTATGCGCTTAACATTAAAGCTGTTATAAGAGAGAAGAGAACAATTCTCGATTCAAGATGGGATGAGAAACAACAAAATAGTATTTAGACACCCTCATAATTTTTCTTTGATTGATATTTTGAAGTAATGGCAAGTGTCATATGGCATGAATGTTGAAAACTTAAATATCATCTTCTCTTCAGGATTCTATCTCATATTTTGACCATTTTAGAAAAATTACTGATATCATGGCAGTTTGTCTTTTGTTTTTTGTGTTTCTGCTCTAAATTCATAGACATAGCCATTGCCTTCACCTGTTTGGTGTTTGGTTCCAATTTGACAACCATGAAGCGTATAGGCTAACACATTGTACTTCAATTAACATTTTTTCTTATTATTCAGCCAAAATGTGGATCTGTACAAAGCACTCGTTAAGGAGCTTGCTCAAATATTGGAAAGACAATTTACTGGAAATGCTGAATCTCGTGCTTCTGGCATGGTGATCAACACCATGGGATGGATAGAAGGTGTAGGCTATGAGGTGATGGAATTGAGATCTTGATACTGATAAATTTTGATGCTTCGTTTTAGCATGGTAGTGTTAATACCACACTTTTGTAGCTTGTTTAACAGTATGCTTTTTTTTTCCCTGCAGTTGATTCTTCATGCAATTGATACATTCAATGCCAATGTGGTCTTGGTTTTGGGCCAGGTAATTCTTTAGTCATTGTTATCTTTTCCTTGTTCCTTTTAAAATAATTTGGACGATGAGATGAGTATTATATGTAAGCACATTGGTAAAACACTCCTGATTCAAGAATCTGTATGCTATTACAATGATTCTGTAGTGGAACTCACCAATTTGTTCTTGGTTTTCGTAAAATACAATCTATTAGGCTAAAATCTTGAGATGCCTCCTGTACTGGCATACTAACTTTTTCATATTTTTATTTATTTATATAAAAAATGCTTTAATTTAATCACAAAGAACTATCCTACGAATTGTAAAGTTCATCTTAGTATTATATAGATTGAGATATTTGTTTCTTGAGTATAGAAAGCAAGTTTGCTGTTTAGAAAGGAGATATTGCATTGTGTCTACTTTGGCCAAAACCTTCAGTTGTGATGAATCTTTAGCCCCTACAAACCTTTTTGCTATATGGGCTGCCGAATCTCCCAATTCAATTTGTCTTGTTTCTTTGAGTTGCTCTCACTTGGAAGACTATATTGCCCTTTTTCTTTGGCCAATCCACTCATGGTGATGTCCACGAAACATTTCCTCTCTATCCAACTTTTGGTTGTATTGATCTTTATTTTTCCTTCTTGTTGTAAGATTAAGACAACAATAACACTTAAAGGAGGTGATTAAATGTTCTACTAATATAGACAAATAATGCAATTTAATTTAATTAAGCACAATGCAATTTAATTTAATTAAGCACAGTAAACACAATAAACAACAATATTAAAGTGCTTGAAATAAATGGGTAAAGGAGAGAAATTGCAAACCATGTTTTTAATGTGGTTTGACAAGTCTACATCTACACCTCAAGTACTAAACTGGTATTGAATATTGTATTATTTCATTAGTCAAAGTTCAAGATTACAATTGCTTCTTGATGATAGATAAATTAAAAATCTTAAGTTTTTCTATATCTCAATAGATATCACTTAGGGGATTTGAAAGTGATTAAGTGTTGTGAGATTGAGAATGTATACTCATGTGCAAGATTATGAAGGCTTGATTGCACAAATATGAGTATAGTTAAGGTTTGATGATTTTCTATTA
>CM063604.1:11276519-11296508 GCA_032356905.1 Salix exigua
TTGAAGGCAATTTTTTTGTGTTACCCGATTTATTAATTGTATGATTATAGTAAATGTATTTAAGAATACTGATATTAATTTTTTATTCAAAAATCCTAGGTCATGTTTTCTATCCCTATAGATATATTCCTATGAGATAATATACAATAATTATTTGAAAATATAATTAATGTAATACTAAAAATATCCTAGAAACTTTAACAAAAGAAAAAAAAAATATAATTGCCATTACTGTCAAAACAATAAAAATTATTAAATTATACGGAGAAAAAAAAACATCAACAAAAGAGTAAGCAAGAAAAACAATTAAATTATTATTATTATTATTATTATTAATGAAAGACTAAGAATATCCTATAAACTTTAACAAAAGAAAAAAAATATCATTGTCATTTCTGTAAAAACAATTAAAATTATTAAATTATACGGATATTATTATGATGATGATTATTATTATTACTATTACTATTACTATTATTATTATTATTGCATACAATGTCACTAAAACAAGAGGATAAGTGATGTAGTTCATAAGTATAGTGAAATTGCAAATGAACAATGGATATGGGTCTTAAGCTAGTGAACGTCGGATCCCTTTTAGGTTATTAGATAATAATAATATCTAATTACTTTGAATTAAAGGACAAAATTGAAACAAATCAAAACTTATATAATTATAATAAATAACTTTCAAAGGACAAAATTGAAACAAATCAAAACTTATATAATTATAATAAATAACAAATAAATATATATAAGTCGAAAAAGAAAAAAAATATAACCAGAAAAAAAATATTTTATCGGAAAATATGAAAAAAATAATTAGAAAAAACACAATAACAAAAAAAAGCCAAGAAAGAAAAAAAAGGAAAAAAAAAATCATAAAAAAACAAGAATACAATGAAAAAAAAAAGAGAAAAATGTAATGTAAAAAAAAAAAAAAAATAAAAAACCAAAAAAAAAAGCAGCAAAAATATCCAATGAACAATAATGAATATAATATATAATTTTTCTCTTAGCAGATAGCTGTTGCTTGCACCCCAGATGTTCGAGATAATGGCTCTACTGAATTTTTTTTTTTTAATTGAGTGGCCGGTCAGATTATGACATCATAATTAATCTCTAAAACACCGTAGAAATAACAAACACGCACAAAAAAAGATCGAACCAGAGAAAGGAACAAATCCCTTCACCTCAAGTGCACTCTACTGAAGTTTTTGAACTGCTGGGAGGGTTGAGCTAATGGATGAAAATTATAAAGTCCAGGGGCTGATATGTGATTTATTATATAGAATGGGGACTGAGTTTTCCCTATAAGATATATAAATAAATCCCATCCCGCTTCAAAAACCCTTGTGAAAAAAGGTTTCCAATCCCCATTTCTGCAGAAGCAGCAGGGTGGAGTAGACGAAGGGACGCCATGGCTTACGGTGGTACAGGCACGGCCTCAACGATAAGGCAAGTTAAATTAGAGAAAGAGAGCGAGCTGAGAATCGAAGTAGCTAACGACACTCCTCTTCGCTTAAGACTCCTAAACGGCACCGCAGAGATCTTTGGCACCGAGCTCCCCCCTCAAATCTGGCTCACCTTCCCTCCTCACTTCAAGTTCGCTGTAATGTAGTTCCCTTTCAAATTACGAATTTTATTTTTTATTTTTATTTTTGAATGTTACCTAAATGTTATTTAATTTTGATTGAAAAAAGGTTTTTACTTGGTATGGAGCCACAATTGAGATGGATGGTACGACGGAGACCGATTATACAGCCGATGAGGTTCCCCTTTTTCGTGAATTTCTTTCTGTGTAATTTTTGATTTTTTTTAAAATAATAACCTTCTCTATTTTGTTAATTTACTGATATTTTTATTTATTTAATTTAGACTCCAATGGTTAGTTATGTAAATGTGCATGCTGTGCTCGACGGACGAAGAAACCAAGCTAAAGCATCTCCTGAATCTTCTCAGGTACTGCTGCTGCTGTTGTTTTTGTTTGATTGTATGAACAAAGTTGGTGTTTTACGTTTTTGCTGTTGTTAAGTTTTGAATGTGAATTGTTCATCTCAGGGTCCTAGAGTGATTGTTGTTGGACCTACAGATTCGGGAAAGAGTACATTGTCGAGGATGCTGCTCAGTTGGGCAGCTAAACAAGGTTGGAAACCTACTTTTGTGGACTTGGATATAGGCCAAGGATCTATAACTGCTCCTGGATGCATTGCTGCCACCCCTATTGAGTTGCCTATTGATCCAGTCGAAGGCATTTCACTTGAAATGCCTCTTGTTTACTTCTATGGCCACACAACTCCTAGGTTACTCATTTCTCATGATTATTTCATACCCTACTGGCATTTTCTCTCTTGATTAATGCATTGCATTGTTAGAAAATTGGCATAGCCAACCATCTTCTCAAACCCAACCTAGAAAATCAGTGAGCTGCCAATTAATTTGAATGCTTTCAAATGTTAAAGCTGGAAAAATTAAAATCCTTCTAACTTGTAAAAGTTCATCAAAATGCAGAGACAACCTAGCAAAAACCCAGGCAGGTAAGTATCTTGCAGCGTTGTATGTTTGCGAACCAGAGCATATTTGCTGATGTTATTCCGGTGCAAATTGATCAGTTTAAATGATTTGGAAAAGGTGAAATAACTGCGAAATTGTAAAATATGAAAGAAATATGAAGAAAGGATTTTCAATAATAAAGGCCTGCAAAATGAAAAAGTGAATCCTCTTAAGGTTTTTGTTTTAGATTATTAAGCTTGCTAACAAAGTCAGGAACATGATGGGGCTACCATGGCTTGAGACCCTACACACTCATAAAACCTTGGCATAGCAATAAGAAATCTAGCTGAAGAGATCAAGAAAACAATGCCAGAATAAAAAGAAGATTGGAAAGGAGGAAGACAGAAACTGAATAGAAAGATAGTTGCAGAAGCCAAAAAATGTAGGGAGGGTGGGGAGGGGGTGTTTGGTGTTAATATTATAGAGGATTGTTTTTTTCTTTAGTCTGAGTGATGGAGATTGTTCCATAACTTAGTGAGAGACTGGATTTGCACATCATTGTGCTTTCTTATTTCGTCCTTGGCTGGAATTTTGTTTAGCTGTTTTCTTGGATACATATCATTTTACCTTTGCTAAGTTTAGGCTCCAAATATTTGATGCTTGCAGCCCATAGAATTCACCCCCATTTTTTATTTTTGTTAAAATACCACTATTTTCATCACTCTAATATTTTTTTTTGGTAATTGAAACTATGCGCTTAACATTAAAGCTGTTATAAGAGAGAAGAGAACAATTCTCGATTCAAGATGGGATGAGAAACAACAAAATAGTATTTAGACACCCTCATAATTTTTCTTTGATTGATATTTTGAAGTAATGGCAAGTGTCATATGGCATGAATGTTGAAAACTTAAATATCATCTTCTCTTCAGGATTCTATCTCATATTTTCACCATTTTAGAAAAATTACTGATATCATGGCAGTGTGTCTTTTGTTTTTTGTGTTTCTGCTCTAAATTCATAGATATAGCCATTGCCTTCACCTGTTTGGCGTTTGGTTCCAATTTGACAACCATGAAGCATATAGACTAACACATTGTACTTCAATTAACATTTTTTCTTATTAATCAGCCAAAATGTGGATCTGTACAAAGCACTCGTTAAGGAGCTTGCTCAAATATTGGAAAGACAATTTACTGGAAATGCTGAATCTCGTGCTTCAGGCATGGTGATCAACACCATGGGATGGATAGAAGGTGTAGGCTATGAGGTGATGGAATTGAGATCTTGATACTTATAAATTTTGATGCTTCGTTTTAGCATGGTAGTGTTAATACCACACTTTTGTAGCTTGTTTAACAGTATGCTTTTTTTCCCCTGCAGTTGATTCTTCATGCAATTGATACATTCAATGCCAATGTGGTCTTGGTTTTGGGCCAGGTAATTCATTAGTCATTGTTATCTTTTCCTTGTTCCTTTTAAAATAATTTGGACGATGAGATGAGTATTATATGTAAGCACATTGGTAAAACACTCCTGATTCAAGAATCTTTATGCTGTTACAATGATTCTGTAGTGGAACTCACCAATTTGTTCTTGGTTTTCGTAAAATACAATCTATTAGGCTAAATTCTTGAGATGCCTCCTGTACTGGCATACTAACTTTTTCATATTTTTATTTATTTATATAAAAAAATGCTTTAATTTAATCACAAAACTATCCTATGAATTGTAAAGTTCATCTTAGTATTATATAGATTGAGATATTTGTTTCTTGAGTATAGAAAGCAAGCTTGCTGTTTAGAAAGGAGATATTGCATTGTGTCTACTTTGGCCAAAACCTTCAGTTGTGATGAATCTTTAGCCCCTACAAACCTTTTTGCTATATGGGCTGCCGAATCTCCCAATTCAATTTGTCTTGTTTCTTTGAGTTGCTCTCACTTGGGAGACTATATTGGCCTTTTTCTTTGGCCATTTTCTTTGGCCAATCTACTCATGGTGATGTCCACGAAACATTTCCTCTCTGTCCAGCTTTTGGTTGTATTGATCTTTAGTTTTCCTTGTTGTAAGATTAAGACAACAATAACACTTAAAAGGAGGTGATTAAATGTTCTACTAATATAGACATATAATGCAATTTAATTTAATTAAGCACAATGTAATTTACTTTAATTAAGCACAGTAAACACAATAAACAACAATATTAAAGTGCTTGAAATAAATGGGTAAAGGAGAGAAATTGCAAACCTCGTTTTTAATGTGGTTTGACAAGTCTACATCCACACCTCAAGTACTAAACTGGTATTGAGTTTTGTATTATTTCATTAGTCAAAGTTCAAGATTACAATTGCTTCTTGATGATAGATAAATTAAAAATCTAAGTTTTTCTATATCTCAATAGATATCACTTAGGGGATTTGAAAGTGATTAAGTGTTGTGAGAATGAGAATGTATACTCATGTGCAAGATTATGAAGGCTTGATTGCACAAATATGAGTATAGTTAAGGTTTGATAATTTTAAAATAACTTGGATAATTCCTTAATTAGTTTTACAATTTGGTAATATATATAAATATATTAAAAACTAGTCGTTAATAGTCATTACAATCCCATTGACATTTAAATCATTCAATCGGTTCTTGCTAAATTTCTAGATTTTCATCACGAATGAAAAAATGATTGACTGATTCATTGGTATACTTAAACGATCAAAGGGTTCATTTAAAATCCAAAGATATAAATTTTAAATCTAGTTGAATTCTTTTAACCATTTTATCAATCATTTTAAAATGCATGTAAAGTGAAGTGTGCATTCATTTCAATTTATGCTATCAAGTAGAATATAAAGAGTTACATATAGTACCAGTAATGAATACTTAAACCAAGTCTTGATTTTGCTTCCTTGGACTTATGTCATGTTTGTTAGGTTCTTCGTATAAAACATGTTTAAATTTTATTCTTAATCGAACATATTATTAGTCTAATTTTGCATATTATTGTTATCAGCAAAATATGCAAAAATATAAATATATAACATAATGGTCAACAATCTCTTTTCATGATGACAATTAATATATAACTTTGATATGAAATACATGTCTTTTCCTATTTCTTGCAATTCAATATACAGGAAACATTAAACACCTTAGCATTATCTATGTAAATGTTAAAAGAATGCATTTTCAATAATAACATATGCATCATAATTGATTTCTCATGATAAAAGAATATATTTTCAATAATAATATATGCATCATAATTGATTTCAGAATTGCCATTGCAATTAATGCGAGACAAGAAGATTTAAAGCCTAATAAGAAAGAAAAGAAAAATGCAGAACAGAGAAGAATGAGTGTTGCAAAAGTTTGCAAATTTGAAATTTTTATTCAATTCATCAAAATTGTCTAACATTTAGAAAAGTAGGATATAAAAACTAAAACCTTAACTAAAATAAACAATTGGGCTTATTTTCCACTAAATAAAATATTCAATAATAACTAAATTAAACCCAATGAATAAACCTAGATATAATTTAATAATTCAAAACTTAAGCTATCTTCTATCATCATAGATCAAACAAATGTATGAACCATATCTTGGGTTTTTGATGTCCTTGTCAACAATGTTTTTAACATTTTCATCATCTTTTTCAATATGATGCAGAATTTTGAATGTCAATTTTTTCTTTGGCTTCTACTTTTGTTCTTGCTTTTCTATTGTAATCACGTGTCATCAAAGAATCGTTGAGTTCTTATAACAAAAGTTTGATGTGGTCCTCGACTTCTCAAATTGTTGTCACCTGTGCTTTCCAAGTCTTTGGTAAGGACCTAAGAATTTTACTCAGAATATCAGAATTAGTACAAGTCCTACCAAGTACATTTAAACTATTTGTTTTAGTTGGCATTTCAGGAAACATATTAGTTATGAATTCATTTGAAAGCATTTTGAATAACAAATAAACTAACATGTCTATTTTGAATTGTTTAACTTGATTAATCCCTTCATGTATTATTCTTAAAGCATGACATATGTCCCTGGTATTGTTGCAAGATGTGTTTCTTTAAATTCACTTCTACTTAATGCATAATACATAATGTTCATATCCTTAGCATCCATAGAAATCAACTTTTTATCACCATTCTTATAATCACTCCTAGCTTTAGGAATTATAATACCATTTTCGGTTATGGCAGGTTTATGGGTTTCATTCTCTATAGATAGTTATAAATCATAATCAATGGATTGAAGATAAATCATTATCTTAACTTTTCAATAGGCATAAACATTACCATCAAAGAAAGATGACCTAGAGGTAGATGATCCTTCATTTTAGAGATTACAACTAGTGATTGTCATTTTACTCAAAATTTAAGCAAACTCTTATAAATGAAAACCATTCTCTGATTTCAATTGTTGTTCTAGGATTAAGATAACAATAACACTTAAAAAGAGGTGAATGAGGTGCTCTACTAATATAAACAAATGATGCGATTCAATTAAGCAGAAGAAACAAAATAACTAATAGTATAATTAAAGTGTTTGAAATAAATAGGTAAGGGATAGAAATTAGAAGCTTGTTATTTAAGTGTATCGACAAGCTTATATTTACACCTCATGAGTATTATTAAGGATTCATGATTCTGAAGTTGTTTTTCTATTAAAATAGCATGTATAACATATATGTTCAAACTCATTTATTAATTTTACAGTTCATATATATATATATATAGCAGAAGTTAGCTGCTTATAGTTGCTACAGTCCACCGACACAGATAAACAAGCTAATCAGTCGACGGTTTCTGTAGATTTTTCAGGTGTTTGTCATGGATAAACAAGTGGTTGACCGATTTATTTGGTATACCTAAACGGTTGAGCAATTCATGCTGAATCTAGATATATCTAGATTTTATCTAGAATCATTTTATCCCTGGTAAAATGCATGCAAAGTGAAGTGTGTGCATTCATGTTACTTTATCCTATATCAAAAATAGACACTAGCGCTTCTAAACAAGCCAACTTCCCAAACAGCAGTGTGGTTTACTGCACAGTTCTGCATTTTTCCCTTTCTCACTTTTCATTTTAGATTTTCCTGTTTGCTGAGATGTGCTCCAACTTCATTGCCCTTTTAAATATGAGTAGTTGATTGATGATTCAATCTCCAGCTATGCCACAGCCAAGCACTGTTAAAGGCTCATGTTATCTCATAATATCAAATAAAGATCACAAATCATTTTATTTTTTTGCTTTGGATTCATTTGCCAATTTTATTCTATTCATAATTGTTATAGTTCTTAATGTCAGAATATATTTTCTTTTGTAATTTAGGATTAGCAACAACAAATTATACATTGACTTGCCACATGTGCTTGTGTTAGCAATGAAATTCAACCTTCAAAGTTATTGGTAAACTTCATCTGTACTCCTTGATCATTCCTTGAATTTCTATAGTATTCCATATGATCATTATACAGGAAAAGCTTTTCAGCATGCTCCGGGATGTGCTAAAGAGCAAGCCTAATGTGGATGTTCTGAAACTTCAAAAGTCAGGTGGTGTTGTTTCCAGGAGTTCAAAATTCCGCCAGAAGTCTAGAAGTTACAGGATTAGGGTAAAGACTTTATGGACAATAATTCTTATCCATATTTCTTAACTTTACAGATATCTTTAAAGTTCACACACATTTTATAGCATCTACTGTTAGTTTTACTTTTGTTTAGTGCTTGCTTACTTCAGTTATATGTTGCTGTTTTGCCTTTTCATTCGCTATCTATACTAATAAGGCTGGTATTCTGCTCTCTCTTAGGAATATTTTTATGGCATTGCCAATGATCTTTCCCCACATTCAAATATTGCAAATTTTAGTGATTTGTTTGTGTATCGAATTGGTGGCGGGCCACAAGCCCCAAGATCAGCTCTTCCAATTGGGGCTGACCCTGTTGCCAATCCTCTGCGAGTTGCACCTGTTAATATCGATCGAGATCTGCTCCATGTTGTTCTTGCAGTTTCATATGCCCAAGAACCTGATCAAATTGTTTCTAGGTAATCCTTCCTTTTCCTTCTCTTTTTATAAACCAGTAATTTTATTAAGGTCAGACCCAAGTAATATGTTCTTTTGATCCTAATCTGTCCCTTCTTTTATTTTTCTTTTGGTAAATCAGTAATTTATACTGAACTTTTATGTTGCAAAAATGGGGATGTCAGACCCAGGTCCTATAGAAAATTTTCCTTGATTCTTGTACGTGGCCATTTAGTTTCACCTCATATATGTGTGTGAGTGTGTGTGTTCTGATGCAGTAACGTTGCTGGATTCATATATGTCACGGACATTGATCTTCAAAGGTTAGATTTTGTAGCTGCTAGATGCCTTTATCGTGTAATTTGCTGGTTCACTTTTAATCCTCTATACATCTGAACCTTACAGGAGAAAAATTACATACCTGTCCCCAACAGCAGGGGAACTTCCAAGTAAATATTTGGTCATGGGAACGTTAACATGGCTTGAAACTTGAGCATTCACAAACCGCCGCTTGCACAGCTGAAAAGAACCTTGTATGAAAATGCAGCGCTCCAATCTTAACTCTTTACTTGTTTGCTAATCGTCTGTGTGGTCATTCTAGAATTCAAAACCGAGAACAAGCTGTATATTACATGTTACATTGATTAACAATTATTATTATTATTATTATTATTATTATTATTATTATTATTATTATTATCAAGTAACAAACCAAAAGAACCATAGGAGGATTCACTCTTCACCGTTCAATGTAGCTCCTCACAATTTTGCTAGTGTTCTTCCCTTGAAAAGTATGCTTTGATACTTGAAGTTAACAAAAACTGAGGGGAAATCATTGTTCACTCCAACGATGTTTTTTTTTAGTTGATAATCATCAATATTTGTATCATTATGTTCATCTTGAGGAGTGAAAGGTTTGCGCTTCAATCATGTTGGAGAGATTTTATTACAAGTGTATTTTCATTTTATTTAATTTTAAATTTCTAGCTAATTATAATTATAGAATATTTCTGATTTGGAAATGAGCTTCCATAGGGTGTTTTTATGTTTAAGGTTAAAAAAGGGTTGAAATTTAGATTATTGAGGTCAAAAGCCTGGACCTTAAATTTTCGGTTACTAAATGTTATTGTAAGAGATGACGTGTCGCCATTCATTGCACTGTTTATTTTAAGGGCAAGCATGGTTCATGAGAATAAATTATTTTTTTTTCATTCTCTTAATTATATTTGATATATATCATTTTTAAAAGTTAATTATTTTTTATTTTCACATATGATCATATAAAAGTTAATTATTCTTTGGCTTTTTAATTGAAACATTCGATGTATTTTTTTTATTTACAAAAACCATGCTCTGAATTGAAATGACATGTTTTGGTAAACAAAAGAATCAAGGGACATTTAACCATAGAAAACTTTGCCAAAATCTCATGACACGGTGATGACTTGACAATCGCTTGAAGAAAAGAAAAGAAAAAGGATCTTTTCCTGTCAAAGGTAGTAGTTCTACTTCATAATGAAAATAATTGACTATCATGTATCGTGATGAAATATATATATATATATATGTATGTATGTATGTATGTATTTATGTATGTATTTAAAAAATATTAATTTTTCCATGTACTCATTCAACGTAATCATACATTTGCATATATATATATATATATATATATATATATATTATAAAAGCCTGAACAGCCAGATTTTATCTACTCGTCAACAAATTTCTTTATCAAGATGAAAAAATTGCACGTCAGTTTAGAAAAGGTTTTATCAATCAAGTTCATTAATTTATTTTTATTTTCTTTATAATAAGTAATCATGTATATAGTTGAACGTTTGATGTGATTGTTGCTTGAATAATGACATTTTTAGCAATTAGTACTGTTCATTCTTTTCTTTTTTTTAAAAAAAAAAATACACTTTACTTCTAATTAAAAGCCAATTAATCTGCTAGAATATAATCGTTGGATTCTGATTATAAAAAGAAACAGATATAATTAATATCAATTTAAGTTACTAAAATAATTGATGTATATGTCCAATAGTTTCATTTGTTGAGTGGAGGTCATATTTAATGCTTTCTTTACCTTTAAAGTTAAAAAGAAGAAGAAGATCTTGACTTGATTTTTAGTTTAGTATTGATTTTAATTTTTGAGATGATTTTTTTTAAGACCATGAATAAAATTATCATGGTTCCTAAGGTGTTTTGAGTAAAAATCACTCATGTCTTGATTTTACAGCCACTGTAGTGACTAGAATCTAGGCAAAATTAGATGATGTGTCATCTGGTTTTTGATTTGGGGTGGACATATTATCTGTCCTAGACTAGTTGCAGCAAAAAAAATATTAAAGGCCTAATCATGTGGGCTTATCAGGGTGGGCCTGAACATGGACCTAATGAAATGGGTCAGACACGCTGGCCTAACTTGCTAGGCTTAGCAATGCCTAACCTTTGCTTTTTTTTTTTTATTAAGTTTTTCTTCTAATTGATTTTTTATATGTTTTTTTTTCTCAAAATTGTTTTATTTTGATCATTACCTCTTTTATGTATCTTTTTATATGATTATTCTTTTTGTTATGCATTTAAATTTTGAAGTGTTTCTTGTATTCATCTATACATATGTTTTTTTTTAATATTTTATATAGATGAACTTTATTTTTTAAAATTACAAATATTATAAGATAATATTTTTAATATGTGCAATACCCCCCCCTGCAATATTAAATATTTTGATAGACATTTGTCTTTATTTTTTTGCATTCATTGATACACACATAATTCTCAATTTATTTGATTACTTATATGCATAAACTTTTTGATTTTCACACAAATATATTTAACTATAAATATATTTTGAAAGTCTATGTAGATAAATTTTTTATTTTAAAAAAATATATTAGCCATAGTAAAGTGCATGCCAAGTATATAGTAATATAGTATTTAATATGGCTAAACTCTGTGTTTTTACCAGCTTGTCAATTCAATCACATGCATTTCATATTACAACTAATTAAATATAATTCTAGACCAATTAAGCAATTTCCTTCAATGTTTGAGTCATTCATATGATTGTGTGGAAAATTGAAAAACAATTTGATAAACATGTTTGATTTGAACACCTAACAATTATTCAAGATCTTTGACTTGAATCACAAGCTTTGTATGCTTATATAAACCAATATATTAAATTAGTCTTTTTCC
This sequence comes from Salix exigua, assembly GCA_032356905.1. Lineage (NCBI taxonomy): Eukaryota > Viridiplantae > Streptophyta > Magnoliopsida > Malpighiales > Salicaceae > Salix > Salix exigua. The sequence goes on from CM063604.1 coordinate 11,288,235, forward strand.
AAAGCGGTTACTAGTTACATAAAATAACTTATTATATTTAATAAATAGCTATAATTATTTAAATTATATGTTTAAAATAAGTTGTATCTCCCAACTTAATTTGCCTATAATAGACTTAATATTTTAGTTAAATGCTTATATGAACAATTATCCATATCTTCCACAATTATAGATGGGACATTTCATGCCAAAATTTCAATCTTTACACAATTAATGAAATGGGTGACAAGACAATAAAATTATTGGTGATTAGTGTCGTGTTATGCCACCATTAATCAAACAACTTCAATCACTCTATATAATATCATAGATCCATGCATGACATCCCACTTTATGTTTTTGTACTTATAGTTATGCAAAATCCTTTAACCAAGCATAAAAAATAGAAAAATGAGTTAAAATCATTAATATAATTCAAAATAGTTTTTTTTAGCTTTTATATCAAGTCATTCTAACTTATAACCATTTTCCCAGACATGCTTTGCTAGATCATAAGATTAATAATCCTTGGATAACATGCTAAAGTAGCAAAAACAAGAATCCACATCATGACAAATTTATATTTGTTAAATAGTATAATAATGAAGTTTAAAAAAAAATCTAAAGGACTTGCACACAATGACAAAGCATGCCTTATAAAAATATGAATTTCCTCGTATTTGAGTAATAAATCTCATCTTAGCTCTTGCTATGATGAAATAAAAGTAGTAGTAATATTTTATGCTTGATTTCCAAGTACTAACCATATCATGTATATTGCAACAATTACATATCTCTCTCTATATAAAAAAGATATCCTATCCTGCTCGTTTTCTTAGTGCTAGGGAGATTGTTTATGACTCATAACAAATGCCCATGTTTGAAACTTGTAGGAGATGTTAGTCATGACTTTACCAAATCTTGAATATTTTGATCTAATGAAAACAAGAGAGTTGACAGTCACAAATTGAGATCACCTTGACATGCAACTTTGTCCCAATCTCAATTTTAGGATATTTCTTGACATATTAAATGATTATTTTTATTTAAAAAAAAAAATTTATTGAGAGGGAATTTCATTAAATTGAATAAAATATAACCTAACCATTTGTTGTCACTTGCAAAACTTCCACCTTTAAGCATTTTTAGCTCATGTCATAAGTTGTTCAATCTATGTAGTTTATTAAGGATATTTCCTGCACATTTTGTTCCTTTGTATTGCAATACAAGTCTTTCATAAAACATAAATCAAAATAAGTTGAAAAAGAATTAATATATTTTGAAAAAAGATATATTTAGGTAGAAATTTCAAGGTGGAATAAACTAGATTATTTAAGCCTAGTTAAAAGATGCAATATAAAAAGTTATGATGTTTTGATTTCAATTTGAACCACGAAGAAGATAAGAGACAAAACATTTTTTAATGAAAAAGAGTGGAAAGATATTGGTAACTCGTAACCTAATGAACCAAATCTAGTGTGTAATATTGAATCAATGGTTTAGCAACCCCAACACACTTCAATTCAAAAAGAACCTGCATCAATTATCAAGCAACTTCCTACTAAAAAACTAAATAAGAAAATATTAACATTTGTTATTTAATTTGAGATTCAGATAATTTACCACAAATTTAAGAATACCTAGATAATCATTAAGATAAAGTTAGAAAAACATACATTAATATGAGGCCATATCAACCTTTGTTGTCTAAATATTTGCTAACTAGTAAAAGACACCCCTTTGATTTTTGCCTCATTACTTCCAAAGTTTTTCCCACATTAAATATTTAGAGAAAAAATATTGCATTTTATTTTCCTTAATATTTATTTACAGATAAACAAATTAGACAACTGGGATTGGATACATTTACTATTAAAGGATTTAATTATTGTAATAAAGTTGATGATTTGACGGATATAGAAAAAAAATCAAATTCAGCTAATAGATTTATTATCAGATGCTTAGAGAATTTGAAAAATCAGTCATGTCATATTAAGAAGGTGATTGGGAGGCAAGCTTAAAAAATTCCAAAATAATCAATTGCCTATGAAAGCCTCAATAAATATTTTTTTTTCCTAGCTCACATTCCAAGCCTATACTTTCAAAGAACATGATGAATGACCATAATAATATTAAAAAAACTATGATAATGTTCTTCAAATGGTAATACTTTTAGCATCATATAAATAACAAAGAGGTGCTTTTGTTTTAGGTAATGCTCTATAAACGCAAAATACATATCGCATTAGATTGAAAAAGAATTGCATGTCTTTGCTAGAAATGTTTAATCTTAAATTTATCATAAGCACAATTTTTTATTATTATTATTGATGAATCTTGATATGAATGTATAAGAGAGAACATCATCCTTGTCATTAGCTTTGATGATATAAGTGAGTTTATACAAGATTTATTTTTGGATATATTGAATGTTGAAGATACAACTACTTAACTTTTAAGGAAGATATTTTCTTTGGTTTATCTCATAATAACCATGATATGGAAAATATTAGAGGCCAATGGTATGAAAATTATAGTATTATACACGGAGATTATAATGACTTTCAAGATTTATTCATTGAAGATTTTCCTTAACATATTATATACATTGCTTAGCCCATCAATTACAATTGACTTTTCTTGTTGTAGCTAAAAAAGTCATACTTTCTTTTAAAATTTGATTTTTTCCCCAGAAACGTCAATGCTTGTTGCTAATTTAATAATGAATTTAAAGTTTTTAACCAACTAAAATTGAATATTTAATTGCTATTGGTGAGATTAAAACTAGAAGTGAGTTAATCAAGTAAGTGGTTTGTAGAAACCTGAAGATAATAGATGAGTATTAAACTTCAAATTAATTTTCAATATGATAAAACTGTATAGGGCAACTTTCTTGGTTCTTAAGAAAATTGCTTTATCCACTTATTCACAACATAGTGATGCAACTTTTACAATTAAATTGCTAATGTAATTTTATTTTGCATTCATCTTATAGATCAGGAAGAATGTTATTGGAACAACTGATCTATTTTGTTAAGCCTTGGAATAAAGCTCTTAAGACATTTTAAATGATATGCATTTTGTGTTTACTATACAGATGTGGATTCAGAAATTTAGAGATCATGACTAAGAAACTCTTTTAGAAGAAGCGATATCATTTTGTAAGCATAAGGACTTTGGAGTTTCTAATATTCATGCCTTTATATATACATATATAATGTAGGATAATCTATCTATAAGAAAAAAAAATCAATAATAGTTGATTATCGATATCAATCTAATACATTTACAACTAGAGTTAATAATTAATTAGTGAGAAAGGAACTGAGCTTTTTATATTATGCATAACTTTGGATAAACAATTTCATTCAAAATATTTAGTGTTGAAGATATATACGAACTTGTTGATAAGTTCTATCTTAAATATTATTATTAAAAGAAAAAACCCAGTTGATATTCTAGTTTTTTCATCATGAGTTTGTTATACCTCATCATCCAAAGTGAAAGAATGAATTGATTGTTGATTTATGCCAAGGATTGATTGAAACTAAATAATTAGTAATTTATCCATTAATTGATTAAACTTATATTCCATCCAAACCTTTTGGATAACAAAGTTCATCTTTCCCAAGTCAAATATTAAGAAGCTGGAAAGTACCCTAACCGCCTTTCTATGGAGGGGTCCTTCCTTGAGAACGACAGGGGCCAAAGTCTCGCGGGAATTGCTTGTTAGACCAAAGTGTGAGGGAGGTCTGGGTATTTGAAGGATAGGTCATTGGAATCAAGCGGCTATTGGGAAATTCCTGTGGAACTTGGTTACCAACCGTAGGTCTCTATGGGCTGATTGGATTTTCTCTACAAGGGTTAAGAATCACTCCCTTTAGCATATTCCTATCCCTTGCTCGTGCTCATGGAATTGGCGGAAGATTTTACAGTCAAGAGAATGGTTCTTGCAACACTTGAGAGTCAAAATTGGAAATGGGGAAAATACCCTATTATGGCTGGATCAATGGTTGCCCGATGGAAGGTGCCTAGCAGATGGTATCTCGGCCTGTTCGATAACAGGCTTGGGTCTGGCATGGAATGCCAAGGTTTCGAAAATCATCAGGGAGGGCCAATGGCAGTTCCCCGATGGGCCCCCAGCTCTCTGGGCCCGTTGGGAGACAATAACTCATCCTCCTAATCCTGCCCGTCAAGACCAGTATTTTTGGGTCGGACACCCCTCAAGCTAATACTCTATCAAATCGGCTTGGGACCTGATTCGCACTGCCCACCCTAAAAATGATCTGCACTACCTCCTATGGTATTCCAACCTTGTTCCCCGCTACTCCTTCGTTCTTTGGTTGGCTTTTCAGCAAAAGCTTCGAACCCTAGACAGGCTCTTTTGGGCAGGAGTTGTTGAGAGCGTTCTCTGTTGCTTATGTGGGGAATCTGGCGAGAGCCATGATCACCTTTTCTTCCAATGTCGTTTCTCGGCTTCAGTATGGGAAAACATAAACAGCAGGAGTGGGATTCGTTGGCCTCGTCTCCAGTGGCATCATCTCATTCAATGGACTGCCAGGCGATACAGCAAGAAGAAAAATTGCAAGTTTATCATCCCTAAGCTTATCCTCTATACCACAGTGTACCATGTTTGGAGGAATAGGAGGAGCTTCCAGGAGCATCACTCATCGCCAACAACAGTGGCGGAGGACATCTTTCAGTTTATCAGAAGTCTTCTCAGACAGGGGACCACCTTCGAGGGCCTTCCCCCCTCTCAGAAACGAATTTGGGGCATCTAGACGCTTGACCGATTTGTATGCTAAGGTTTGAGGTCTGTTGGGCCTAGGCCTGATATTAAGAGCCCAGTGCGCGGGCTGCGTTTCTTGTGTCTGCGTCGAGCAGGCCCTGTTTTCTTTTCCTTGCTTTGTAAAGGCTTGTAGTCTTGCTTTGTCTTAGCGATGTTTCGCTTTCCTGTTTCAGTCCGGGCTTATTGTAACCGGCTGGTAAGGCCCTTTTTGTACTTCCATTTCTTTAATCCACACAATCTTGGTACAAAAAAAAAAGATTAAACTTATATTGTCTTTTCTTTTTTTTGACAATAACCATTCTTAAAATAAAACTTCACAATCATCGATGATTTTCTTGTAGATTATTTGATTGTTTATATATAAAAAAAGATTGCTCAAAGATTGATTATTAATAAATATAATTATTGATTATTTATATTTTATGAAAGAACTACTATCATAATTCAAATAAATATATAATAAACTTTATTTATTATTTTACTTTATTTTAATAAAAAAATACCAAACAAAAATAATGTTACATTTTAGTTAATGTCTCATATAAATTTTGTATGGTATATTTGATAAGTTTGAAAACCAATAAAATTAAAGTTATGAATGTGTTATGGAGATAAAGATGAAGTTACTTTCATTGATTTGATTCAATTTGGTATTGCTCTTAGCCTTTTAGCCCATACAAAGGTTGCTTTTATATTTGTAATAAATTTTTACATTATTTAGTAAACTTTGTACTATATTTTTCTTTGCACAAAAATGAATCATGCAATCTTTTCATGATTAAAACTCATATATGGTTGATTAAAAAGTTTTTTTTTATCTCTTGTTATATTAGTTTTGGCCCCACAGGAAAATTATCCTAGCTCTGCCTTTACATGTGAGAGTAATAATCACTACCTAGTGATATTCACATTTAATAAGATATTGTATAGTCATATAAATTATAAATAATTATGCAAGAAGAATATTTATAATTCATTTAATGGATAAAATAAGTTTACAATGTACATTCATATAAGAAAAACAAGCATATCAAATCCTCCATAATTATAAACGTCTAACATGCCTAACAAAGATGTCCATAGAAAGAGGTTAGTTGAATGGATTAATATTAATACCACCAGTAAATATATTCTTAAGGAAATCTAACCCTATATAATGATATCTCAAGTACATTAATTTATAATATGATCATGCTTTGATTTTATCATGAGATATAGAATATCTCAAATACATTAGTTTCTAATATGATTATGCTTTGATTTATCATGATATATATGATCTCTTGCATAAGCTATTGTATAATTATTTTTATAATAAATTATAACAATACCTTTCGAATATACTATAAAATTAAAACTTTACATGTATTGTATAAAGCCAAATTTCCTATTGGATGATAATTGTAAAATAAGAATATTGTGATGTTGTTATGGGTATGGAAACACATGATCGCTTCTTGTTACAATAATAAATGGCTCTATCTCCTTAAATAAATGCACATATATATGTGTGTGTGTGTGGGTGTGTGTGTGATATTCCTCTCATTTATATTAATATATCTTTTTTTTGTTGTTATTCAGTTTTGAGACCTCATATCATAAAATAAAAAAGAGAAAAAGAATCTAAAAAAAATATTTTGAAAATAAGTAAAATCCAAAACATATACCAATGAGAAAAATATACTACAACACCTAGAAAATTACCAAAGATTGATAAGGGAATATCAAAATATACATTTGGAAAATGTAACAATGCACTTCTGATTGTTGAAAAGATGAATCCTAACTCGAGCATATGATCTTGATCACGTAAATAAGATCAAATCATAGTTCATAGGAAACCAAAGAAAAGGTGACACCTATATTTTCAAACTAGGTAGGGATGCATGCATGTCATCTAATCCCAAAACATTGCATATGTTTTTTAATTTTCCAGTAAAACCCTCAATGAAAGCAAAAAAAGAATTTGCTGAATTAGAGTTGACAAAGAATGAATCCTTAATAGCAAGGAATGCAATGAAGAATCTTGCCATTGGAAATCCTAGTTTTGAACCATGAAAAAAAAGTGAGAAGAACCTTATTGTTAGAAATTTCTCAAGAAAAGAAAAAAGACCACCTTGTCATAAAAAAAGAACAAGAAAAAAGTATATTGAAGCAAATACCAAGTTTCTAGTTAAAGATGTCTCTACATTGAGATTTCAAGTTGTCTGAATTGAAGGCAAACCAAGGTTTTGGTTCAAAAAGATTGCTAGATAAGATCTTAGGTTTACCTAGTTCAAGATAGAGACCAATATTATGGTTAAAGAGAGTCTTTAAATTTAGATTTAAGGTTAAGTGAACCGGATACACATTGAAGCTCTAGTTAAAGGGCATTGTCAGATGGGATCTCAGGATGATCGAGTTTTTTCAAAAATCTTGGTTTTGTTGTGGAAGTTTTGAGAGGTTTAGTTTTGAAGATCAATTCACATGTTTTTACAAACATACTATGCAAAAACATTTATTAAACAGAAAAGGACCTTAATGAGTAAACAAAGGGACTAATAGTTTTTTTTTTCAACAAGGGCAATTCCAATCAAGAAAATACTTCAACTACTTTTCTTCATTTCGACACTAAAGAATCAAAAAAGAGAAAGAATTTTGAAATCCACCACGTTTCCAATATTTAAATGTAGCATCATATAGTCAAACACGTTAGCAATGATGGGAGCTAACTACCATCATTGTTCTCACAATCCTTTGGCTAATTCTAGTAGTATCATTTGTCTTTATAGGTGGACTATTGGAGCTTATAATTATTTTATTTACATTGACATGTTGATTGTACGTTTTCTTGTGATTTAAATTGTAAATGTGTATTTTTGTTTGAGAATGAATTAATAAGAAATGGATGTGTGTTATGGATGATTTAAATTTTTTTCTTTTACATGTGTGAGAACAAATAACTTAAAAAATAGAAAACCAATCATAAAATTTAATCTCTTTAAGAAATTTCATATGGAAAACTTAGTTTTGTTCTACAATTTGTCTTACAAGGTTTAGAGAAAAACATACTTTGCACATATTTTTTTTCTTGAAACATCATTTGCCAAAAAATAGCCAAATAGACCTAGATGCTTGATAGTTAACCTTTTCATAACAAAAGGAAAGCTAAGGAGATTGTCCAATATCGCCATCATATTCAACCCACCATGTCCCTGTGTGGATCTTTCCTAAAGAATTCTAGTCATTATCCCCTTTTATTTCTCTATTAGAATGGTAAAATGGATAGAGGTATAGTCCAACCTAAAATTTAAGAATATATCCTCCATATTATAGGGTGTAAGAGATTGACTTAAAGACCTAAGAAGTACACAAAGCACGTGTAAATAAAAACATAATATTATGTGGAGAATGATTAATCTCAACATAAAACTAAATGAATGAAAACACTCATTTTTTTTCCAAAAGGAATTAACCTCTAAAATAAATGAGGTTGGTGTTCACACCTTAGGACCACTTTATAGGAG